>JAWPHD010003506.1:0-214869 GCA_037043455.1 Cyrtodaria siliqua | reverse complement strand
GTTTGTGTATGATTCAATGCATATTGACATGAAATGTGTACTTATTTTTACTTACACAAGAAAAATGTATATGCTATAGCTAACATCATGATATAGATTATTAAGGGGGAAATGACAGGTATCTAGATTTCCATTAAACAACATAATAGGGTAAATATACTAAACCAAATTGCTAAGTATCAACCTAAGTGTATGTCAATAATATTTTCATTGTTTTGTGTATTTTGAGCTTGGTTAGAGATACGGTTAAACTGCAAAATCGTCTGCTCTGATTGCATGAACATATTTTAAAACTTTTAAGTCAGTGTGTTTTCTTAGAAATAAGTTATAACACTTATACAACTGGGTATATAGGATTTTATTAAGTACTTCGAATTAGTGAAGCTTTCGATGTTCATAATTCTAGTTAAAATTATTTTGACATGTTTTACTAGCATTACCACTACAAATGCGTTTGCAACAGAAATTTTCGAAATATTTAATGTTAACGCTGAATTACAGTTACTTGAATTTCAAACAATATTCAATTGAAAGGGAGGTAATTTAAGATTATCCATATTTCATTTTTTTATAGACGGAAAATCTGCGATAAATGGGTAAAATATTTATGTTTTTTTCTATTATTTCATACCAATTTTAAGAATTTTATATCTTTAAGCGATCTTTGACTCATGTTATGTGTTTTATCATTACATTTCATGTTTTCATATAAAGGGAGGGTAACTCTCAAAAGATGTAACAATTTAAACAAAAAATAAATGTTTTACAAATTATGGGTCAAAACAAAATACTTATCATATATCTATTCTAAAATATATTTAAAATAAGAAAATTTGTTAAGATACAAAAGTTGCTACTTAGCAATTTTGTTCAGTGTATATTATTAAAAGCAGTAGAAGAACGAATTGTTTTGTAAAGTTTAGTGTTTGTCATACCCTTTTATTACACAAACATTCATTCAATATATTTTGGAAGAAGAAACATAGTGAAGGTTTTTAGTAGAAAAAAATGGCATGGTAATTATACTCAAGAAAAAGAAATAGTTGTCTAATGGCACTTAAAAACTACTTAAAAAAAATAATATAGAAAATGGAAGGTCAAAAGGTAAATGCTATATATTGCAGTAAGTGTCTAGAGTCATATAAGTATGGTTCAGCAAAGCTGTTCTCATATCGGTCCCATATTTTATGAAAATATGTATTTTGTGAGTTTTTATAAGCAATGTATTTATCAGTTTTATAGACTTAGTTTTTAAATAGTAAATACAATGTTAGGCCATATATGGCGGTCCGTTGTTTTTTGGTAGAGGCACGCCACTGCATTTTCCTGTGTAGAACCAGTACTGTACATAGTTCCCACCATCCACAAGATTTGACACTTTCTCATTTGCCAAGTCGACCTCCCGAGCTCCCAGTGGGATTCGAACCCGCAGCGGCGAGAGGCGAGAACATTTAGACGCAGCTCTTTACTATCCTGGTCACGTGTTCTTGTACATGTGTGGGACGCCCTTAATGCAGTGATAATTGGTGCCCGGATTAAAAGACCATCCGGTGGCATTTATCAGATTTTCTGACTTCACTTGATTTTAATTTATTTAACAACATTCAAAGATATTATGTTGACATACAGTCTGCAAAAATATAACTAATTTGATTAAATATTCGTCTTAGGTGTGGCTCGACTTGCATTTTAAACAAACTACGATGCACGCGAATCTCATGCTACACCGGCACCAGAGAAGGTTGCTAGTTGAGACGCCGGAGATGAACAATTTTTGAGTTTTTAAATACCCCCGTGTACAGTAAATTATGACACTTTGTGCAAAGAAATAGTATCAAAACGTACTGAAGAGATGTATATATACGGCTATCCACACTAAATTCAATAACAACACTGTACCGTATTAAGCTGTATTTTTTTATTCGTTTTATACTGAAGGGGAAAATGTACATATGTAGTTTTGTTTATTCAAAATTCAAAAGTCTTGAATATATTTAAAATCTTCGTAGTCCATTAATATACAGAACTAAAAAAGGAACGTCCGACTTTCTTTGCTGGTATTTCCATAGGCCAGTTTTCGAGGGCGTATAAAAGCTTAAACAGAGTTTTAATAAAATAATGTTTGATGTTTGTAAGCACAAATTAGTGGGTACTAAATATCCCATTAAACAGTTTCAAATTTGCCAAGAAATAATCTTTTATGGATGATATGGAAATGTTAAAGGGAGGTAATTTGATGATTGTTGATAATCAGAAGCTGCCATCTACACAATCTGTGTTATATTTTTTGTGATTTTATTGGTAAGGAACGCATAGAGAATATTGTCTTCGGAAAAATGTCGGTAATTTTCGTAGATTTAATTTGTTTTTGTGGCCAAAATGCATGTTGTATGAACCTCACGTAAAAGATGTCACAAATGTAAAAATGGTTACAAATGTAAAAAAAAAGTCACATAATTATGTAAACAAATACGACAAATGTAACACGTTAGGAGACACAATATGTAAAATATAGTTTGTGACAAAAGTAAAAAAAAGGACACAAATGTAAAAATGCATTTTTAAATATTCATTTTAGCTCTGTTGATCAAAGTAAAAAGAATAGTAACAAAATAAATGAAAGTAACATAAGTAAAAAACAAGAAGAACACAAATGTAAAAATACATTTTAAAACGTTCATTTTCGTCTGAACATACAGTGATGGGGTAATCGGTCGATAAGCAATTGCTCATTCCAGACGATAATTTTTAAACTATAACACACAAACAGGTACATTGCGCTTGGAGAATGGAGGAATCTCATTGTTTTGAGGTCAGATGGTCGAAGGGCAAGGTCACCATGCCTTCATGGAAATATGCATTATGCACCATGATTTCAAAAGCATAACACCCACCATCATGGAACTTCATGTACATTTTTCTAGGTGAGAGTAGGAACACTTGTTTTGGGGTCTAGGCAGTCAAAGGTGAAGATCACCATGACCTTGTATGAAAATATGCATTCCAAGCGATAACTGAAACCATAACACTCATGAAACGTCTTAGGTAAATAGCCCTTGGTGAGAAGTGGAACCCTGTTATTTTTGGGGTCAGTAGGTTAAAGGTGAAGGTCGCTATTACCCCATGTGGCTATATTTATTCCATGTGATAGCTTCAAAAAAAACGACACTCGTATTAAAACTTCATTGATACATTGCCCTTGGTCAGAGGAGGAACTCTGTTGATTTCGGGCTCACTAGGTCAAAAGTCAAGGTCACAATAACCTCATAGGGGTATACATATTCCAAGTGATAACTCCAGGAGTATAAAACCTACACTCATGAAACTTTATAGGCAAATTGTCTTTGGTAAGGGAATGAATCCCATTGCTTTGTCAAAAGGTCAAGGTCACCATGACCTAATATGTACATAAGCATTCCACATGATAACTCATGTGAGAGGAGGAAGCCTATTGATTTTGGGTTCAGTAGGTCACAATGGACACTTGGAACTGACAATGGCCGAATCCTGAGAAAAATTCTCCTATCTGTAACTTGTAAGTATAAGGCCATCTTGAAACTTTACAGAAATAATATCCGTGTTAAAATGTTGACTCCTAATAATTTTAGGGTCAGTAGGTCAAAGGTTAAGGTCACACTAACCCAGTTAACCCAAACAATGTCTCCCGCGCTGTAATTTAATGTCAATGTCAAGGTCACTCTGACCTGATCATGAAAACACATTTACCGGATGTCATTCTTGAACTATTTGCCCTACAATCTTAAAACGTTATAGTGGCCTTTAAATTATAAAACATCTGCTGCAACTGCTTTAAAATAGTCTAATACCAGGTATGTCGCGTCGCATTGGTTGCAGAGGGCTCAACAACTCTGAGTATACACTGGAATCCTCAGAGTCTCTCTTTTACCAAAGACTTCGACCAGAGTCCTAACACCTACGGCCCCAGTCATTCCATTCAACAGCTTTCCAGATGTTCACAAACTAGGGGCGTAGCTGACCTGAAATGCATATATAGGCCCGACAAACTAGGGAGGTGCGGGGACATGCTCCCCTTGTTTTTGTTTTTTTTAACTTAGCTATGTAACGGTTCAGGCAATATTTATTATTTATCGTGGGGTTGGGACTGGTGCAAATAAAAATGCTATAAAAAAACAACTGTACGCCCCAAGGCAAACATACGGAAAAAAAAGTATTATCCCATGGTTTGAATGCGACAAAAAAAAGTACCTGTCCCATGCCATTTTGCACCGGTCCCAACGCCCAGATAAATATTACGTGGTCCCTAATGGTGCGTTTTGGCGTACTGACAGCACACTTGTATGGTATTTAAAGAAATATTTTTCAAATTTGAGAAGTAACATTTAAACAAAGTTAAATAACCAACACTGTAGAATAAAATAAGAAAAAAAATGTAGACCCTAAACACCTCCCCAAACTCCACCCCACGGCGCCCCTCTTCCCCTCCAATCCCCGCTCCCATCCTCCGGCTTGCATTTTTGGACTTTTCTTTTCTTTTCTTTTTCACTGGAACAGCGCAAATGGATTCTCGACGAAAACCAGTCACGGTTGGCGAAACCGATACCACTGTCAATGAGACAGTGGTATCGGTTTCGCCACGAATAGTCAATGATTCTTAACGATGTCTGTTTACAAACGTAGATTTTGAATGGAAATGGTAAGCATTTTGCTTTTTAGAGAGTTTTTCACACGAAATAATCTTCATATACGCTAATATGAGTTAACTTATTATGTTTAATAGAAGTGTTTTGCATAGTTTCTATATAAACCACATTTTATACATCAATTTATAAAATGAAAGAATTCTTAAAAACTTAAAAAAAATAATACATTATGCTATATCAAAACATGTATACAAACCAGTAGAAAATAATAATAAGTTCATGTTGTTTGTCATAGGGTTAAAAAGAACTTTTTTTTTAAAAAAAATGCATGTCACGGTTTCTCCCTGAAAGTGTCATGGCGTCTCGACGACAAGATTTTTAATTTAACGGTTACTCAACGACAATTTTTCTCTTTTCCGAGTCTAACTAGCACATGTAAACATTATTCTCTGTATGACATTGTACTGAAAGACACAGGGACAGGAAATAAGCAATGATATAGACAGTTGAATTAAATTACGGGATTAATCATCACACTATTCCATTGAACATATACGGAAACGATACATAGTGTGATTCATACCAACGTTATGAATCTACGTGCGTACTGTTCAGTAGGAGAACAATTTAAAACTATGAACACAAACATCAGTTTGGGGTGTCGTATTGCCTTTGTAAACACCATTTGTTGATATCGCCTATTCCAATAGGTGATAATCAGTGATATCACCAAATGATGTTATTAAAAAAAGCCAATACGGCTTTCCATATATGAATTCATGCGGCTTGTGTAGACTGGTCTAAGTGCACACTAGTGCCAAAGACTATTGTGACGCTACTAAATATTTATATATCCGTCATACCCATCATATTATTATTATTATATATTTTTTTTAATATTCCATGTGTTTGCCATTGTAGTGTAACTACCAACATAATACACGTTTGTATTCACTGGTGTACTCGTTAAATGAGAAAGCATTACATGAGAAATTTGGAAATCGCCGAACACGATAAATAAAAAAAATGGTTGCAGTCTCGGTTTGATTGAGATTATTCATGAACGGTAGTGAAAAAAGCTTGCTACCGTTTATGCCCTCTAGCCCCGGGTTGAGCATTAAATAAGATGATTTCTAAGGTTTAAAGTCCCTCTGCCATATGAGCCCCCGGGAAGAATCCCCCGTTGGCTCGGCATTATGTCTGGACTATTGCGTGAGTGATTGTGTGTAGTTCTATGTATCTATCTACAGTCTACTTGAAGCAGATATAGTGCTGCCACACTGGAATACCACGCCGTAGTACGTGATACCCCACCCAGACACATTATTCTGACACCGGGTTGACCAGACGGTTTTTGACCAGACGTAGTACTACCCATTATTTGCTTGTCAGGCATGGGTTACAAGTAACTACTCCATTTTTAAAGTCTTTGGTATGACGCGGTCAGGGGACTCGAACCCACGACCTCTCCGAATGCAAGGCAGACACTATAACCACTACACCACAATGCTTCGGAGCATTAAAATAAGCCGTTCGATTTATTAATCCAGTATCATTTGACTTTAAACCTACTTGCATATTTAAATACAATGTTGATTGTTCAACTTTTCTTCGTTATTCTACCATGGGTTTGAATATATTACTGATGAAATATAATCAACTGTTTATAATATATTAAAAAAACAATGTGCCGTATACTATTCTTGTAATTAATATTAATGATTAAACAAGTGCAATTTTTATGTATAAAAAGTAAATTTATATAAGATAATCGTGAAAACACGATGGTTACAACGGTGACACACTTATAATTTAAAGAGATATAGCTAAGAGAAATTTTTCTTGCATACCGGAGCAAGGATATCCGTCATTTTACCTGGGCTAGATATTATTGTGATTACGTTCGAATAAGCTTCATTTTTCTAGTAGGCGTATAAAATGCGATCTCATCCATGTGTCTCAGTATAAAATGGCACTGTCTGACAACACACTGACAGTAGTTGTATCTCTTGCATGTTTTATCATTATTATTATTCCAAGGCACGTTATTGTTAGTACTATATCGACAGAAAATTGATGTAAATATACAAATTGATCAGCATTGTTTCGGCTTTATGCGTATTTAAACACCGTAGCAAATTGAAAATTTCACCATAATGCATTAAAGTCCGAAGACAGTGCGAATCAGTTCTTAAGTAGCACACGCACACTAGTATCCAGCGCGCACGAATGTATGCACACTCACATATTGTGTTACATCAATGTTAGTCGGATGCATTGTTCTTTCAATTACCAAGAATAAATGATCTTCAAAAACTGGACACGTCCTTTTTAATGTAAAACACGTCTTATTTTATTTATTTCTGGTACTTTTTGAAAAACTTTACATAATGAACATATCGATGTGTCCTTTTAGCTGTGAGAATCATAGCTCGTATGGTCCAACCTTAGAGACTCCATCCCACCTTCCGGCGATATTTCGGACGATATCATGCAATGCCTGCATAAACAACCGTCCGATATTACAAGTCTGAATTAACCAGATAAGACGACGGCGACTCGGGACGTCAAGGAATCATGAAAGCGAATATTTCGAGAGGACTACATCGATTCAAGGAAATCATGTCGGAACATAAACAGCCGTTAAAAATACGAGTAGATCGGCTTGATATCCGTCACATTGGTGAGTTTTATGCATGCACGAGTGGTATTTACGGTTAAGTCAATTGTAATATGGCGGTTGTTTATACTGGCATTGCGAGATGTCTTCAATATGGTCGATTCTTACGGATGGCGGGAGGTGTACAGTACTGATTCTACCCAGGAAAAGTGGGTGGTCTGTCTCCACCACAAAAAATCGACCGCAATATATAACCTTACATGTGTTGAAAATGACGAAAAAGCCCATACAAACAAACAAACAAACAAACAAACAAACCAATATGGTTTGCCCAGAATATACAACCATACGAGATTATAAAAGTCTTTCATGGGCATCCGGTGAAGATAGGGAATTCCAACCCGAGGTATACGTGTTTTTATCGGAATCGAGGCTCTGCCGAGGTTCGATTAAAACACTTATACCGAGGGTTGGAATTCCCTATCTGAACCGAATACCCATGACAGATTCTTTTTCGTGCATATCAGAGAAATGTTGTGCGTTGACGCCGCCAGCTATTAATGTTTTGCATGTTTTCCTGCATACCGGATGTTGGCGCGCGTGAATTTTATCTCGACCCTAGGGTGAGATGTAAATATATATAACTTACATAAATAAGCCGGACCTGTGTTTGTGTCGCATGAACAAATTACATATAACGTATTATATACTTGGCTAATAGAGCTTGGTTTTCCAACGGTTTGTGCAAATAAAATCTTAAGTGCAGATACAGTAATTTCTCATTGTTGAGCCTCTTATTCACCATTTATTCTTCATTGTTGATCGCTTCCGTGGCCGAGTAAACCTTCGCGCTTCTCACCGCTGCGGGTTCAAATCCCACTGCGAGCTCGACTTGTGAGGAAGTGTCGATTCTTACGGATGGCGGGAGCTGTACAGTACTGGTACAGGACCGTCATATATAACCTTGCATGTGTTGAAAATGACGTAAATCGCAAACAAATCATTGTTGATCCTCTCCATGTGCGTATCCGCCATAGTTTCATCACTTTATGTATTGACCAATCTCCATAATTAGGCCGCTCTATCCAGCATGGTCCAGCTGGGCTTCATTTTATTTTGAGCTTCATTTTTTATTTTTCGGACAATGTTTACGGTGTGTTCTACGATGGTTTATTATATGTAGTTCGAACACATCTTTTTACAGTGTTTATTTACCACTTCTGTGCTCCGCTCTTTACGGGTCATTATGCATAGATGAGCTTTACGATATGGTACATACTAAATGCATGCATACAATGTACTTAAAGCTACAGACGCCCTATATCAATCGATTTCTTCTTTGTAGGCGTGTCTTTATTTGTAACTTCATGTTCACCAGCTCATGTCGAAATCGAGTATTTAAGCGAGCAAATATAGCGCATGAAATCAATCCCAGCCAGGACCTAATTTGGGTTAATTATCGAAATATTCAAAAAGTATTTCCTACCTTACCAGTCCTTCGGATGAGACTTTAAAACCGAGGTCTGCTCGCTAAAATGCTTAGTGCAATACAGCGAGGATAAATAAACGCTTATACGCATGAAATCACTTACTGTATATACATCGACCAGTGTACATCGTACCTATACACAGGTAACAGTAAATTTTACCGAAAAAAAAAAGTTAGCTTCTTTCGTGGCTCGAACACACGACCTTCTGATTTCAAGTCCTGTGCTCTATCCACTGAACTACAACTCTACTTGAGAAAATAGTATACTAACTACATATATTATGAGGCAAAATAACTTAACATATTTGAACGCAACTAAAGATGGATCAATAAATATGCAGTCCATATTGTCGCACGTGTAAATTAACATTGCCTGGTGTAATACTGTATCTTATCAATATGAAACTAATACTTCGTCTCAAATCAACCATTTATCGACTTGTTATTTAGCGCGTGATGAGTTTGTGTGCGCGCTCTTGTTATTACGTAATGCCTATTTAGTGTTAAAAATGCTACAAAATACCAATAAATAGCAGTGGTCTAGAGGTTCAGCGTACATCTTTCAAATCTTACAAGTGCAAGACTGTGGTTCGTTCCGGGCAACTATTTTTTTATCACATATATTCTGGAGCCGTATATTTATCGATGTTACCTGTACGGAGGCTAAATAAAAATGTGAAATTTTATTGTTGTTGTTGTTATTTCTAAGGTTTAAAGACCGTCCGCCAACTAAAACGCCAGGAGAACCCTGGCGTTATGGGCACAATAGAGTCTGGTCTGTTCTAGATGAGTGTGTTGGTTGATCTGGTGCTGCTGAGTTGCTGTGTCGTCGTTTCTCTTGTAGATGTGTAGTGTTGTGTCGCTGCTGCTCTGTGTAGTTGTCGCTGTGGCGGTGAAGTGGTGGTCTGGTGGTCGAGGTGGCCTGCATCCGCTACGGTGGTGAAGCTACATCCGCTAGTGTATTGCCCTACAGCCGCTAGTGGTCGGGGGTCCTTGTATTTGGGGCCACACCCATCACATATGGCCCCTGCGCTGCAAGCATTATCAGACGGCTGTATTTATCATGAATCCATCTTCTGCTGTCAAACTACGGTCGAATGTAGGCCTCGGCGTCGATATCTAACTATTACTAACTAGATACTGCTGCTGCTACTTCTACTGTGTGTTGGTTGATCTCAGCTCTGGCCCGCGGACTTCTGTCTGACAGCTTCCAAGTTCTCTACTTCCGTCTGATGATGAGTGCCTTGATGGGGGCGCAGGGGACTTCTTCACTATCAGTCAAGTGACACTCAGGCTCCTGAACCGAGACAAACCAGTTCAGAAGTACTAGTGTGTTAGTCACTATACGCGAATATAGTGATTTACCACACCAGCAATGTTGTACAGGGCTGGCAATGCGTACCCCCATACAAACACCATGAGTGTCACCAGTGCCCTCTGCGCGACGTGCACGCTGTGAAGAGCAGGAGGGATGTGAAATTTTACGTATCGATTTCTCCTTATATACCGACTTTTGGGGTGTTCGTCGATTTGAAACTACTTCACATGTGACTCATTCATATTCATGAGTTATTACCAGTTAAAATAGGGATTGTACAGCTTTAAAGGTACTATTGCTCTATATAAGGCGAGTGGGCGTATACCTAAAGCAAATGGGAGCGGTTTAACGCTTGGTTTACTGCCTATTTCAAGCTCTTAAAACCTGGCTGGATACCCGTATATACCCGTATATAAGGCAGTTTTATAGCGCATCTATTTCACCACTCCAAGATCTTCACCGCGTGCACGTCGCAGAGAGGGCACTGATGACACTCATGATGTTTGTATCGGAGTCGCCATGCCAGCCCTATACGCCATTGCCGGAAGCGCTTAGTCAGCGTAGAGTGGCATTACTGAAAACTGCAATAACGACAGGTCCCACAGCCTGGTGTAAGATCAGTAGCTTGAGTGTCATTTGACTGAGAGTGAAGATGTCATCTTTGTCCCGCCCGCCGTGGAACATCGCCAGGAACAACCATCGAAGAGAAGCAGTTAATTGAGCGTCGGCAGCCTGCATGGATCGTATGATTGGAATGGTGTGGTATATGTGGGCGTTGTACGACTCAGCAGCTGAACGGATCCGACGTGGGGAAGCAGAGGAGTCAACAAGCGGCGGGGATGGCCCCCAACAAAAAGTACCCAGACGGCCCAGTAGCGGATGTAGAACATACCAATAGCGGATGTATAGCGCAACACCTAGTGGATGTAGGATACAACACAGCAGCCGGACAATACTCACCGACACAACGAACCAACACAGAGCGACACCGACACAACACCACGCACCACAACTGAATCGACGCAGATCAACACACAGATACAACTCAGCACTCAGCTAAAAATAGTCCACACATAATGCCTGGGCGTACCGGGATTCTCTGGTGTCCATATAGGCGGAGGGACTCTAAACATCAGAACTACACACACACGCACCTATTTCATTTCTTTACCTGCGATCGACAAAGTAACATAACAAATACACATCCTTTCAATAAAAAATAGTCTTGCGCATGCGAGTTTCGAACCCATGACTTTCGGATTGATAATCACTGAGTTTTTCATTGGGCTAATACAATCAGTTGGATATCACTATAGACGATATTCGTGTGTGTGCATGATTCAATGCGTTTCTAAGTGCATACATACACCAAAGGCCTTGGAAAATAAAACACCCCAGAAAATATAGATTACAAATTCCAACTTTGGAATAGTATACGTTGAAAATATACGGTGTATGTTTTGCTGAAATAACATTGATAAACTTTAGTAACCCAAAATCCATTATTAAAGAAATAGGTAGTTAAAATGAAAAGTAGTATTTCAGTTGTCTCTTTGGCCTAATGGCTATGTATACGGATTGTCGATCCAGAGGTCTCGAGTTTGAATCCCGTGTTGAGCGAACTATATTTCAATGATTACGACAGTGTTGTTTTTTGACACCGATGTTGCTACAACAAACGACGAATTAAAAATGATGTAGGTTTCTCTCCTTATATACAAACTCTATCCAGGTGTTCAGGCCATATACTAATGTATATATGCCAATTAAACGTATAGGTTAATTCAACGGTTTTTAAAATACCCGTGACTGAATATGCGTAAAATGAATTATGAGTTGGTAACTCTTTTTGGTATTTAGCCTGGCTGATTAAAGCGGTTTATATTGTGTTAATGGGCATTTTTAAAAAAATGTGCAAATTTGTGTCCAAGGAAAAAAATAATATTTTAGAATTTCATTTATCATTGTACAAAAGAAATTTCTTTCGATTTACCCTCAAAAATGTTTCTTCTTGTATGTAAGGAACTAAAACTATAATATCTGACCAAGAAGAGAATGGAAATGAAAAATGAGTACTGTAGGGGTATCAAATATCGCATGTCCCAAGGCTGTTCTATAATTTTCAAAAGGCTAATATATGTTTAGTTTTGTAAAACAAATAATTCTTTCATATATATATAATAACAAATGTGAAAAGTATTTAGTATTTCAAATTGTATTTGATAGCTTAAATATATGTTTAAATTAATGTTAATGTTTGTCCAAATATATTTTCCCCTCCTGTTACCAAAGCATAATAGTATACATAATGATAATAACTTCTCCCTAAATCTCCCCGTTATTAAGACAGAAAAGTTCTCTCCCTTTCTGCAACAAAATGGCAGACAATTGTTTGACCTTAGTTATCACCAGGAAGACATTTTGAAGAAAATCCTTTCCGAGGTTAAGTTGAGTATACCTAAATGTTCCTTCCTGTTATGGGGTCTAAAATGTAAATGTTTATGAAAAAAAAAAAAATCAGAAGGATCTGTAGCATTTTACATGCATTTTTGAATTTTCCCACCACACAAACTTTATAGGGGATCAGTTATTATTATCAGTAAATTATATTGAAAAAAATCCTTCCTATTACTTTCCCTCCTGTTACTCTTTTTTTTGTAACAGGAAGGAATATTTTTGGTAACAGGAAGGAATTTCTGTGGTTTGAGTGGAATTAAATTCTTTAAAACATGATGTCCATTGCATAATATGTTATTCATTTGACAAAGGACCATTTAAATATTGGTTTTCTTTGAGAACTGATTTGATTTGGTCAGATTGTTGTACTTTTGGCGTATTGGGTAACAGGAAGGAAAATCTTGTAACAGGAAGGAATTTTGATGCAAATAATTGAAGTGTTTGCTATAGATTGATGTAGAGAAGTAATAATAAGTCTTTATTTATTTACTATTCTTTATAAAATATCCAGTATCCATAACCATTTAATATTTACTTGAATTCTTGACATTTTGTCAATTATTTTAATCAATTCTGATTTGTTGTACTGATTAATGGTACAATTTTCACCCCAGACAAATGTCAAGGTCAGAGAAAACGATCTAAGGTTATACTTTGGGCATAATGCTGTTTGCTTTAATGTCACCTAATGTAATTTAACTGAACTGATGGATTGAAGTTAAACTCAAGCTGAGAGAATGTTAGAAACTTTGCGCTGATAAACAGTTTGATAGGCTGCATGAAAATAAATTACATTATTGCCAAGTCAAATTGAGATAATTATACATAACAATAATATGTATAATTACATAACAATAATATATAGGGGCACCCGTGGTCGAGTGGTTAAGGTCCTTGACTTATAATCTTCTCGATCCTCCGCTGCTGCGAGTTCGAACCCCGTCAGCGCCAATCCAAATTTGTATACGGGAAAGATTTATGAAAAGATGTTTGATGTTTGTGATTTTACCACATGTGATTTAAAAAAAGTTCAGAATCTGCTAATGTAAACTACATATATTTGATCCGGTATACTGATATGATCCAAAATACACTGTCCAGGAATATCGTGTTACATCCCCGAAAACTTGGTGTCCAGCCTTTAAACTTTCTTAACTTTCTTATAAAACATAATACTGCATTCTAGCGTCCTCGTTACATCTTGGAAATATTTCAGCAATGTTTTTTCTGCTTAAATATATTAAATAATTTGAAGAAAACAATCTTTCTAGATAAGAAACAAATACAGATTATCAAAATATAGCCTACAAATGCAGTATTGTATCTTATAAGAAAGTTTAAAGGTTGCAAACCAAGTTTTCAAGGATGTAACATGATATTCCTGGACAGTGTATTTTGGATCATTTACTGAAATGTATGTTAGGATTTTTATAGTGCATTACTGTTTGATGTTTTTGTTGTTACATTGTTTTGAAATTGTTTTGAATTGGCCAATCATTTAATCATGCCAACATGTTTAGAGTGTTTTTGATCACAACGGATTAATTGATGTCCCTGGTAAATTCTTAATGATAATAATATTGATCAATTTGAAGTTCTTACACGATTCCGTTACTCCATACCCAAATATTGGAAGAAGTTTTTATATTGGCATTATTAAACATATTTGACTACATAATAGTTTATGTATTGTTGTATTCAGTTTTAATAATCAGTTCGCATACAACATGACTAGTGTTTAATAATTCCATCCTGTTACCACTATTCCTTCCTGTTACCCCTATTTCCATCCTGTTACCAGCTTTTTTCCCTTTAATACATCTGTAATGCGTGGATATTACTTACCTGAATTTGCCCAGTTTATTACGCTAATGTAATTATAGTATTGTGAGTTAAATTGATATTAAAAGTATTAAGTTAAAGCAAAGAAACAAAAAAACGATTTCAAAATTAGTAATAAATCAAAATTTAAAATCCAAAAAGGAGCCAAAAGTAATTTAAAGGGATAAAATAAGTCCCATCCATTGTGTTTTTAGCTCTACTGATCAGAGATCAGCAGAGCTTATGCCGTGGTGCGGTGTCCGTCGTCCGTCCGTCCGTCTGTCTGTCTGTCCGTCCGTCCGTTAACTTTTTTTTTGTAGCGACTACTCCTCTGAAATTACTGAATGGATTTTCATGAAACTTTACAGAAATGTTGCCCATGAAGTCTAGTTGATCCTAGCAAAAATTCATGTAGATGTGAAATCCAAGATGGCCGCCAAATCTAAAAATAGGTTTTTAAAAAACAAGTTTGTAGCGACTACTTCTTGAAAACTCTAAGGGATATTGCTATGGGACTTTTTCTAAAATGATCAGGATGACATGATGTTGGTCCTTGTCGAAAATCGTTTTGATTCGACGTTAAACATGGCTGCCAGCGGCCATCTTTGTTTACATAGAGTTATATAATGAAAACTTGTAGCGACTACTCCTCTGAAACTACTTGACGGATTTTCATGAAACTTCACAGGAATGTTGCTCTTGATGTCTAATTGATCCTAGCAAAATTTCAGGTCGGCCGGAAATTCAAGATGCTAAAAATAGATTTTTTAAAAAATAAGTTTGTAGCGACTACATCTTGAAAACTATAAGAGATATTGATATGGGACTTTTTCTAAAATGATCAGAATGACATGATGGTTATCCGAGTCGAACATTATTTTGATTCGACGCTAAACATGGCTGCCAGTGGCCATCTTTGTTTACATAGAGTTATATATTGAAAACTTGTAGCGACTACTCGTCTGAAACTACTTGACGGATTTTCATGAAACTTCACAGGAAAGTTGCTCTTGATGTCTAATTGATCCTAGCAAAATTTTAGATCGCCCAAAAATTCAAGATGGCCACCACAGCTAAAAATAGATTTAAAAAAAATAAGTTTGTAGCGACTACTTCTTGAAAACTATAAGTGATATTGATATGGGACTTTTTCTAAAATTATCAGCATGACTTGATGGTTATCCGAGTCGAACATTATTTTGATTCAACGTTAAACATGGCTGTCAGCGGCCATCTTTGTTTACATAGAGTTATATAATGAAAACTTGTAGCGACTACTCCTCTGAAACTACTTGACGGATTTTCATGAAACTTCACAGGAATGTTGCTCTTGATGTCTAATTGATCCTAGCAAAATTTCAGGTCGGCCGGAAATTCAAGATGGCCGCCACTGCTAAAAATAGAATTTCAAAAAACAAGTTTGTAGCGACTTCTTCCTGAAAACAAAATCAATCAGTAGAGCTTCAAGGTCATTGACCTCTTGTTATAATTAGTATCTTACAACATGAACAATACATGAAAAAAATCAGGAAAACATTGCTTTTCACACAAAAACTCAATGATTTAAAAGACGGTAACAGGATGGAAATTAAATTCCAACTGATCGTTTGCAAAAAGTAGTAATTATTGCCAAAAGTATCTGGGAGGTCCATGCCTTTTTGTAAATATTGGTTAAACATGCCGTTGTAATATAAGCAACATTACTAAGAAAACTGCATCAAAAAAATGTTTGATATATGAGCACTCAAAATTTGCACATTTTTTGAAAAATGCCCTTATAGAGTTTGGATTCTAAAAATCGGTAAATTATATATACTGAACCAAACAGCTAACGCACCGGTAGACAATTCCTTTAATATCTCAATAATAACAATAAATAAATCAAAACAAATTCCACTCTGAACGAGACAAATATCTTGTCAATACAACTGTTAATAAAAAAAATATCAAATTGCTGTGTCTGTATGGAAAAGAAACAAAAATTAAACGAATAAAAAAATATTTGAAAAAAAAGGTGGTGCGTTAGAACTTTGGTTCAGTATATATACCTTGTCACCAGTAGGTTAAGAAAATTGCTACTTTAAGAATAAACACGCAACATGACGTTACGTTTATCTCAATAAATGGTATTGCTGTTATCCATATACACTACAAACAGGGATGATTATGTATATCAAGTTAAAAAAAACTGCTTTGTGTGAATGTAATAATACACACAGCTTCTGGTGTATTGTAAATATGTATATGCCGCGCACTTTTTCTTGCATACTGATGTTAGTATGTTGCATTACGTACATTGGTAACATATTTGTAACATGTCGGTATAATATTGGTAACATATCGGTAACATTTTGGTAACATGACAGTAACATATTTGTAACATATTGGTAATATATTGGTAACATGTCGGTAACATATTGGTAACATATCGGTAACTTGAATTGAGGTTTTACGGCGCACCAACACAAGAAAGGTTATGGCGCCAAACAGGGGATGAACATGCCAGGCTTATCCTCCATTCACATCTAGATAAAATATGGAGAATGGGCCTAGAACCTTCTAACCTGCAGAACTGCAGAGTTGCTGCCACTAAAGGTAAAAACTGCCGCTAAAAGTAACAATTCCACTAAATGTAATAACGGCCGCTAAAGGTAACAATTCCACTAAAGATTACAACCGCCGCTAAAAGTATCAATTCCACTAAAGGTAAAAACTGCCGCTAAAAGTAACAATTCCACTAAATGTAATAACGGCCGCTAAAGGTAACAATTCCAACGTTAAAGGTAACAACCTCCACTAAAGGTAACAACCTCCGCTAAAGGTTACAATTCCACTAAATGTAACAACTGCCGCTGAAAGTAACAATTCCGATAAATGTAATAACGGTCGTTAAAGGTAACAATTCCAACGTTAAAGGTAACAACCTCCGCTAAAGGTAACAACGGCCGCTAACGGTAACAATTTCAACGCTAAAGCTAAAAGTAACAATTCCACTAGAGGTAATAACGGCCGCTAAAGGTAACAATTCCAACGTTAAAGGTAACAACTTCCGCTAAAGTTAAAAATTCCACTAAAGGTAACAACGGCCGCTAAAGGTAACAATTCCAACGCTAGGTTAACAACGGCCGCTCAAGGTAACAATTCCACTAAAGTTAATAACGGCCGCTAAAGGTTACAATTCCAACGCTAAGGTAACAACGGTCGTTAAAGGTAACATTTCCAACGTTAAAGGTAACAACCTCCGCTAAAGGTAACAACGGCCGTTAAAGGTCCAATTCCAACGCTAAGGTAACGACGCCCGCTAAAGGTAACAATTCCACTAAAGGTAACAATTCCACTAACGGTAAGAACGACCGCTAAAGGTAACAATGCCAACGTTAAAGGTAACAACCTCCGCCAAAGGTAACAATTCCACTAAACACGGTGCATGATCAGAACGAATTTGCTCCGAAAAAATATACGTTTCCTGAATAAGAACGGATAAGCACCTCGTTTCTTCGGATATAAAATGGAGCTGGAAGACGAGTGTCAGAAAACGGAGGAAAAGCCGACAACAGAACCGTAAATTCATTTCATTGTTACTACCACGGAACACTAGTATATATGCTAGATTTAACTTTATAGCTAAATATAGTAGAAAAAGTATGTCATTTTCGCAAAAATATGCATTTTTCTGTACGGATCTCGGTATTGACAATAAGTAACAAACAGTTTTACATTATTAATACTATTTTGTATTCTTTTGTACGCGAGAATAGATACATTAACATTCATAGTTGCGATATAAGTAAACATGAAGTGTCAATTCTGAAACGGGGCTGACAAGCAAAAAAACACAATTGTTTTGCCATTTTTTAGTGCGGGGGTGGGGGAGCAGGAGGTCGGCGCAGGCCTTTTTACGCGGGGGTTGGGGTGGCGTAAACATACGTTTTAAGGCTTTAGGAGGCGCACGGACAAGAAGAACATGATAAGCTACGATTTTAAGCTGTAAGTCATTTTAAAATCGCACAATACCTATTTATGTGTCGACGTGCCGTAAAACACTATCCATTCATTCATTTGAAAATGATTAGTCCCCACCTCTGGATCCTGGATCCGTCCTGATACATAACACGCTGTTAGACACGGGCAAGAAAAGCATGATTAGCCACGATTTTAAGCTGTAAGTCATTCGAAAATGATTAGTCCCCCCTACACCCCACACACACCTCTGGATCCGCCCCTGATTACATAACACGCTGTTATACACGGGCAAGAAGAGCATGATTAGCTACGATTTTAAGCTGTAAGTCATTTGAAAATGATTAGTTTCGAGTTATTTATTTACAAACAAATGCCTAGAAACTATTCATTTGCACATGTGACATACAGCTTAAAATCAAAAGTAATCATTCACTGTTGTGACACAACACGACATATGCGGTCGAAATAGTATCAATAAGATACCAAATGATGTTTATAACATAGGCGCCGGCTCCGAGCTGTGGCTGCAAGGGCAGTGCTCGCCGCCCCAATATTTCGGCAAGGAACCAGTTTTCGGTGAAGTGTACATTTCTTAAAAATTGCCGTTTACCATTATGTGTTTATAACACCGTTACGTAATTTGCGAAATCTTCTCTTACGTTTTCATTGATATAGCGACTTTTGTCGATTTCTACAACGGTGACCTTGAGAAGACCGCCCTAAGAACTCAGCTTGATTCCTTGAGAGTCCATCTAAACGGCACGGCCAAGAACATCAAAAAACGTTACGGTGCGGAGCGTCGCTAGATGATGCCAGCGACGAATATGGAAATCCTCGGCTGCCTTCTGTTGGCCTTTTGCATTTTGTGCAATACGCTTTATAAGTCGTTTTGTGAATTTTCTAAGTTGTTATGTGCATTTTCTAAGTTGTGATGTGCATTTCGTAAGTTGTTATGTGCATTTCGTAAGTTGTTGTGTGCATTTTCTAAGTTGTCCTGTGCATTTTCTAAGTTGTTATGTGCATTTGGTAAGTTGTTATGTGCATTTTATATGTTGTCATGTGCATTTTCTAAGTTGTCCTGTGCATTTTCTAAGTTGTTATGTGCATTTTGCAAGTCGTCTTGTGCATTTTCTAAGTTGTTATGTGCATTTTCTAAGTTGTGATTTTCGTAAGTTGTTATGTGCATTTCTTAAGTTGTCCTGTGCATTTCGTAAGTTGTTATGTGCATTTTCTAAGTTGTCCTGTGCATTTTGTAAGTTGTTGTGTGCATTTTCTAAGTTGTTATGTGCATTTTCTAAGCTGTCCTGTGCATTTCGTAAGTTGTTATGTGCATATTGTAAGTTGTTATGTGCATTTTCTAAGTTGTCCTGTGCATTTCGTAAGTCGTTATGTGCATTTTGTAAGTTGTTATGTGCATTTTCTAAGTTGTCCTGTGCATTTCCTAACATTAACGTGATTCTTGACATTCGTAATGCTGTATGGATACGTGCATTTCCTAAGTTGTTATGTGCATTTCGTAAGTTGTGATGTGCATTGTTCAAGTTGTGATGTGCATTGTTTAAGTTGTTCTGTGCATTTTCTTAGTTGTTATGTGTTTTTCGTAAGTTGTTATGTGCATATTCTAAGTTGTCTTGTGCATTTTGTAAGTTGTTATGTGCATTTTCTAAGTTGTCCTGTGCATTTCGTAAGTCGTTATGTGCATTGTCTAAGTTGTTATGTGCATTTTCTAAGTTGTTATATGCTTTTCGTAAGTTGTTATGTGCATATTCTTAGTTGTCTTGTGCATTTTGTAAGTTGTTATGTGCATTTCGTAAGTTGTTATGTGCATTTTCTAAGTTGACAGAGGTTATTACCTTTAACTTTGGCATAGCTTGGTGCCGTTAACGTTGACATAGGTTAATACCGTTAACGTTGACATAGCTTGTTACTGATAACGTTGACAGAGGTTGGTACCGTTAACGTTGACATAGGTTGTTACTGATAACGTTGACAGAGGTTAGTACCTTTAACGGTGACAGAAGTTGATACTGAAAACGTTGACAAATATTGTAACGTTTAACATTGAAAGAGGTTGATACCGTTAACGTTGGCATATGTTGATACCTTTAACGTTGACAAAGGTTGTCACCTGTAAAGTATAAGTGGCTGGTACCGTTAACGTTGACAGAGCCTGGTACCGTGACGCTGTTATATTTAACACCAATATGTGTGAATAATCCGTTGGCAAATAAAAAATAACTGGTGCATAGCTGTGGAAAACGTTGGTATCAAATTCGTCAATTGTCATTAGTTTATACACAGAGTGGATTTGAGTAACATTTGTATTGTATGCATTCGTTTAAAGCACTAGCGGATCTAGAGGGGACTTCCTCTTCTTGGGATTTGAACAAACAAATGAAATATTCAGGTGGATACCCTGATAAATTGAAACAGTCCGAGTACCTCATGTTTGAAAAAAAGTCCTCTTGAAATGGAAAATCTGTAAAATATCGCTCCTTACAGTTATTGCAGATGACAATTTTGTTTTGCTGTTTTGATAATAATATACATACTTGCAATACATACTAGAAAATGTTGATGTAAAGCATCAATTCGAATGCCGAGAACCACGTTAATGATATCTGGTTCACGTTTCTATACGGCATTACGAATGCCGAGAACCACGTTAATGCTAGCTGGTTCGGTTCACGTTTATATACGGCGTTACGAAAGCCGAGAACCACGTCAATGTTAGCTGGTTCACGTTTCTATACACCATTACGAATGCCGATAACCACGCTAATGCTACCTGGGTTCACCAAATGCCGAGAACCACGTTAATGCTAGCTGGTTCACGTTTCTATACAACAATACGAATACCGAGAACAGCGTTAATGCTAGCTGTTTCACGTTTCTAAACGGCATTACGAATGCCGAGGACCACGTTAATGCTAGCTGGTTCACGTTTCTATAATGCATTACGAATGTCGAGAACCACGTTAATGCTAGCTGGTTCGGTTCAGGTTTCTATACGGCGTTACGAATGCCGAGAACCACGTTAATGTTAGCTGGTTCACGCTTTTATACACCATTACGAATGCCGAGAACCACGTTAATGCTAGCTGGTTCACATTTCTATACACACATTACGGATGCCGAGATGTTAGCATATTTATTTTACATCGATTGCGAAACAAGTTCTTGCAACTTAGATTAATCAATCTCGATGGCTTCCTGGGTAGAACCAGTACTAAGCAATGTAAATTAATTATCTTGCTCAAGGATAAATCACGTGACCGCGACGGAAGATCGAACCTACGACCTCTCGATCAGGAGTTCGGCGCTCTACCACTGGACCACGAACTCCACAACTAACCATGTTAATGCTAGCTGGTTCACGTTTCTACACAGCTTTACGAATGCCCAGAACCACGTTAATGCTAGCTGCTTAACGTATCCATACAGCATTACGAATGTCAAGAATCACGTTAATGTTAACTGATTCACGTTTTTATACACCATTCACGTTTCTATACAGTATTACAAATGCTGAGAACGCCGTTAATGCTAGCTGGTTCACGTTTCTATACACCATTACGAATGCCGAGAACATCGTTAATGCTTGCTGGTTCACGTTTCTATACACCATTGCGATTGCCGAGAACATCGTTAATGCTAGCTGGTTCACGTTTCTACACAGCATTACGAATGTCGAGAACCACGTTAATGCTAACTGGTTCACATTTCTGTACGGCATTACGAATGCCGAATACCATGCTTATGCTAGCTGGTTCACGTTTATGTACGGCATTACGAATGCCGAGAACCACGTTAATGCTTGCTGGTTCAAGTTTCTATACGGCAGTACAAATGCCGAGAACCACGTTAATGCTTGCCGGTTCACGTTTCTATACAACATTGCGATTGCCGAAAACATCGTTAATGCTAGCTGGTTCACGTTTCTATGCAGCATTACGAATGCCGAGTACAACTTGCTAGCTGGTTCACGTATCTATACAGCATTCACGTTTCTATACAGTATTACGAATGCCGAGAACCACGTTAATGCTATCTGGTTCACGTGTCTGTACAGCATTACGAATGCCGATAACCACGTTAATGCTAGCTGGTTCACGTTTCTGTACGGCATTACGAATGCCGAAAACCACGTTAATGCTAGCTGGTTCACGTTTATATACACCATTACGAATGCCGAGAACCACGTTAATGCTAGCTGGTTCACTTTTCTATACACCATTACGAATGCCGAGAACCACGTTAATGCTAAATGGTTCACGTTTCTATACAGCTTTCAGCGAGACAAAACACGGATTGCCGGGATCCATCACTAAACTGGATTTTATTAAAGGAATTAACACCACAAATAAGACAAAATTACATTATAATTGTTTTATTAAAAGTATATCCAGGTGTTCATGTCATATAATACTGTATATGTGCCTATTTAAAAATTTTATTCATGGGTTATTAAAATGCCCGTGAGTGAATATGCGATGCGTAAAATGAATTATGAGTTGGTAACTCTTATTTCGACGCTCCAGTTTTGGGGTTTGTCCTGGCTGGTTAAAGTCGTTTATACTGTGTCTATAGAATTTGAATTCTCAAAATGTGTCGTAAAATGTGCCTGTTGATTGCGGGATAAGGATTTTAAACCCGAATTCCTCATGTACAGTTGTTTTTAAACTTAAGTTTCAGTAAGTTTCTATATTTTTTTAATATGTGGAATCGTAAAACAGCTGCTGAGAAAAGAAATGTTGTTTGGAGTAGAAATAAGAAAAAAAATAATGTCATCTCCAATATTCAAACGCATGCACGTATTTGTCGTTTTTCAAAGCTACCTCTACCTACTGTGCAACCGAAACGAACTTAAAATTGTGTGAACTAGACCAACATGGGACGGTTATTGTTAACGAGGAGAACAATTCATAATATAATGATGCGCAGCTAGCAGTGATTAAGGTCGTTTTTTGCAGTTAATGCATCTCAGTCCTAAACATAATGTTGTAGACTGGTATAATGTTGTAGACTGGTATAATGTTGTAGCATGGTCCCTTTAGATTGCATATATTAGCTTTATACGCTAAGATCGAACTGGTCAAAGGTCTTTTCTGGCCCTTGAAACAATATGAATGTACATTAATAAAGCAATTAAGGACAATCAAGAATCCGTGTAGAAATCAATTATTTTTTCTTCTTCTTTCTTCCTTCTTCTTCTTCTTCTTCTTCTTCTTCTTCTTCTTCTTCTTCTTCTTCTTCTTCTTCTTCTTCTTCTTCTTCTTCTTCTTCTTCTTCTTCTTCTTCTTCTTCTTCTTCTTCTTCTTCTTCTTCTTCTTTTCTTCTTCTTCTTCTTCTTCTTCTTCTTCTTCTTCTTTTTCTTCTTCTTCTTTCTTCTTCTTCTTCTTCTTCTTCTTCTTCTTTTTCTTCTCCTTCTTCTTCTCCGGTAAACATATAGTTTGTTAATGCAAGCCGAAAATGAAATACTTCGAAGCCTGGAACTCAAGCAAGTGGTATTAAAGTCACACATACTGGGTGATAACACTACTGATTTAGTAGTCGGGCAGCTTTTTACAGCCGTCACATAGCACAAAACGAACACCGAAACAATGTTTAAGATCAAGTTTAAATTCACAGTGACATTGACTTTTGACCTTCAGTATGTTTTCTAACCAATCCAAATTATTTGTTTCGTGCCTATATACAGCTGTTTATATGTTATTTTCTTGTAAATCAGTGTTCCAGTTTTAAATAAAGTAGTCTACCAACCTTTATTTAAAAGTAGATACGAAATGTTTCACCTTTAAAGATCATGCCATACATACATAAAGCCACACATATTAGGTATAGACATTACATTGGATAACACATGTGAAATACGTCTTCAGTTTCAGTTGAATTACATATTTGACAAACTTTTTCATTTCGTTGAATCCTACGTCTTGCAAAATGTCCTGTCTCAATTCTTAAGATATTTGAAGATAAATGTAATTTTGTAAAAATAGGTAATATTTTGTTACATAAAACATTCAGATAATGTTCACCTCCAAATTATTTGTTTCGTGTCAATATACAGCTGTTTATAGGCTATTTTCTTGAAAACCAGTGTTCCAGTTTTAAATAAAGCCTCCTACCAACCTTTGTTTAAAACTAGATACGAAATGTTTATGTTTCACCTTTAAAGATCATGCCATACATACATAAAGCCACAAATATTAGGTATGGACATTACATTGGAGTATACATTATTTAAACCACTTCATATTTTAAATCACAATCATATACAGAAGATTTATGTATAGATGATACAATTATATTTTCCGTTATAACTAATATCAACCAATATGTTACCAGTAGATTGTGTTACATTGTGTGGTCGGTTAGAGCCTGATTCGATCACATGCCCTGTGACCACTTAAATATTAAAACGACCCTTTTCAATTTAATCTCATTAATGTATACGAACGATTAACTTCGCAGCCAGCATAATGTCATTTCCGCTTCGAAAACACCTACTATATTACCGAATTCTTCGAATTATGACCGGCGTCACACCACTAAATTCAATTGGATGTTATAGTCGCACCTACAGCTAAGGTCATATGGCAACTTTTCCAGCTTCCATCGGTGGAGGAAGACCACCGATGCTCCGCCGGGCAATATTCGTGCACATGCGTGTACCTAGGTAGAACCCCCGACGTTCCGCAGGCCAGCTGGATAACCTCCTCACATAAAGATTCCCAGGCCCAGTAAGGATCGAACCCACAGCGGTGAGGACTAAGTGATTTAAAAAATGTTTATAGGGTCCTATAGAAACCACAGCGTCCAAACACAATGGCATCGTAGGTCCGCACTGTACTACAAACAAGGAGCAATATTTAATTAATTATACAATGAAAAAGACAAAATACAACAGAAAGGGTGTTGAAGACAGGGTTACCGACTTGTAGGCAATAAGGCCTACATGTTAGCTTGAATCGATTTTATGTGTACACAATCCTCGCTATTAACCTGTCTCAGGACCCAAATACATGACCGTGTAAACAAAAATACATCCCATCAAAATGAATTCTCTAACAATAAAGTCCACACCCAGGGAAAATAACAAAAGAAACACCAAGATGTTGTTGTAAAGCTATATAAAATAGCTATATAAAATACAAAATAAGAAACAAGGATGTATCCAGAATTGTACTGAACAACTACAGCAGTTGCAGTCAAAGAGAAGTCAGACTCGCTATCCACTCTGCCGGGGATGCCCCCACACCACTAAAACTCCATGTATGTCCCTCATACACATTGAAAGGGGCATAATAGGACGTTTCAATCGTTTAATATTTACATTCACTTGATAACTTCTGTAGAATAAATTAGCGTCTCATTTCTAATTAACTTCACTTTTCATGGAGACGGAGCTACTGCGCGCCTATTCAATGTGTCTCAATAGAAAATGGTTATTCCACTGTCTGAAAATACACTGACAGTAGTTGTCTGTCTTACACTGACTAGTTGTCTGTCTTACACTGACTAGTTGTCTGTCTTACACTGACTAGTTGTCTGTCTTACACTGACTAGTTGTCTTTCTTACACTGACTAGTTGTCTGTCTTACACTGACTAGTTGTCTGTCTTACACTGACTAGTTGTCTGTCTTACACTGACTAGTTGTCTGTCTTACACTGACTAGTTGTCTGTCTTACACTGACTAGTTGTCTGTCTTACACTGACTAGTTGTCTGTCTTACACTGACTAGTTGTATGTCTTACACTGACAGTATTTGTCTGTCTTACACTGACTAGTTGTCTGTCTTACACTGACTAGTTGTCTGTCTTACAATGACAGTAGTTGTCTGTCTTACACTGACTAGTTGTCTGTCTTACACTGACTAGTTGTCTGTCTTACACTGACTAGTTGTCTGTCTTACACTGACTAGTTGTCTGTCTTACACTGACTAGTTGTATGTCTTACACTGACAGTATTTGTCTGTCTTACACTGACTAGTTGTCTGTCTTACACTGACTAGTTGTCTGTCTTACACTGACAGTAGTTGTCTGTCTTACACTGACTAGTTGTCTGTCTTACACTGACTAGTTGTATGTCTTACACTGACAGTATTTGTCTGTCTTACACTGACTAGTTGTCTGTCTTACACTGACAGTAGTTGTCTGTCTTACACTGACTAGTTGTCTGTCTTACACTGACAGTAGTTGTCTGTCTTACACTGACTAGTTGTCTGTCTTACACTGACTAGTTGTCTGTCGTACACTGACAGTAGTTGTCTGTACTACATTGACAGTAGTTGTATGTCTTACACTGACAGTAATTGTCTGTCTTACACTGACAGTAGTTGTCTGTAATACACTGACAGTAGTTGTATGTCTTACACTGACAGTAATTGTCTGTCTTACACTGACAGTAGTTGTCTTTAATACACTGACAGTAGTTGTCTGTAATACACTGACAGTAATTGTCTGTAATACACTGACAGTAGTTGTCTGTAATACACTGACAGTAGTTGTCTGTAATACACTGACAGTAGTTGTCTGAAAATACACTGACAGTAGATGTCTGTCGTCTTACACTGACAGTAGTTAGCTGTCTTACATTGACAGTAGTTGTCTGTCTTACACTGACAGTAGTTGTCTGTCTTACATTGACAGTAGTTGTCTGTAATACATTGACAGTAGTCGTCTGAAAATACACTGACAGTAGTTGTTTGTCTTACACTGACTAGTTGTCTGTCTTACACTGACAGTAGTTGTCTGTAATACACTGACAGTAGTTGTTTGTCTTACAGTGACAGTAGTCGTCTGAAAATACACTGACAGTAGTTGTCTGTCTTACACTGACAGTAGTTGTCTGTAATACACTGACAGTAGTTGTTTGTCTTACAGTGACAGTAGTTGTCTGAAAATACACTGACAGTAGTTGTCTGTCTTACACTGACAGTAGTTGTCTGTAATACATTGACAGTAGTCGTCTGAAAATACACTGACAGTAGTTGTTTGTCTTACACTGACAGTAATTGTCTGTCTTACACTGACAGTAGTTGTCTGTAATACACTGACAGTAGTTGTTTGTCTTACAGTGACAGTAGTTGTCTGAAAATACACTGACAGTAGTTGTCTGTCTTACACTGACAGTAGTTGTCTGTCTTACACTGACAGTAGTTGTCTGTAATACATGGACAGCAGTCGTCTGAAAATACACTGACAGTAGTTGTTTGTCTTACACTGACAGTAATTGTCTGTCTTACACTGACAGTAGTTGTTTGTCTTACACTGACAGTAGTTGTTTGTCTTACACTGACAGTAGTCGTCTGAAAATACACTGACAGTAGTTGTTTGTCTTACACTGACTAGTTGTCTGTCTTACACTCACAGTAGTTGTCTGTACTACATTGACAGTAGTTGTATGTCTTACACTGACAGTAATTGTCTGTCTTACACTGACAGTAGTTGTCTGTAATACACTGACAGTAGTTGTATGTCTTACACTGACAGTAATTGTCTGTCTTACACTGACAGTAGTTGTCTGTAATACACTGACAGTAGTTGTTTGTCTTACACTGACAGTAGTCGTCTGAAAATACACTGACAGTAGTTGTTTGTCTTACACTGACAGTAATTGTCTGTCTTACACTGACAGTAGTTGTCTGTAATACACTGACAGTAGTTGTTTGTCTTACAGTGACAGTAGTTGTCTGAAAATACACTGACAGTAGTTGTCTGTCTTACACTGACAGTAGTTGGCTGTCTTACACTGACAGTAGTTGTCTGTCTTACACTGACAGTAGTTGTCTGTAATACATTGACAGCAGTCGTCTGAAAATACACTGACAGTAGTTGTTTGTCTTACACTGACAGTAATTGTCTGTCTTACACTGACAGTAGTTGTCTGTTATACACTGACAGTAGTTGTTTGTCTTACACTGACAGTAGTTGTCTGTCATACACTGACAGTAGTTGTCTGTCTTACACTGCCAGTAATTGTCTGTAATACACTGACAGTAGTTGTCTGTCTTACGCTGACAGCAATTGTCTGTAATACACTGACAGTAGTTGTCTGTCATACACTGACAGTAGTTGTCTCTCTTACACTGCCAGTAAATGTCTGTAATACACTGACAGTAGTTGTCTGTCTTACACTGACAGCAGTTGTCTGTAATACACTGACAACAGTTGTCTGTCTTACACTGACAGTAGTTGTCTGTCCTACACTGACATTATTTGTCTGTCGTACACTGACCGTAGTTGTCTGTCCTACACTGACATTAGTTGTCAGTCTTACACTGACATTAGTTGTCTGTCATACACTGTCAGTAGTTGTCTGTCTTATACTGACAGTAGTTGTCTGTATTACACATTTTTTGTCATTATCATGCTTCCAGTACGAGTTATTGTCGGTACTATTGGGGTGGATGTGGAGGTGGGGCAGGCGAGCCGTGGAGTGAGGGGTGTATTTTATATATATTGTTTATATCTTCTATTAAAAAACGCGCATTTTCGACCTAAAGTTCAAATACATGTAGTTGTATTCCTTTCTTTACATACTTCATCACCCTCTTACTAGGATACTGTGGCCTGATATAGGGTGTCATATGAAAATACACAGTTTTTATTCTATTATCATATACTTCAGCAATGACTTTGTTGAACTGTCAAATTCAACTTACTTACTGCGCTGTTTTCCAGGGAGAAAACAATAAAATTATTAATAGCTGTAATCCAATTTCGATGTGTTCATGCATGTCTGTCGCGTAAACGTAGATTTATACGACTTTTTTCTCCCCGAAATTTGATTTAAAATGAATGCCATTGACTTTGAAATTGACTAATTCAGAAAATGAATGGTCACAGGTGGTTATTTTATCCACGGATAGTTTTATATCATTGAGTGTATTATAAATTTGTTAAAATAACTTTATGGTCCGTGTATTATGCTTTATTTATTTCTTTATATTGCTTCTATATATATATCTATCATCTCTTTTATTTCATCTTCTTAGCATTACTAGTCAAGTCATTTTCGTAGAGTTATGGTCAAAGATGACAGCTCAACGTACACATGTAGATGTATCGCCAATAATATGGCGCGAAAACAGGATGACAAACAGACGACAAAAAATACAGTGATACATCGTATAATATCGTAACTAATCTGTAATTTCCGTATCACTCCGCCGAAAGAATCATAAATGTCCGGCAACTACATCCTGATTAGTATGACCAGTGAAGTAAGAAGACTTCACTGGTCGTATCGTATACTCAAAAACGACGTATTTATAGGGAAGTATGTGATAAATCAATATATTTCCTGGAGCTTAGAATCTTGTGATCACAGTATAATCAACTTTTTTGGTTAAATCCACATGTCTTTCAGGGTTGCATTGGTATTTGAAGAACGAAGGGCATCTCAAGACCAGATGATGTGTCTCTGAAATGAACAAAACAAGTTTTTTAAAAAGGATGGTGGTGAAAAATATATAAGACATATGATGCATGCATTGACTTTTATATAAATCGACAGAATGTTCTGTTATTTTTAAAGGGAATTTAACTTGGCATGTTGTATATATAGGAAAATTGACTTCACAGAGAAACTCTTAAGCAAACATTATTTGATGCTGGACAAGCAATCACATTGTATCTTTTTGCCAACTCGTTTAATAAATTCTATAATAAATCAGAACTCGATCAAGAAAGATCAGCTATTATATCCGCCAAGAAATAAATATGTAATCATTATTCTCCCATCACCGCTAAAGTCAACAAAATATTTTTTAAAGTATATATGTCATACATAGAATGAAATATTGAAACTTTCATGTCGTGCCCAGCCTTCGCCCAAATATAAGCTCTCGGGCAGATATTGGCGTCTCAGGACAATACAGGATGAGATATGATATGCCTGTATATTATTCTCTATACAGTAATCTGTATCTTTAAATATAAGCATGTTTACTTGGTTAGGCCAAAAAGAAAAATAGATGTGTGCTTCCGGTTGCCCGACCGACCCTATTTTTAAGGGGCTGATCCTAAAATTGTTGTGCCAAAAAAAATTGAAAATGTATATATATAAAATTTCAATTTGTTCTGAAGGATGATGATCACATAGCTTACATCATAGAAGTGAAACATTAACACCATTCTATATTTTCTGTAATCCATTTGGCACTGGTGTTATAATTATGCAAATTATTGCCGAATTACACAGCAAACGTGTAAAATATTTACATGTAGGTAAGCCATATGATTTGCCTTGAATGGCATGGGATACATACAGAGTTGGTTGTTTTACTTTCATGTAAACAATGCGAGGCTAATAAAATATTTGAATAATTATTAAAATGCATGTTAAACAAATGTCTTCTGGTTTAAAGAGATATGGCAATCTTCATTTCCTCAAAAACTAACGGGAGTTTGTTAGTTTTCTGCATAACCTGCATTTGTTCAATCATTAATATTAATTATAAGAATAGTATAAAGCAAATAGTTTATGCATATAACTAACTGCTGATATGATTGCGCCAATAGTATATTTAAACCTATGGTAGAATAACGAAAACAAATAACAAATCTAAATTTTATTTAATTATATCCAAGCAGTTTTAAAGTGAAAATGATACTGGACTAATAAACTGAGATACTAATGTTTGACACAATCCTGTCTGAAAGCCGGTCTCCTTTTTTCATTTTTCCATGTATCTTAATGACCTGGAAGATGAATTTTATCTTAAAGGATCTAATGGAATTGATATACACACGCTCAGGATATTTATTTTATTATATGCAGATGACATAATTATATTTGGTAAAAATGCCGATGAACTTCAAACAAATCTTAATAAATTACACGAATATTGTAACCGTTGGAAATTAACCGTCAACACTGAAAACAAGAGTGATAGTATTCAGAAAAAGTGGAATGCTAGCCCGAAACCTTACTTTTAAATACGGGGACACTTCAATTAACATTGTCAACAAATTCTCTTATTTAGGGGTAGTATTTACATCCGGTGGTTCGTTTTCTGAATGTCAAGCAACGTTTTCCGGTCAAGCACATAAGGCAATTTTCAAATTAAATAAATACCTATATAGGTTTGTTAACATATCCCCGAGACATACACTTGAATTATCTGATAAGCTGGTCACACCAGACATAATCTGTTAATTCTTTACAGTACCGCTGTAGCTATATGCAAACTTTAGGTAGTGGAGCGGGGTGTGGGGTGCAAGGGCACCTGTGAACATGCGTATTGTGCTAAGCTGTTACGCCCTGACAAGAGTGCATTTCTGCTAGGCCATCATAGAGGGTCTCCCAGGGGTTTTAGGGAACAAGAGAACTTTGCCATTTATTTTCAGGGAACAAGGGCATATTGTCTGTTATTGTTTATATTTTTGGGAAACAAGGGAACATTGGCAAAATATTGGAAAAATATTTTTGGCAAATTAAATATTTTTGGGGAACATTGGGTCATATTTACAACGACAAGGACTCCCCTGGGAGGGCCTCATCATAGAAATAATATATCAGTGCCATATTATATTTTAGCAAACGGAGACACTATATTATACATTCCGATTGATAAACATGAACATGCAGGAAAACACATTTAGGGTCAGTACCGAGTACTGTACATACCTTTGTTTTGTTTACGTCTAATTACTCAAGTTGTCAGTGTCCCTAATCGAGGCCAGCCTTGTCACAGTTTTATAGAGTAGCAGGCAAGAAAGTCAAAGTACCAGGCCACCAGGGTGTGGATCCGGGAGGGGATGGTCCCCCTCGTGGAAGAAGGGGGTGGGGTATACTCGCCTCCCCCCCGAAATGTTTTTAAAATCACCCCGCTGAGATGCAATTTCCTGCACTCTGGAACCCCTGAGATGCAAGTTCCTGCACTCTGGAGCTGTGATATTAGAAATCTGTCTTTTTCAGGTAATGAGATTGTATTTCATTGTTGCACATACTGTCAGTTTGACATCATGTGCATAAAATAACTGATAATCAGCCGCTGTACCAGCTGGAAGTGGGCCTTGGGAGGTGGGGGTCAGGATTGTTTTTTTAATTAACACCCTGAAATGCAATTTCCTGCACTCTCTGGAGCTATTTACATCCCCTATTGGAGAAAGATCTGTCTTTTTGAGGTAATGACATTGTATTTCATTCTTGCACATGTTGTCAGTTAAACACCATTTTGGAAAAATCAAGAGGTCAATGACCTTGAAGCTCTACTGATAGATTTTGAAAGCCAGATCAGCCATGGGAACCTGTGAAATTTTATGGAAATAAGACCAACACTTTCATAGAAGTAGTCGCCACAAGTTTTTCTTATATCACTCTATGGAAAAAAATATGGTCGCTGGCGGTCATGTTTGAACTTGTATTTAAACTGTGGCAGCCATCTTGAATTTCCGACCAACCTGATTTTTACTTGGGACTAACTGAACCTCAAGACCAACATTCCTATAATTGTTTATGAAATACATTTTGGTAAAGAGACTTATGGTTTTAGAGAAGTAGTCACCCCAAAATTATATGTAAAATCTATTTTTAGCCATGGTGGCCATTTTAAATTTGAGGCCAACCTGATTTTTACTTAGGACCAACTAGACATCAAGAGCTACATTTTTATATTGCAAAATATTATGATTTATTATGCAACATTTGTCATCACCCATGCAACATTATAATCTCATTCAATTTTATCCTAGTCTAAAGAATATATATTTTCCAGCTTATAAAAATGTCATAATGCTTCCACAAATTGTAATTAAAAAGCTAAATCAATTAAATCCCTTACAACATCAACCTTAGTATAGCCTCAATAATTTCTCCAAATCACCCTTAGGCCTTTTGTAACATAAACGGAATGATCCCTATTCATAAATATAGCAGGTGTGTGACCAGGTCACAGGTCATGTTATGCAATTTCTCCTGGGAATTAAGTTAACCAAGCTCACCAGTACAAGAAGATTTGCTCTTGTCTCAGTAGACTGGTATCAGTCTATAAATTAGACTAAAAATTATACATTAAAAATATAATAATACAGTGTTTATTATACATTAAACATATAATAATACAGTGTTAATTATACATTAAACATATAATAATACAGTGTTTATTATACATTAAAAATATAATAATACAGTGTTTATTATACTTTAAACATATAATAATACAGTGTTTATTATACATTAAAAATATAATAATACAGTGTTTATTATACATTAAACATATAATAATACAGTGTTTATTATACATTAAACATATAATAATACAGTGTTTATTATACATTAAAAATATAATAATACAGTGTTTATTATACATTAAACATATAATAATACAGTGTTTATTATACATTAAACATATAATAATACAGTGTTTATGTGTTTATTATACATTAAACATATAATAATACAGTGTTTATTATACATTAAACATATAATAATACAGTGTTTATTTTAAGCTCTTTGTCTCTTCATGGCTGAATTTAATGTTCAGATAAGACCACATAAGTGGGGATATTTGCCTCTTTGAGTGCTTAGGAAATTCACTAATACTATATTTAAAAGAGGAATTGGTTTTACATTAAGGACTGATGCCAGTCTATTATCTCAGTAAATATGTTGGAAAATCAGGATCAAAATAAAATCTTAAAATCCTACAATTTGTGGTTTTCAGTCTTTTTTGAGAGCTAAAAATACTAAAGAGACTTATTCCTTACCCCTCTATGAATGTATAATGGACAGTCCTTTTTTAATTAGGATCAGTCCATTTATAGTACAAAGGGGTGTTTCAGTCAAATGACTGAAACCGATAGTGTAAACCCTGATCAGCCTGCAAGATGTCGTGCCAGTAATTTTGGTAAAGGTTCCAATTCAATATCACTTACAGATTTTGAGAAGTAGTCACCACAAAGTTGCATTTTCTTAATTTTTTTTTTGGCAGTGGTGGCCATCTTGAATTTCCTCCGAACCTCAATTTTTGCTAGGATCAACTAGACATCAAAAGCAACATTCCTCACAAGACTCATGAAATTCCATCAAGTAGTCTCAGAGGAGTAGTCGCCACAAGTGTTTACTATATAACTCTATGTAAACAAAGATGGCCGATGTTTGACATCAACTCGAAATGAGTCTTGGTTAGACCCAACTCCATATCACACCAGTCACTTTGGTAAAGGTTTCAATTCAATATTACTTACGGTTTTTGAGAAGTAGGTGCCACAACGTGGCATTTTTAAAATTTATTTTTAGCCGCGGCGGCCATCTTGAATTACTTGGCCGACCTGGATTTAAGCTAGCATCAACTAGACATCAAGAGCAACATTCCTGGGAAGGTTCATGCATATCTGTTGAGTAGTTTCAGAGGAAAAGTCGTCACAAATTGTTTTCCTATATAACTCAGTGTAAACAAAGATGGCCACTGGGGGCCATGTTTGACATCCACTCAAAATGAACTTTGATTAGAACCAAACATATGTCATGCCAGTCATTTTGGTAAAGGTTTCAAATCAATATCACTTATGGTTTTCCAGAAGCAGTCGCCCAAAGATCGCATTTTTAAAATCTATTTTTAGCCGTGGCGGCCATCTTGATTTTCGACCGACCTGAATCTTTTCTAGGATCAACTTGACATCAAGAGCAATATTCCTGTAAAGGTTCATGAAAATCTGTTGAGTAGTTTCAGAGGAGTAGTCGCCCCGAGTTGTTTTTCCTATATAACTCAATGTAAACAAAGATGGCCACTGGGGGCCCATGTTTGACAACCAATCAAAACGAAATTTGGTTAGGACCAACTACAAGTTGCATCAGTCATTGTGGTAAAGGTATCAACTCAATATCCCTTATGGTTTTTCAGAAGTAGTCGCCACAAAATCGCATTTTTAAATCTATTTTTAACCGCGGCGGCCATCTTGAATTTCCGATCGACCTGAATATTTACTTACATCAACTAGGCATTAACAGCAACATTCCTGTCAAGATTCATCAAAATCTGTTTAGTAGTTGCAGAGAAGTAGTCGCCAGAACGTTTTCCTATATAACTCTATGTAATCAAAGATGGCCACTGGTGGCCATGTTTGATATCCAATCAAAATGAACTTTGGTAAATAACAACTACCATGTCATGCCAGTCATTTTGGTAAAGGTTTCAAATCAATATCACTTATGGTTTTTCAAAGGTAGTCGACAAAATCGCATTTTTAAAATATATATTTAGTGTGGCGGCCATTTTGAATTTCCGACCGACATGAATTTTTGCTAGGATCAACTAGACATCAAGAGTAACATATCTTTCAAGTTTCATGAAAATCTGTCTATTTGTTTCAGAGGAGTAGTCGCCACAATTATTTTCCTATATAACTCAGTGTAAACAAAGATGGCCGCCATGTTTGACATCAAATCAAAATGAACTTCGGTCAACCGTAACAATAGTTATCATATAAATAGGTCTGTCTTTTTGCTCATTAAATCCTGGAATTGTTAATTATTCACTTGCAATTATGCAAGTTCATTCAACATAACAATAGCCGACTCTACTGTATATAACCTTACATGTATTGAAAATGACGTAAAGCACCATACAAGAAATCTTTAAACGTTGACATATGTCGGTACCTTTAACATTGACAGAGATTTGTACCGTTAACGTTGACACTGTTACATTTAACGGAGGTTATATCATATCGGAATTGCTACTTTGAACAGTATTACTTTGTGCTTTCTGTGTAGCTGCGAATACAAATACTCGTTCACAGCCTATAGCGTTTTTGTGGCCAAGGGGTTAACGACGTTGCGTTGCTAACCTTCTCGCCTCTCACCGCTGCGGGTTTCGAATCCCGCTTAGAGCTTGAAATGTAAGTGAGGAAGTGTCGATTCTTACGAATGGCGGGAGGTGTACAATAATGGTACTACCCAGGAAACGTGGTTGGTCTGCCTCCACCACAAAATATCATCCGTCAAATATAACCCTACATGTGTTAAAATGACGTAAAACACCATACAAGAAACCTTTAACGTTGACATAGGTCGGTGCCTTTAACATTGACATAGGTTTGTACCTTGAACGTTGTCACTGTTACGTTGAAAATGCAGTAAAACAACATAAAAATCGTCAACAGGTTTGATAGTTGTGAATAGTCAGTTGGCAAGTCAAACATAACTGGTGCATATCTTTAAATAAGCTTTGGTAAACGTTGGTATCACATTCGTCAATTGTCATTAGAGTGGATTTGAGTAACAGTTGTATTGTATGTATTCGTTTAAAGCACAAGCGGATCTAGAGGGGACTTCTCCTTCCTTGGATTTGAATAAATAATCAAATATTCAGGTGGATACACTGATAAATTGAAATAGTACGAATTTCTCCTAATGTTTTGGGGGAAAAGTACTCCTGAAATGGAAAAGAATCTTTAAAATATCCCTCCTTACAGTGTTATTCCAGATGACAATTTTGTTTTGCTTGTTAGGTTATCAAATATATACAAGAACATGTTGATGTTAAACATCAATTCGTCGCGGGTAACCCTATATCGCTTCTACCCCATCGAAACAGCATTACGAATGCCGCGAACCACGTTAATGCTAGCTTGTTCACGTTTCCATACAGCATTCTGCGAAACAAAACACGAATTGTCGGGATCCATTACTAAACTGGGTTTTGCGTTTGAACCACTATTAAAGGAACTAAACAGACAAATAAAGGCAAAATTACACTACAAATATCAAAACTCTTTCCATGTGTTCAAGTCATATAATAATGTGTATGTGCCGATTAAAAGTATAGGTTTATTCGGGTGTTCTTAAAATACTCGTGATTGAATATGCGTAAAATGATTTATGAGTTAGTAAATCTTAATTCGATGCTCCAGCTTTCGGATTTGGCCTGGTTGGTTAAAGTAATTTATACTGTGGTGTCTATAGAGTATGTATTCTCAAAATAAATAATGTTTATACCTCGTCGGTACGTTTAGAAATGGTGTACATGTGTCGTAAAATGTGCTTGTTGATTGTTGGAAAAGGATTTCAAACCCGAATTCTTCGTGTATAATTGCATTTAAACTTATGTTTCTGTATTTTTCTTATATGTGGAATCGTAAAATAGCTGCCGAGGAAAGAAATGTTATTTGGGGAAGAAATGAGAAACAAATAAAATAATGTCATCTCCAAGTTTCAAAGGCGTGCAAGTACATGTAATTGTCATTTTTCTAAACTACCTCTATCGATTATGCAACCGAAAGATGTAAGCTACTGTTTGTATGCATAAGGCCAGAGTTTTTTTATAGTTAGTATTACGGGAGATTTTGGAAAGAAATGCAGTAGGAGGAGGAAATAAAAAAAATGGCTAAAATGGCTAAAATGAGGAGTCGATAAAAAAAAAAAAAATCAGATTTTTTTTCTTTTTCATACAAGTTTTTCTTGTAACATTAATATTAAATGTATTGCTTCATTTTTTATGTTGATTTTTTTCCAAGTTGTTTTGCATATAAATGTAACCAACGTCCATTTTATGTTAAAACGTCCTACATGTTATCTCAAATTCACAAACCGTTCTTTAAAATACCTTCCACTCTCGAGAATTGGTTTGTTGACTGTCAAATTAATACATTTTGAGTATGTATTTTACAGAAATTATCACAAATTTGCTATTAAACACACTTCAAATCGAAACAAAATGTAAAATATAAACTGGAAATTATTTCATAGTTGCAAGAATAATATACATTTTTCCCTGACATAGGTCAAGACTAATTATATTCTCAAAAAAGGTTTATGAACTTAATGCCTAGTAGAACGAAATAGGTATTGTGTTGTTCAATGGTATGCATTAAATTGTGTTTGTAAACATGTATATTAAAGAGACTAAATTAATACTTCGATTTCCGACCTTGCAAAGTAAATACTAAGTCATAATCCAAATTTTCAACAAAAAAAGTTAGCGTTTTTACGTTATTGTGAAAATAAGTTTTAGGATAGACACAACTTTTTTTCTAAAAGAGGAAAAAATAAAATAAAATAAAATTCTCAATTAAGACTTATTTTTATTTCAGTTTTGCAAAATTTAGGGTAGGCTCTCCCGTAAAACTAAAACAAAAAAAACTCTGGCCTAACGTCCTGTATCAATTCTTACGATATTTAAAGATAAAGGTAATTTAGTAAAATTACTGGGTAATATGATTTGGTAATGTTTTTTTACAAAAAATATTTAGATAATTTTCACATCCAAATATTTGTACATGCCTATATAAATTTGTTAATAGGCTATTTCCTTGTAAAGCAGTGTTTCAGTTATGAATAAAGCAATCTATCAACCTTTGTTTAAAACTAGATACGAACTGTTTATGGTTCATCGTTAAAGGATCATGCCATACATACATAAAGCCATAAGTATTACGTATATATTTTACATTGGATAACAATTTTTGAAAATACTTCATTAATTAAATCACAATCAGATGAAGAAGATTTATATTTAGATGATACATTAATAGTATCTTTTGTAATTAATTTCAACCAATAGCTAACCAGTAGATTGACATTGCATTGTGCGGCGGTTAGCCCAGTCTGTAGAGCATCTGAAAGTAGATCGAAGGTCATTGATTCGAGCACATTTCTAACCCTGCGACCAGCTAAATATTAAAACTACTCTCTTAAATTGAATCTCATTAATTCATACGAATGATAAAATTCGCAGTCAGCATAATACCATTTCCGCTTCGAAAACACACTGTATATTAACCGAATTATTATACAGTTATGATCGGAGTCACACCACTAAATAGAATTGAATTGTATAGTCGCACCAACAGCTAAGGACTTTTCCAGCCTCCACTGGTGGAGGAAGACCCCAGTGCTCCTCCGTGCAATGTTCGTGCATGGGCGGGCACCTGGGTAGAACCATCGACGTTCCACAAGCCAGGTGGATAGCTTCATCACATTCCTATGCCCATGAGGGATCGAACCCACAGCGGTAAGGGGTAAGTGATTTCAAGTCAGAGAGTCTTATACCATTTTATCATTATCATTCTCCCAAAGCGAGTTATTGTCGGTACTATAGCAACGGGAAATACTGTAAATAAAAGCGAGTCAATTCATAATTAAACTTGTCATGTGAATTAATGAAAGCTAGAGTGCGTTTCGTATATCATGATCGTCCATAAATGCGTACCTGGGTGCACATCTGAACCGAAGCGTTTATCGCGTAGTTAATTTGTTAATAGATATATTCAAAAACTTGCACTCACAAACCCGTTGTGATCGTTAGGGTTGGGGTGGGTGTGGAGGTGGGGCAGGCGAGCCGTGGAGTGAGGGGTGTATTGTACGAATACTGCATTGTTGTTAAAGTTGCTTTTGGAATAGAGTTAAGCAAATACCCTTCTCATGTCCTTTACGTGCATATTTGGATGTTTTGTACACTTGCATATATATCTTTAACGTCAAATTGAGATTTTATCTGTCAATCTGAGATGATTTAATATATTCATGTAAACACAATAGCATTTACGAATGCATAGAGTTTTCCTCATACCCGGATCATAGATTGTTGTTAAAAATTAAAGCAACAATGTGTTTGTTTTTATTAACGGAGATAATACCGATTGTTTGTTAACTATTAATGTATACTTCTACAGTCAATTTTGCATGAAATCAGAGACAGACAGACAGACAGACAGACAAGACGGACGGACGGACAGACGGACGGAGAGAGAGAGAGAGAGAGAGAGAGAGAGAGACAGACAGACAGGACAGACAGACAGACAGACAGACAGACGACGACGGACGGACATACAGACAGACAGACGCTATGCTCATTTTAGGTTTCACTCGTAAGACGTTCCAAAATAAAAAAGGAAATTCTATCCTGTCCTTTTTCTGAAATATGTATTTAGAAATGAAAATATGAAGAACTTTCTTTTAGTTTTATATCTATATATTTATTATAATAACGTATATAACTGCATATTCTCTGACTTTTTGTGGGAATATTCCCACGAAACATTTGTTTGTACATCTTAACGAACTGAATGGAATAATCCCACCAAACATTATTAAAAAATAAGACTTTGAATTGTGTCCCTGTTTTAGTGGAAACATTCCCACGAAATATAGGTAAGATAAGATACAGTTTATTTAACGTCGGCAAGGCAGTATGACACGTTATATAAGCTCGACTCCAAATATAGGTAAATGTAGTTAAATAGGTATGACGAATGTTAAAGGGGACACATGGCAATCTTGACATTATCACGCATTAAAATTAGCGTCTCAATTAATTAATCCAGTATCATTTTGACTTTAAACCGGCTTGCATAATTATAATCTACAACAGGTTTAAATATATTATTGGTGCCTTCTAATCAACAGTTAATAATATGCAAAAAACTTGTATTTGCGAATAAAAACGAATTCTACATCTTCCATTGGCATATACCCGGATATGTTATAGAAAAAGTATTGTCTTGTTGTTGTACGACGCATCATCGCACTATTTAGTGTATTTCGAGCCACCACAAGCAGAAGGGAATGATAAATAGGAATCCAGCAGCAATCCCTACTATATCCCCATGGTTCTTTAGTGTGCTCGGATTATATGATTTGATACAGGGAATCACACAGGTTACCACCTCATTCGACGGACGACGCTAAGGGGAGTACCTTGCCTAAAAACACCGAAGTAATACAAGGGCGCAATTAAGGTAGGTTGATATTTATGGGGCGCCGTTTTACTATTTTATTCAGTATTTTGTGATATCAAGAATTTATTTCTTGATATCAAAAAATCGAATTATTGATATCACAAATTCGATTATTGATATCAGAAAATCAACTGATTTCTTGATATAAAAAAATGCACTTGATATCAAGATGTAGATTTTTTGATATCAAGAAATATATTTTGTGATCACATGGAACCCATCGGCTCGCGTCTTCTTGATGGCCGTTGTGAGAGGTTGTCGCAGAGCTATACCCATCGGCTTGCGTCTTCTTGGTGGCCGATGTGAGAGGTTGTCGCAGAGCTATACCCATCGGCTTGCGTCTTCTTGGTGGCCGATGTGAGAGGTTGATGCAGAGCTATACCCATCGGCTTGCGTCTTCTTGGTGGCCGATGTGAGAGGTTGTCGCAGAGCTATACCCATCGGCTTGCGTCTTCTTGATATGGCCGATGTGAGAGGTTGGTGCAGAGGTGTACTAGATAGCATATGTTATTCAGATTGATAACACTAGACGTTCATTCAAGTAATGTGTTGTTTAAAGTGTAAATAACTACTCTGCAAATACCTGAAATATACTCACATACACACTTTTAATCGTGAGAGGTATTGTAAATGTGCAGAAATTCACTGTTACGTTTCATTTCTAAAAATGTCCCTTGGTAGGTAGGCCGCATGTTTTTCAAATTTTCAAAAAATCAAAGAAGAATTTATTTCATTAGAAAGATACATTGTTTTCATAAGATGTTCAGTAAAAAAAAAAATTGCAAAAAGTAATAAAAACAATTCTGCCCGCTACTGGAGTCCTTTAACCCCATTGCATTATTTTGAGCGACCCTTGATTGTATTAAATCTAATATATTCATGAAGAGGACATGTGCACCTTTGTTTTGACACTGTTCATGTGGGGTTCGGACCAATGGTTTTCAAAGTATTTTTTAGTTTAGAGTTCATCTTTTAGTGTTTTTAGCAGACAAAAATCGAGGGAATGTTAAAACATTTGGCCTACCTACCCATGGCAATGTTGATTGTATAGTTTCAAAACATATTTTAAACAGTGGCAATTTATTGGTATCAGGAAATCGAACAAAAATACTGAAAACTCTAATTTGTGTTCCTTTTGCATACCTGTTTAGAGGTAAAATACAATTCAATTCAATTCACACGGAAATGTGGAAGCATTTATCAAGCCTCAAAATTAGAATCTCGATTTATTAATCCAGTTTCATTTTGACTGAACCTGCTTGCATATAATTAAATAAATTTGGTGTTTCAGTTATTCGTCGTTATTTTACCATATTTTATATATTGCATATTTGAAAATAATTATTAAAAATTATTTTAATAGTTTATATATACATATGTATATATTACTGGTGCATATATTCAACTATTAGTAAATTATAAACATTCTTTGCTTTTGAATTATTAAAATAATTATTAATAATTATTTTCAAATATGCAAATTATTAGAAAAACTAACGGGTCACCGCGAGTTTTTTAAGCAATCAGGATTACCATGTGTAAATGATGCTGAACTACTGTACACCGACTTGTTAAATGTTCGTGCTTCATTCCTTTAAAAGGACACATGGCAATCTTGAGTTGTATATCAATCATTAAATGTAGCATCTCGCTGTATTAATCCTGTATCATGTTTACTTCAAAACTGCTTGCATATAATTAAATAAAAAAATTGAGATTTCACTTTTCTTCGTTATTTTACTCTTGTTTTTTTAAAATATATTAAACTAGTTGTTTTGAACTATTCTAATAATTGATAATGACTGTAAATATGTAAATTATGTAAAAAAATAAATTAAAAAAAAATAACGGGACGCCGTGAGTTTTAAACAAATCAAGATTGCCATTACGTGGTATGGGAAAGCTTTTATTTTTCTACATTAAAACATGTTTAAAAACTTATTTTTTTTACTGAAAACAAGCGATAACCTCAGTTAAAATTACCTATGAAATGTTTTAATTTATCAATATGCAAACTTTTTAAGCCGAATTTAAGGTTATATTTCATACCCCAGCCAACACCGTTTTCACTTATGAAAGTTAATACTCGGACCACGTAATTCCATCTGTCCCTTTAAAGTTTAAACCGTGTTTGTGTTGAGTGGTCTATTTTTGTTTAACATAGCTCTAAATATCAAAAGAGTTCTCTAATTCTCTGTTAGAAAAGGCAGCAATGGAACGTCTTCATAATTATTTAGACCGCATGCGAACTAAAATGTATTCAATATTCTTTAGAAATATATTTCACATACAATACATAAAAATTGAGCTGTTTGATCTGTATCGGGTGGTATTTTCCTTCTTAAAATAGTTATCCTTATTTACCCTGATAATTTAGAATAGGACAAGGGCAAAATATCAAAAGAAATTTTAATCGCACTATTTATGCGCTGACGTATGCATTTCGACAAATATTTTTTTGTTTCGTTTTAAATGTGATTGTGTGGTTTTAATGACAATAGTATGCATGCTGACTTAACAAAAATATAAATATTTTATTCCACTAACTGTTCTTTAATTTGAAGTGTTAATGAATATATGAATATTGTTTAACAGTATAGGTTATTTAGAGCCACCCCAAAGAGAGGGGAAATATACATAGGAATCCGGGAACCGTGCCCTACTCTTATTATCGAATAGATTCTATGGTTCTTTAACGTGCTCGGAGGATAGACCGATACACGGAACCGCTTGTTATAAGACCCAATCCGACGGACGAGGCAAAGGGAAAGTGTCTTGCCCAAGAACACACCGACGAATCACCAGTGGCACCAACCCGGGACCTCCGGTTACAAATCCGCCGCGCTACTGACTGCGCCACGCCATATATATATATACATTTCTAATACACCATCTCGTTATATTCAACGATATATCATTGCAACGTTTGCAACGTTAGGAGAATAAGCAAAGCAATGCGAACTATATCACTGTAACGTTTGCAACGTTAGGAGAATAAGCAAGTCAATGCGAACTATATCATAGTCTCGATCATCCAGACCTCTCGCGAGACTTCTCTCAAAGAAGTCCAAACGATGGTCTGGACTCACTGTTCTTTAAAAAATTTGACATCAAAACGAGGTGTGTACAAAAAAAAATCACCGGCCTCTGATTGGTCAACTTCAGTTTGTTATGGAAATCCGTGGGAATCACCCCCTACGTCACGACGGCGTCAAAAAATACGTGACGTTACGCGCAATGTTGTGCTATAAAATTACTCCTAACACACGATTAATGCCAAAAATTAAACTTTAAACATCATTTTGTAAGATTATATTATGTTTTTAGAGAAACTACAATAAAACGAAGTTTATTGTATATTTAATAAGGAAGTACACACATCCCATTGGAACTAATGTTGCGCGTAATTCAACGTGCACTTTGATGTTGCAATCAAAATGACCTCACGTCGCAGTCAGTTTTGACGGTCGGTCAACATTTTTAAAGAACAGTGAGTCCAGACGCTCGCTAGCGCTCGCAGTCAGCTTGAGTGTGTCTGGATGATAGAGACTAACTATATCACTGCAACGTTTGCAACGTTAGGAGAATAAGCAAGTCAATGCGAACTATATCACTGTGACGTTTGCATCGTTAGGAGAGTAAGCGAAGCAATGCGAACAAGTTCAGATGTGTGCGTTATTTTCACATTTTAGGGGTATTAGAATAGAAATAGAACATAAATTAATGTTTACAATTAAACTCCAAAGCGTGATATATTACACGATAATTCGTCGTAAATGATTCGCCGGAACGTCTTACGAGTGAAACCTAAAATGAGCATAGCGTCTGTCTGTCTGTATGTCCGTCCGTCGTCGTAAAATATGTTAACTTCAGTCAAAATGTACCAAGTGTTTAAACACCCTTTTCTATCGATTTAAGACATATTCCTTATATTTTAACCATGCTATGGATTAATAAAACACTCGGCTAAAGATTTATCTTAAAATAGATACTCTGTAGTGTTGCTGAGAATTTAATAAGGATATTTGAAAATACGTAAGAATCTTAAATTTTGACAGTAGTAATATTTTCAACTTAAGTTGCTTTATGAATACGAGCCCAGCAATTTGAATAACTGTCTTCTTATGGAAATTAACAACGAAATGGCTGTTAACGGGACGTTAACAGCTCATATTATTAAAAAAAATATTGAGACAGCAACTTCAGAGGGAGATGAGATTAAGCATGAAAGTTGACATCAGATATGCCTCAGGGAGCAAACCCAGGCGGGGCATAGGTCTGAAGCACTAACACACAAAGCCTTATCCGCTAAGTAAGCAAAACATATACGTATATATACTCCTCAAAATAATTTAAGGACCGCAAGAATATTTCTCCATATGCTTACCAGTGAAATTGACTACATATCATTGTCAAACGGTTACACAGAATGTCTAAGCAATGTTACATTAAACGGGACATTGTTAGGTCTTCTGCATTAGATGAAAGAACACAATGTTGATATTCATTGTTCTGTTAATTAAAAAGAGTCCCAGATTTTTGATAATTTCTAAAAATCCTTAATTTGTCCCAAAACAATAATACTAAAAGTTCTAATATTTTTCGTCCATTTATTCATTACTTTTAATCACTACCAATGAAACTATGAACGCGAAATTTTAATTTTCCCCGAAATTGACCAACCTTTGACAGTTTAAAGGCATACACCGAACAGTTTTGAAAAACACTGATTTTTTATCCCATTCAAAATGATGTAAATTTTCTAGATCTAGTTGCATATTTGGCACTGCACGCTTATCTGTAGATTAAATATAAAGAAATGGTGACAGATGTTTCTTAGGGAATCACTAGTCATGAAAATAATACGAAATAAAATGTTGGGTGATAAAAAACACTGTATTGAAATTTCAAAATCTCTGTTTTCAATTATTATTGTTTTGGTGTAAAATGTTCCTAAAAAAATACAGAAACACGAAACAGTTCCCATGCAATGAAGCAAACTTTAATATTATTGAAATAAAGAAAGGATGGTCCTTAACTTATTGTGAGGAGTATATTAACAAGATAAGCAAAGCAGATATTAATATGTTGACAAAGAACTTGTTGCGTTAGCCTAGATATTCTCACCCATGGTGTCTTTTGAAATGTAAATATTAAAACATCGTGACACTGCTAGAAGATAAATGTAAAATATCGATTTAGAATTATAATCGCTTTGTACAGATAAAAACTTGCCATACATATTTCGACCTTAAGATAAATTAGAGGTACAATGACCAATTTGAATAATCGTGCTTGGCACTGAACTTTTCCCTTTGAAGATGTAAGGAAGGTACACATAATTATAATAAGTATGAACTAGTTGTTGACGTAGGAACATATTCTCCCAATTATATTTCGAAAACGGTACATATCAGTTACTAGTATATCGTGACTCTCCAATAGTGAGTGTTTTTTTTTCTTGTATGTTATGTATCGTATGTTTTTGTATTGTATTTTTTTGCTAATGGCAACACGGTGAGATGTTAAAGGATGGTTGTTTTTTTAATGGTGTTTTAATTCATTTTCACCATACTTTAGGCTATACATGACAGTCGGTTATTTCGTAGACCTCCGATTATCTCCTGGGTTGAATCAGTACTGTATACCGCCCAACATCTATAAGAATTTATACTTTCTCACTTACAAGTCAGGCTCCCAGTGTGATTCGAACTCGCAGCGGTGAGAGGCGAGAAGGTTTCAAACGCAGCGTTTTTACCATCTCGGCCACGGAGGTATTTGAACTGTTAAAAGAGCCTCCGCCCCGTGGTTTCATGAAATAAAATCAATCACACTGGTCAGCAATGATCTTCAGCGTTAAAACAAACGGAAGTGATCGTGAAGAAGGGTGCATGTCTTTAATACTGTATATAGAATTATTGTTTATTAAAAGATTTGGTCTGAAAAACTCGACGACTCGGCGATTTTTTGTTGGACTATTCAATTTTAATATTTAAAAAAAAAATCATATGAGGCTAGTGCCTTGAGAAGTGCTTGTTTTTGGTCGACATAAAAACGAATTGCTAATGATATGTTATTTTAGTATGATTGGTTCGGCATGTATCGGACTGTCAAGTAAATTAACGAAGCCGTTCTGGGTATGGTTAAAGTTCGGCATATATCGGAAAATGACTGTCGCGGAAATTGACAAAGTAGTTACGGGTATGGGTATGGTTCAAGTTCGGCATATATCAGAAAATGAATGTCACGGAAATTGACGAAGCAGTTCTGGGTATTGTTTAAGTTCGGCATATATCGGAAATTGAATGTCACGGAAATTGACGAAGCAGTTCTGGGTATAGTTTAAGTTCGGCATATATCAGAAACTGAATGTCACGGAAATTGATGAAGCAGTTCTGGGTAAGGTTTAAGTTTGGCATATACCGGAAACTAAATGTCACGGAAATTGACGAAGCAGTTCTGGGTATGGTTCAAGTTCGTCATGTATCGGAAACTGAATGTCACGGAAATGGACGAAGCAGTTCTTGGTATGGTTTAAGTTCGGCATATATCGGAAACAGAATGTCACGGAAATTGACGAAGCAGTTCTGGATATGGCTTAAGTTCGGCATGTATCGGAAACTGATTGTCACGGAAATTGACGAAGACGGCATGTATTGGAAACTGACTGTCACGGATATTGACGAAGACGTTCTTGTTATGGTTCGTGTTCGGCATGTATCGGAAACTGAATGTCACGGATATTGACGAAGCAGTTCTTGTTATGGTTCGGGTTCGGCATGTATCAGACACTGAATGTCACGGATATTGACGAAGCAGTTCTTGTTATGGTTTGGGTTCGGCATGTATCGGAAACTGACTGTCACGGAAATTGACGAAGCAGTTCTTGTTGTGGTTCGGGTTCGGCATGTATCAGAAACTGACTGTCACGGATATTGACGAAGACGTTCTGGGTATCGTTCGGGTTCGGCATGTATCGGAAACTGACTGTTACGGAAATTGACGAAGCCGTTCTTGTTATGGTTCGGGTTCGGCATGTATCGGAAACTGACTGTCACGGAAATTGCCGAAGTAGTTCTTGTTATGGTTCGGGTTCGGCATGTATCAGAAACTGATTGTCACGGATATTGACGAAGTCGTTCTGGGTATGGTTTAAGTTTGATATGTATCGGAAACTGACTGTCACGGAAATTGACGAAGCAGTTTTTGTTAGGGTCGAGTTCGGCATGTATCGGAAACTGACTGTCACGGAAATTGACGAAGCTGTTCTTGCTATGGTTCGGGTTCGGCATGTATCGGAAACTGACTGTCACGGATATTGACGAAGACGTTCTTGTTATGATTCGGGTTCGGCATGTATCAGAAACTGACTTTCACGGATATTGACGAAGCAGTTATTGTTATGGTTTGGGTTCGGCATGTATCGGAAACTGACTGTCACGGATATTGACGAAGACGTACTGGGTATGGTTTAAGTTCGATATGTATCGGAAACTGACTGTCACGGATATTGACGAAGACGTTCTTGTTATGGTTCGGGTTCGGCATGTATCGGAAACTGACTGTCACGGATATTGACGAAGACGTTCTTGTTATGGTTCAGGTTCGGCATGTATCGGAAACTGACTGTCACGGATATTGACGAAGACGTTCTTGTTATTGTTCGGGTTCGGCATGTATCAGAAACAGACTGTCACGGATATTGACGAAGACGTTCTTGTTATGGTTCGGGTTCGGCATGTATCAGAAACTGACTGTCACGGATATTGACGAAGGCGTTCTTGTTATGGTTCGGGTTCGGCATGTATCGGAAACTGACTGTCACGGATATTGACGAAGACGTTCTTGTTATGGTTCGGGTTTGGCATGTATCGGAAACTGACTGTCACGGATATTGACGAAGACGTTCTTGTTATGGTTCGGGTTCGGCATGTATCGGAAACTGACTGTCACGGATATTGACGAAGACGTTCTTGTTATGGTTCGGGATCGGCATGTATCGGAAACTGACTGTCACGGATATTGACGAAGACGTTCTTGTTATGGTTCGGGTTCGGTGTCACGGATATTGACGAAGACGTTCTTGTTATGGTTCGGGTTCGGCCTGTATCGGAAACTGACTGTCACGGATATTGACGAAGACGTTCTTGTTATGGTTCGGGATCGGCATGTACCGGAAACTGACTGTCACGGATATTGACGAAGACGTTCTTGTTATGGTTCGGGTTCGGCATGTATCAGAAACTGACTGTCACGGATATTGACGAAGACGTTCTTGTTATGGTTCGGGTTCGGCATGTGTCAGAAACTGACTGTCACGGATATTGACGAAGACGTTCTTGTTATGGTTCGTGTTCGGCATGTATCGGAAACTGACTGTCACGGATATTGACGAAGACGTTCTTGTTATGGTTCGGGTTCGGCATGTATCAGAAACTGACTGTCACGGATATTGACGAAGACGTTCTTGTTATGGTTCGGGTTCGGCATGTATCGGAAACTGACTTTCACGGATATTGACGAAGACGTTCTGGGTATGGTTTAAGTTCGATATGTATCGGAAATTGAATGTCACGGACATTGCCAAAGCAGTTCTGGGTATGGTTTAAGTTCGGCATGTATTGGAAACTGAATGTCACGGAAATTGACGAAGCAGTTCTGGGTATGGTTCAAGTTCGACATGTATCAGAAACTGATTGTCACGGAAATTGACGAAGACGGCATGTATTGGAAACTGACTGTCATGGATATTGACGAAGCAGTTCTTGTTATGGTTTGGGTTCGGCATGTATTGGAAACTGAATGTCACGGAAATTGACGAAGCAGTTCTGGGTATGGTTCAAGTTCGACATGTATCAGAAACTGATTGTCACGGATAAAGACGAAGACGTTCTTGTTATGGTTCGGGTTCGGCATGTATCGGAAACTGACTGTCACGGATATTGACGAAGACGTTCTTGTTATGGTTCGTGTTCGGCATGTATCGGAAACTGAATGTCACGGATATTGACGAAGCAGTTCTTGTTATGGTTTGGGTTCGGCATGTATCGGAAACTGACTGTCACGGAAATTGACGAAGCAGTTCTTGTTATGGTTCGAGTTCGGCATGTATCAGAAACTGATTGTCACGGATATTGACGAAGTCGTTCTGGGTATGGTTTAAGTTCGATATGTATCGGAAACTGACTGTCACGGAAATTGACGAAGCAGTTTTTGTTAGGGTCGGGTTCGGCATGTATCGGAAACTGACTGTCACGGAAATTGACGAAGCTGTTCTTGTTATGGTTCGGGTTCGGCATGTATCGGAAACTGACTGTCACGGATATTGACGAAGACGTTCTTGTTATGGTTCGGGTTCGGCATGTATCAAAAACAGACTTTCACGGATATTGACGAAGCAGTTCTTGTTTTGGCTTGGGTTCGGTATGTATCGGAAACTGACTGCCACGGATATTGACGAAGACGTTCTGGGTATGGTTTAAGTTCGATATGTATCGGAAACTGACTGTCACGGATATTGACGAAGACGTTCTTGTTATGGTTCTGATTCGTCATGTATTAGAAACTGACTGTCACGGATATTGACGAAGACGTTCTTGTTATGGTTCGGGTTCGGCATGTATCGGAAACTGACTGTCACGGATATTGACGAAGCAGTTCTTGTTATGGTTCGTGTTCGGCATGTATCGGAAACTGACTGTCACGGATATTGACGAAGCAGTTCTTGTTATGGTTCGGGTTCGGCATGTATCAGAAACTGACTGTCACGGATATTGACGAAGACGTTCTTGTTATGGTTCGGGTTCGGCATGTATCGGAAACTGACTGTCACGGATATTGACGAAGACGTTCTTGTTATGGTTCGTGTTCGGCATGTATCGGAAACTGAATGTCACGGATATTGACGAAGCAGTTCTTGTTATGGTTTGGGTTCGGCATGTATCGGAAACTGACTGTCACGGAAATTGACGAAGCAGTTCTTGTTATGGTTCGAGTTCGGCATGTATCAGAAACTGATTGTCACGGATATTGACGAAGTCGTTCTGGGTATGGTTTAAGTTCGATATGTATCGGAAACTGACTGTCACGGAAATTGACGAAGCAGTTTTTGTTAGGGTCGGGTTCGGCATGTATCGGAAACTGACTGTCACGGAAATTGACGAAGCTGTTCTTGTTATGGTTCGGGTTCGGCATGTATCGGAAACTGACTGTCACGGATATTGACGAAGACGTTCTTGTTATGGTTCGGGTTCGGCATGTATCAAAAACTGACTTTCACGGATATTGACGAAGCAGTTCTTGTTATGGCTTGGGTTCGGTATGTATCGGAAACTGACTGCCACGGATATTGACGAAGACGTTCTGGGTATGGTTTAAGTTCGATATGTATCGGAAACTGACTGTCACGGATATTGACGAAGACGTTCTTGTTATGGTTCTGATTCGTCATGTATTAGAAACTGACTGTCACGGATATTGACGAAGACGTTCTTGTTATGGTTCGGGTTCGGCATGTATCGGAAACTGACTGTCACGGATATTGACGAAGCAGTTCTTGTTATGGTTCGTGTTCGGCATGTATCGGAAACTGACTGTCACAGATATTGACGAAGCAGTTCTTGTTATGGTTCGGGTTCGGCATGTATCAGAAACTGACTGTCACGGATATTGACGAAGACGTTCTTGTTATGGTTCGGGTTCGGCATGTATCGGAAACTGACTGTCACGGATATTGACGAAGACGTTCTTGTTATGGTTCGGGTTCGGCATGTATCAGAAACTGACTGTCACGGATATTGACGAAGACGTTCTTGTTATGGTTCGGGTTCGGCATGTATCGGAAACTGACTGTCACGGATATTGACGAAGACGTTCTTGTTATGGTTCGGGTTCGTCATGTATCGGCAACTGACTGTCACGGATATTGACGAAGTCGTTCTTGTTATGGTTCGGGTTCGTCATGTATCGGAAACTGACTGTCACGGATATTGACGAAGACGTTCTTGTTATGGTTCGGGTTCGGTATGTATCAGAAACTGACTGTCACGGATATTGACGAAGACGTTCTTGTTATGGTTCGGGTTCGGCATGTATCAGAAACTGACTGTCACGCATATTGACGAAAACGTTCTGGGTATGGTTTAAGTTCGATATGTATCGGAAATTGAATGTCACGGACATTGACAAAGCAGTTCTGGGTATGGTTTAAGTTCGATATGTATCGGAAATTAATGTCACGGACATTGACAAAGCAGTTCTGAGTATGGTTTAAGTTCGGCATAAATGTATCGGAAACTGATTGTCACGAAATGACGAAGTAGTTCTGGGTATGGTTTAAGTTGTACAAACCCAATAACAAATATTAGGTCTCAAAGAATGTATCTGCACCTTACCGGATAAAATGTTTGTTTGCCAATATTGACCCTGACGATCCACACGTTGTCCATCTTATGTTATATTCACTCATTGTAACATATGTTTGGTAAAAGGAAAAACAAGAGACTCGTGATGGCATGTATCACTCTACTTACTAAAAAGGCCATGACCGTATGAGCAATGTAATGTTAAGTGTAATTTAGTAGGATTCGTTCACACACACACCCAGGTTCCCAGTTCCCAGTTCGAAATAAAGAAAAAAATGCTTGTAAACAAATTAATCAAAACCTACGGTGTCCTGTTAGGGCCATCTTACCATCGCATCTTACCATGGTAAGATCAACCATGGTCGATGGTAAGATGCTATGGTCGATGGTAAAATGCGCTGGTGATATGCGATGGTCGATGGTAAGATTCGATGGTAAGATGGCCCCAACAGGACACCGTAAAAAACTGAGTTTCTCATCTTTACGGATTGATAAACATATATTATAATATACAATGCTGGTATTGTATAACAGATGTTTGAGGCAATGATTAGCTTTTGAAATGTGGTATTTAGTTCGTTTGTTTTTCTATTATTCGTTCCAAACTAGGAATTGCTCTAGAACATGTATCGTTCCGAACTAGGGAGTACTCCATAAATGTCTTGTTTATTTCAGTTGTTTCTTATTTCTCGTTTCAGGTGAGGTTTTATTCCTGGTATTTGGTATATATCTATGCTACAGGGTACGGGCGGCGCCGTCGGAGTATAGCGAGGGAACTTATGTGTCTGCTGCAATTTGCTACGAATGTTTTATATCCACTGCATTTTATGTATTAAGGTAAGATTGACAAAATTCTGGAATTTAAGTTAACAGTCTATGGAAGAAACTCTTTGGACAATAATGCACCTACTAAATCGCCATAAATTACGCAATCCACTCCACAAATCACGTGATCCATCCAATAAATCACATGATCCGCCTTAAAAACAACGTGTTCCATCCAGTAAATCCCCTTAACGCTGCAGATGTGTACTCAATATATCACGTTAAAGCTGCAAAATCACGTTTAAGTTGTAGACTTCACCTAGAAATCACGTTAAATATGCAGATTTCACTAATCTAGTCATGTTAAAGCTGCATTCTTCACCCATTTACTCACCTTAAAACTGAAAACATTTCCCAAATACTCACCTTAAAACTGCAAACTTCACCCAGTTACTCACTTTGAAGATGCAGACTTCACCCAATTACTCAACATGAAGCTACATACTTCAGCCAATTACCCACTTTAAAGCTGCAGTCTTTACCCAATTACTCACCTTAAAGATGCATACTTCACCCACTTAAGATTACACAATTAAAACACTTAAACCGAGGGTTGGAATTCCCTATCTGAACCGAATACCCATGGTAGATTCTTTTTCTTGCATATCATAGACGTGTTGTACGCTGACGCCACCAGCTACTAACATTTTGCATGTTTTCCTGCATACCGGATGTTGGCAGAGCCTCGGTTCCGATAAAAACATTTATACCTCGGGTTGGAATTCCCTATCTTCACCGGATATCCATGAAAGATTCTTATATTCTTGCATACCGGATTATAAGAATCTTTCATGAGTCTCCGGTGAAGATAGGGAATTCCAACCCGAGGTATAAGTGTTTTTATCGGAACCGAGGCTCTGCCGAGGTTACGATTAAAACACTTATACCGAGTGTTGGAATTCCCTATCCGAACCGAATACCCTTGGCAGATTATTTTTCTTGCATATCAGAGACATGTTGTTCGTTGACGCCGCCAGTACTAACGTTTATGTGGTTGTTCATACCGGATGTTGGTGCGCACGTGAATTTTATTTCGACCCTAGTGTGAGATGGAAATTTCTTGCATACCGGACAAGGATATCCGTCATTTTACCTGGGCTAGATATTTACATCTCACCCTAGGGTCGAGATAAAATTCACGCGCACCAACATTTGGTATGCAGGAAAACATGCAATGCGTCAGTAGCTGGCGGCGTCAACGTACAACATGTCTCTGATATGCAACAAAAAGAACCTATCATTGGTATTCGGTTCAGATAGGGAATTCCAACACACGGTTTAAGTGTTTTAATCGGAACCTCGGCAGAGCCTCGGTTCCGATAAAAACACTTATACCTCGGGTTGGAATTGCCTATCTTCACCGGATACTCATGAAAGATTCATATACACTAGCCCCGGTAAAATGACGGATATCCCTGTCCGGTATGCAAGAAAAGGCTATCCACGTTTTACATGGGGGATGGAAAGTCTTATCTTTATGGGTAAAGATAAAAGTAACGCGAGTATCCGGTATGAACATTCTATCATGGGTTTCGGTTCAGATAGGGAATTCCAGTTTGGTGTAAGTGTTTTAATCGGAGCCTCGGCAGAGCCTAGGTTCCGATAAAAACACTTATAGCTCGGGTTGCAATTCCCTATCTTCACCGGACACCCATGAAATATTCTTATTGGCGGCGCGCCTTGCTTTTTGATGCTGCATATGGAGGAGCACGTGATATATGGAGGAGCACGTAATTACAAATGTTGGGGGTAAAAGACTGGCCAAAATGTTGGGGGTAAAAGACTGACCATAAGATCGTGTTGTTGTATTGAAATTGCTGTATTGAAATCGCTGTATTGAAATTGGTGCTATGTCATAGGTCCATATATTAGGTAACTATTACAGCTACAACTTTGAAACTTTATACATGTTTCTACATCATAGCATGACCCAGCATATCAGGTTTCATAACTCTGTGCCGCTTTCTGCAAAAGTTATGCCACTTTTTGAACTTAGTGTATTGGTTAAGTTTTCCGTTAAGGTCCACTTTTTAGCCAGTATGTTTTTGTGGAAAAATACGACTTATTGTCATCCCTTGATCGGCGTCTGCGTATTTGGTTACGTTTTATGTTAAGGTGCACTTCTTTCAGTAATTATAACAGATACAACTTTGGAACTGTGCTTGAGCATGCTATTTCCTGACGCAGGCCATGCAATACTGACCCAGGAAAATACCATGATCAGCTCTACGTGGCACACACCTATGACAAAAATCAGTGTCAAACATTCAAAAAAACAAACTGTATGATATCTTTCCACTACAAACCACTTCTTTCGAATACATGTCCACCTATCCCAGCCATTTGTCATAGTACACAGTTCAATGATCGTAATTATCAGCTTCTTTTTTGATATTTTTTTTACTTAATTCAAACTACCTCAACATTCTACAAATCTTCATGAAATTCTAGAAATATATATCATCAGCAATTAATGCAAAAACTGAAATATGTTTTGATATCTTAAGTATGTGCCTTGTTCTCAAGTTACTATTGCTTACTGTTGCCATATAACTCTTTATACTTTTTAAAATATTTCTACAGTTTTGTTGTTATATAATAAAAATTTGCAAATAAATACACATGTTTGTTTCCTCCTTTTGAAAACATTCTGCGCGCCCTAATGCTTTGCATCACTTTCTTCTTGTAATCTAATGTGTCGTAAAATAAACAGTCATTGTGCCATGTACGTGCAAGCAAACATGTGCGTCTATCTATAACATAATACACACATGTGCAGTCGAGTAGAAACAAAACACAAAATGGAAATATAGAACTTAAATACAATGAAATGAAATGGGGATTTACGGGGCGTATCATATCATACTGTGACAGAAACCTCTGAAGGAAATGAAACGAAGGATAACATTAACAGACATAACTCCTCCAGTGAGCGATATCACGGGGTGCAGAGAACTCTAACTATCGAGGCTGTTGTAGGAAATATAGTAGTAAACACCAAACAGCTATTTATTTCAAACAAATTGGGAGAAGTCTGCAGCTTTAAGGTAGGATATTGGGTGAAGTCTGCAGCTATAAGATGAGCAATTTGGTGAAGTCTGCAGCTTTAAGGTAGGACATTGGGTGAAGTCTGCAGCTATAAAGTGAGCAATTGGGTGAAGTCTGCAGCTTTAAGGTAGGACATTGGGTGAATTATGCAGCTATAAGATGAGCAATTGGGTGAAGTCTGCAGCTATAAAGTATGACATTGGGTGAAGTCTGCAGCTATAAGATGAGTGATTGGGTGAAGTATGCAGCTATAAGATAGGACATTGGGTGAAGTCTGCAGCTATAAGTTTAAGGTAGGACATTGGATGAAGTCTGCAGCTATAGGATGAGCACTGGGTTAAGTCTGCAGCTTTAAGGAGGGGTATTGTGTTAAGTCTGCAGCTTTACGGTAGGACATTGGGTGAAGTCTGCAGCTATAAGATGAACAATTGGGTGAAGTCTGCAGCTTTAAGGTAGGACATTGGGTGAAGTCTGCAGCTATACGTTGAGCAATTGGGTGAAGTCTGCAGCTTTAAGGTAGGACATTGGATGACGTCTGCAGCTATAAGGTGAGCACTTGGGTGAATTCTGCAGCTTTAAGGTAGGACATTGGGTGAATTCTGCAGCTATAAGATGAGCAATTGGGTTAAGTCTGCAGCTTTAAGGAAGGATATTGGGTGAAGTCTGCAGCTATAAGATGAGCAATTGGGTGAAGTATGCAGCTTTAAGGAAGGATATTAGGTGAAGTATTCAGCAATAAGGTAGGACATTGGGTGAAGTCTGCAGCTATACGATGAGCAACTGGGTGAAGTCTGCAGCTATAAGATGAGTAATTGGGTGGAGTTGCAGCTATAAGATATGACATTGGGTGAAGTCTGCAGCTATAAGTTTAAGGAAGTTTAAGTTCTGTAATGGTACTCTATTGAATATGTAATACAACATTCAGTTACCTTTACGAATAGTGAGTGCATGAACTTATGTTTTGTTTTTTAGTTTGAGTAGATAACTGAATAAAATTACCTACATTGCATATGAAATTTAAAACACTTTCAGATAAACAATAATTTCGATATTAACTATTTTCATGTACACTTTCTGAGAAAAATCAATATGGGACGGCATACTGCTTTTAACTAATTTGTTAGAATGAGTGCACATTTAACCAAAAGTCATAACAATAATGTAAAGTGGAATTGACATTTACCTCTTGATTATACATGCAAGTAGGTGGGTCACCACCATTCGACCCAAACAGCTCGTTCAAAACATACTAAATGTATGTATTTTGACGTTGTTTCTATATAACTAAGATAGCTCTTTCAAAACAAGTAAGCACAAATATATCTTCTTACAGAGCAAAAAGCTATAATGTAGGTCCGTGGAAAATGTATTGGTTGTGTATGACCTATTAATGGGTTTAATAGTAATGCATTTGTAATCAATGTCAGCTTTTCCGGTAGTATTTATGCTGTGTTTAAAAAGTGTCTCAAAATCAATTATACAGTTAAAAATAAAGTAGAAGAAACAATTGAATATAAATGGCTGCTGATTTTTATTGAGTAGGTAATACATTTCGTACATATATATATATCTCGCGACACCACATGACGTCACCGTTTCCGTTATGATGTCATTTTAATCGCCAAAACACATGCATAACAAAACTACAACATGAATTATGTTATTAACATTAAAGCTACTTTCAACTGAAGCAGCATGTTTTTTTCGTTTGATGTTGAGTGATGGGCACATACGAAGGATTTTCTCTATTATGAATAGTTTAATAACCCAATAACGCAAGAGGGGGCGGTCCAAATAAAGTGTGTTAAACATAAACTCAGATTTCAAATTCCCATAGCGCGAACATCGATGTTGTTTCAAAATGGCAGTATAGTTCGCAGGTTAAATGTTCACATCATATATGTTACCATATACTACTTACAAAATCAAACCAGTAATAGTTACTAACCTGCTCTGTGAAATGAACAAAGAGAACATCGAACAATCATTAAGTTTTATGTGAAATTCTCGAAAACGCTAATATAAATGCGGGAGATGACAGAAAAAGCTTCTGTAAAGCCAACAGTTGCTCATGCTTTAGTTTTTTTTGTTTTTTTTTTAAATAAGTCCGTAGCTTTAAATATTTCAGATGTGCAAGGTAATAAGGTACGGGGAAGAAAAAAGCGACGCGAATTGATTTAATTAATTAGCTAATTAACCCAGAATATAGAATCCGGTTTACGTAGTTGTGACTTGAAAAACAACAACATCGAAACCATGGGACTGCTCCATGTACCGATGATCCTCAAATTTTCCCATCTGGCAGTGATCTTGCACAGAATAAACTCGCTGTCAATATTTTATTTTTTAATTAGATGATCGACAGTGTTAATTGAACTTTATGATCACCCTTTACATCATTTCAGTTTATTTATGACGATTAGAAATAAAATCAGCTAAGGTCAACCCTTTTTAGTTTGTGATGTCGCATTCATTTCTTTTTCCTTGTGGTTTTCGTTTGTTTTGGTTGACTGCTACTTTCCTGTTCGACCTTTACACCTTCTTTTACATTCCAATGGTTAAGAATAAAAGATACATTTCGTGAAATGTGATCACAGAGTTACTCTCTAAATTTTTATAATTTAACATAGAGACATACTTATATTGTGTTTTATGTTTGTTTATACATGAACTGAAACATTATGATAAACATCTAATGATACATCGACATACTATTTTTAAACAGTCTGGAAAGCACTCTGTGCTTTCACGGCTTACCTCTTTGTCTATTTCTTCACTAAAGTTGATCGACGAGGAAGCCGACACAATTTTCATTCGTACAGATCCCTTGTATAACACTGCTTCCATAGTTCAAAGCTACATACAAAATGTTCTCCGACCCCATATTGACAAGGAGTCTGATCACGTCAGGCATTTTCTAAAACTACTATATATTAATAAAGGTATTGATTTCATTGACATGCCTAGAATTTTTCGGGATACTCATGTAGTTGATTCTATCCCAAAATATTTCAAAAATTCCGAAAGTCCTGTAATTTTTTATAAGTATAAAACCTTATTAGAAATATTATTTTCAACTACAACAAAATAGTTTCTGACCTTGATATAGTACATAATACTCCTAAGGAATGTGATTGCAGCACATCAACATTTTGCTATGCTCCAGTAGGTCATGTCACCACTGGTAATTTTGATATTGTTGATAAACGTATTCGGCATTTGTTTTCGAAAGGTCCTAAATATAGATTACCTTCAACTATTGATTTTAATGCTTGTCGTGCCCAGATTGCCCACCCCATTGAAGATTTTAGTATAAAATGGTGTCGTAGAGAACATGCGGACCCAAACTCGCTTTCTACTTGGAAAAAGTCAATTCTTAAAATTATAGATACACGTATTAACTTTTATAATGCTAACCTCTCTTTATTACCTCCGAGACCTAGGTTTTCCTTTCGTAATTTAAAATCGGGAATTCAGGAATTTCATAATAAATTTGTTTAAGTTCCTGCAGATAAAGCAGCTAATAATGTAATTATTGTTTGACGCCTACATTACGTCAATGTTTTATCTCTGGAACTCGGCAGTACCAATTCGTATACTCCAGTTAATTCTACTGAGGATGATGCTGTTTCCGCACATATCACTCGGTGCACTACTTTCAAGGCTGGTGTAAACGATAAGCAAAATAAACTGCCTACCATGTACTGGATTCCTAAATTACATAAAAATCCGTATAAGGCTCGCTTTATTTCTAATTCTAGTGCCTGCACCACAACAAACATCTCCAAACTTTTAACTTTTTGTCTTACTGCCGTTAAAGATCACGTTAAACTATATTGTGATAACACTTATGAAAACTCTGGGATTAATTTATTTTGGTCTATAAAAAATTCAGGAGACGTTCTTGATAAAATTTTCAATAAAGGTCAAGTTTCATCAATAAGTACTTATGACTTCTCTACACTATATACAACCTTACCACATCATCTTATTAAAGACAAGCTTATTTCTCTTATTCAAAAAACATTCGCTAGAGAAAATGCTACATTTTTGGCATGTAATCATATTAAAGCGTTTTTCACTAACGGCAGTTTAGACAATTATACTATGTGGACTTGCTATGAAGTTTGTGAAGCACTTATCTTCCTATTAGATAATATTTTCGTCAGGTATGGTACCACCGTTTATAGACAAATTGTTGGTATCCCTATGGGTACGAACTGTGCACCACTTGTCGCAGATTTGTTTTTATTTTGCTATGAAAGGGATTTCATGTTGAGTCTTTCACCAGATACCCAGGCAGATGTTATTGAAGCTTTTAATGACACCTCTCGGTATCTGGATGACATACTGAACATTGACAACCCTTTCTTTCCAACTATGGGTCATAATATTTATCCTAAAGAACTTCAGCTTAATAAAGCTAATGTATCTGATAATAACGCTTCTTTTCTTGATTTAGATCTCTCGATTGAAAAAGGTGAAATAATTAGCAAAATCTATGACAAGAGAGATGATTTTAATTTTGACATTGTTAATAACCCCCACTTGGATGGGGATGTTCCCCGAGCAAATTCGTATGGGGTGTATGTGTCTCAACTTATTCGTTTTTCAAGAGCTTGTACTCGAGTTGAGGACTTTAATATTCGTCATCTTTGTATAACTAAAAGGCTACTCAATCAGGGTTACCGTTACCATAAACTTCGTAAAACCTGTGCAAAATTTTATTATCGTAACCCTGATCTTCTTTCCAAATATAAAAGTAATTTAAGGACACTTCTGCGACAAGGACTATCACAACCTGACTTCTATGGTGGTGTGATTTATAAACTTCGTAAGATTCTTGGTCATGATCACTTTCATACTATCTTTGTTTGACTTGTTAAAAAGTTTATCAAAAGAGGTTATGACCCTATCATTTTGCAACGTACTGCATGCTTGGTGGTGGACCCTTTTACAGTTTGCCACTATGCTTTCCTCTTTGGTTGTACGATGACCGGACAGGCTGTGGTCCCTATGATGACGGTGGCGTTTGATGTTTGTCTATAATCTTTCCTGTCGTGCCCTTAGTGGTTTATTCTCTAGTTGCTCTGGCTTCTTCCAAGTCATTGAGTACCTTCATTATGGCTTTCTAGGCTATTGTTTTTTTGTATTATATTTACACGAGCATATTTGTGTTTTACTTATATTGCCTATTGATGCTGCCTTGTTGGTTAGTGATTAAATCATGGCGGGGATTTCTTTATTTACACTGTCCTGTTTTAATGGGATGATAGTAGGGTAAGTGTGAGGTTTGGTGCACCCTATAATCGGTTTAAACCCCCAGTGGCCTACTTTGCCACTGGCCGTTCCAAGGCGGTAGCCCTATTGTCAACCCTTTTGTGTTCGTGATGTCGTTTGCATCTATTATTGATTTTGCCTTCTTGTTTGTCTGTTTGCGTGTTTGTTTCTGTGTTTTGTGGTTGACTGTCCTCCTTGAATGCTACTTTCCCTGTCCGATCTTTTTGTATTTCTTTATTTGTCCATTTTCATGAAGAATAATCCCAAATTGTGAAATTGTGCAGAAAGCAAACAACTACAGTTCTTTATAACTACAGATATAGAACATAAGATCAATACTGCCAAACTAATATATACATATTGGGGATGGGTGGGTAGGGGTTCTTTGAAATGATTCTTTTGGTTGTTAGTGTAAACATTCAATTCCATGGTAGAAACAGTAAGCAGAATGAGAGATAGGATCTTTGCTATAACATATTTACCAGATAATAATCCCATAACATAAATACTGCTTATTCAGATGTTTAGGTAACTGATGTGCTACCAGCAGGGATGATTGATAAGATCAGATGATGATCCTTATTAATGATGTATTAGCGCAGGTCGTATTGATAATATGTATGAACTAAGGAATTTGCTTTTCTCAAGTTTAATATTGTTTCAAAAACAAATCTACTATTCGCTTTTAGGACATCCTAGTTACTTTTTATATTCAGAATTAAGTTATCATGCAATTAACACACCTACTTCCATGCAGCAGGCCTCTAATTATCATTGGCAGTACATCTCTACTGAATAAGAATCAAAATACTGAAAGTACTGAGAGGTAGTTTAAGCATGCAAATCTCTTAAAATCATTCTCCGATAAACAACGGCCAATTTTTACAACAAATGGAAAACCGTTTCTAAGTCTATTAACTATAAGGTATATATGTAACTGAGATATATTGCAAATCTGAACTCTACAGCTATAATATTAAAAATATAACCCCTTAACCGGTCATGCAATTATGTGTTACCAACTCTTAATTCATTTTACGCATACTCAAAAACATACTTTGAAGTATCCGTTACTAAACAAATACTTTTTAACGTTAAATATGCATACTTTTATTACCTCTACACATAGCAATAGTTTGGAAGAACGGTTTTGTGTAACCCGTAACCCAGAAAGTTCAAGTTCTATTTTTATATGAGTATCTTTGTTTGGTTGAGTTTGCAAAGTTCCTTCGATATTCTACCCACATACATAATAACAAGGATATTCTTATACATGTAGTATTTGTGCAACATAATTAAAAACAGACATATTCAAAAATAATTGCTGTGAAATATTCTAATAATTAATATTAATGATTGCAAAAAAATGCAAGTTATGTAGAAAAAACAGTTTTTTAAGTCACTGGAAAAACTAATGGGATGATGCGAGTTTTAAAACATAAATACTGATTACCGCGTGGCCCTTTAATATCCTGTTTTTGCCTTTTTTATTAATCCACATACGTCAAATAGATAGCTCGATACTACAGAATTACAATAGAAAACCCCGCCGGTATTGACTCAAAGTAAAGACAAAACAGCTTGTAAAGTGTCTTTCACGGTCAGCCCTAATCAGTCAAGAATGAAACCATTAAAGGTTGAAGCTTCTTATCAGCGTGCTGATTTTGAATGCATCATATATTGCTTGAGTATACATATAGTGAAGGGATGTTCGCCTACTTCAACTTTATCCCTTCGAACACGTTAAAGAAACATAATAATCTATTCGTTAGTAAGAGTAGGGCAGTTTCTCCAATGAATCCTTCCCCTCTCTCTGGAGCGGCTCTAACTAACTTACAATGTGTTGAGCCGTTAAACAACATTCAATCAATTGTTCTCTTTAGACTGCTCTTACATGATGATTGCATCGTCACTATAAACAGACTCTTCATCGATGTAAAAAGAGCTGTCGGAAAACAGTGCAGCTAGACCATTTTTTTTCTAGCGAACAACAAAGTATACACCTAACATACCATCAGAAAAAGAGGCATCTCTCTTCATACAATCAATTTTTAAGGATATAGCAGAGAAATATCCTTGAGCATTATTAACCAATAACAAAGTAAATGTACAAAAAATAAATGTTAATATAAGTAACCAAATGTATTGCACGGTATTCATACTATATCTATTTATATGTTTTAAAAATTGGGTGCACCCATCAACTACCCACGCCCCCACGCACCTATCCCCATCCTCCATACACACAAAGTAAAATAGATTAGGATTGGTGTTATTACGATGAAAAAAACAAATGCAACATAGTTTTATAGGGCACACACTCCACAAAAAAACCCATCCAGCTACTCTAGATGATGGATGGGTGGGGAGTGGGGATTCAGATAGGCAGCATGCACAGTAATTATAAAACCATAATGTTTTTGAGCGAAGACAAATATTTTAAGATATAAGGGTGAGAAAATACATACATTTGCAAAATACCTTTCAAAAAGCACTGGATCCCCGAGGGGATACGAAAATGTTGGAATAAATTAAAAGATGGAGGAAACAAACATTTATACAGTGCTACAGTTTATAAAAACCCAAGCGCTTTCGGCTAATACGCCTTCATCAGGAGTACACAAACACGAAAATAACAAATACGAAACAAAAAACACTAAAATACACGGCAGTTTAAATAAAACTCTTTAAAAAACAACTTATCGTTTGGCAGTGTTGCAGAAACTGTTTACTTTGAATAGACACTCTGGAGCCAAATGTGATACTAAAAAAAGAACATTTCTGGTTGGATGAGGGTAGAACTGTACCCTGACATTTAGTTATGACGAGAGAGTAAAAATGTGAAAAAGATAACACAAACCCTACCTCAAAACCTTAAACCTAAAATCGATACTGCAGGATAAAGTATAAAGCAACTCCAAAGCTAGTAAAAACATTGACTAAGGCTAAACAAACTAAATAAAATAAATGCAGATATTTTGATCAAGGGAAGTAACAAAATAACTAATAATAAAACATTGCCGGTTGGATGAAAGTAAAATTGTACGCTGACATTTATGATTAGTTATGAAGAGAGAGTATGTGAGTGAATAACCCTACCTCTATACATAAGACAAAGAATCGATACTGCAGGATATAGCAAACACAACTCCAAAGTTAATTGAATAAGGCTAAAATAATATATAAATGGAGAAAATTGGATCAAGGGAAGTAATAAAAACCGGAGTATGTGTGTTTACATTTATATATTCTGTAAGATGTATCAAGTCCCCTTTGTTGATTACTACTGGATGTTTTGTGTTTGAGCGTCTTATCCAGTACGTTTCACGCAATTTACGTTCTGCGTCGGTACAATTTGGATTGTGTTCGATGCATATCAGAGACAAGTCGTTGAACGTGTGGCCTTCTGAACTGAAGTGTTCGGCCGCTGGCGACCTAGCAAACATACGTAATTTACAATCGGAGCGATGGAGGTTCAATCGGAGGTTCAACGCCTGCTTTGTTTCACCGACATACTGTTTTTTGCAAATCAAGCACGTCATTAAGTAGATGACATTTGCGGATTTGCAGTTTGTGACACTTTTGATTGTGTTTTTGGCACCGAGTGAAGATAAGAAATAATTTGCGGGAGACATGTATTTACAAGTCTGACATCTCGATGTATGGCAATGGCCTGACTGTCCTGTGGTCTGAGTATTGGAGTCGGATTTAAACTTGGCTGCAACAAGGATGTCGCGGAGACTTTTAGGTCTCCTGTCCTGTCGAAATAAGCTGGTTAATACCGCTTACAATATAGACGAGGCACTATATTTGCATCACACGGATCTTAATCTCTATGATGTAGTCACTAGCGTGATGGAGGTAGCTATTTTTTTCCAAATATTATGATTATTTATAATAATATTCTTATCTAAACATGTTTTTGTATTTGCGTGTGTCATCAAATGTGTCACCCATTAGAAAGATAATGGGATACATGGTGTATTTTACGTTTGACGTGCACATGCCCAATGTTTAGTGTACAACATCACTCACTGGGATTTTATTGCTGTTTTAGTTCAGTTAGGCTTATGTTAAAGTGTACATATCATCAGGTGCACATGCGCGCGTTGTCTTTTCTTGCGTCAAATGTATCGCCCAAGTACCGACCTACTTCTGATAAGATAATGCTAAATTGTATATGTCAATAACGAATCAGTTTTGGTATGTGTTTTTTCTTCTCATGATAATGTTACTAAAATGTTCTAACCTATCTTAGATAATATGTAATATCGTATACGGCATACCGTTTCATGCACGATATTCTATCTCATGGTGAAATAAAACACCTTAGGTGACATCGCCTTGATATTTCACTAGATAAGTGTTCGATTGAATTTATCTCATTTTCTGGAAATTAAATAACAATATAAAAACACCAGCCAACGGTAATTGATATCAACCTTCTACAATGCACTATTGATGATTGAATTAACTCCATTTTGATACAATTTTATAAAGACTCAAGCCCGCCAAATATATCACTGAGCATGCAAATTAAATAATGATATAAGTTCATGCTTTCACTTTCAAATATGAGAGAAGGAGATGATTAAATAATGCAATTAGCATAAACAGATAAGAGCAGTTAGGGGTCCAGACATGCAATTAGCATGAACAGATAAGAGCAGTTAGGGGTCCAGACATGCAATTAGCATAAACAGATAAGAGCAGGTAAGGGTCCAGACATGCAATTAGCATGAACATATAAGAGCAGTTAGGGGTCAAGACATGCAATTAGCATAAACCAATAAGAGCAGTTAGGGGTCCAGACATGCAATTAGCATGAACAGATAAGAGCAGTTAGGGGTCCAGACATGCAATTAGCATAAACAGATAAGAGCAGTTAGGGGTCCAGACATGCAATTAGCATGAACAGATAAGAGCAGTTAGGGGTCCAGACATGCAATTAGCATAAACAGATAAGAGCAGGTAAGGGTCCAGACATGCAATTAGCATGAACATATAAGAGCAGTTAGGGGTCCAGACATGCAATTAGCATAAACAGATAAGAGCAGTTAGGGGTCCAGACATGCAATTAGCATGAACATATAAGAGCTGTTAGGGGTCCAGACATGCAATTAGCATAAACAGATAAGAGCAGTAACCGAGTGATTTATTTATAAAAAAAGACGACGGAATGACGAAATCTGTATGATGATATGATTGCAGTAGCAACATGTGTTTAAATACAAATACCTTTATATACATTATTGTAAGTTGAATGCCATGTATGGGTTTACATCATATAACGATGTAGCGAGGACATTTGTTTTGATACACGGAGTCTTGGAAATATTACTAGTGTCGATACCGTATTAACAATCCACTTTACGATCAATTATGATTAGCGGAAATAGGTGTTTAATAAAAACAAATCATTATCTACAGTATGTGGACTATGCAATTCTTTTGCGTCTATTTATCTACGTATAAGTTGTTTTTATTTGGATGGCTGAGTTCTGTGTTAACTCTCACGTGTAACTCTATGGTAGAAACATCTTTCTGATAACATTATCATTAATTGGTCTACTAATTGATAAAGTACAATGACTTACAGTAATGATGGGATTATAAGAAATATGGTACTAAAATAATAACAATATCTTTGAAATAGCGTGTATACCAGCTGTCTACCATGTTATGTCCGGCTTGATAACCCGAAGTTGACAATGTCGAATAACATTTATCATCTATACGAGTACTAATTGATACAAAAACATTATCACGGATTATAACTAATGATGGGAGGGCGTTATAACCTAATCAACAATACATGTAAACATAGATATACTAGCATGATTCAGATTGAAACGGAACAAATTAATGTGTTTAATAATTGTTTTTCTCGCAAGGGCCTTTTTTGTAAAGTTTTATGGAGACCTCGAACCTTCATATACCTATATGACAATGCCAATACATATTACAACGAAAAGTAAATGCACTTACACAAATGTATGCTTGTATACAATTTTGATGGATTCACACTGTAGAATCGTTAGATACTCATACAAGTGAAACCTTGCAGACTAACAACGAATTGGTTATTTACAGCCGGTCCAAACAGAGAGTATGGGTATATTGGAATCCAGGAACCTGCCATATTCTTGCTAACAAATAGTTTCCCAATGTTATTTTACGTGCTCGGAGGATAGACTCCAATACACAGGACCGCCCTTTTTATATTCCCAGAGGTCAAGGGAAAGTGTACTATCCAAGAACACACCGACATAACTCGGTGACACCGCTGAGCCTTGAACCCGTGTTCTCCTATGTATTGGCCACCGTGCTATCCGCTGGGCCACGATAGCCCCGTCTCTACAAATACGGAAAATCGAACAGTTCGTTTAAATCAAATCATTAATGCACTTGTATACACACATTATCTCACTTTCGCGTAAAATAAATTTAAAGTGTAAAGAATTTGGTAGAATACGTTTTGATGGGATTGTTCCATCCAAAGTAAATCATTTGTAACAACGCTCATATGAATATTTCATGGGAATGCTCAAACCAAATGCAACGTTCAGTCTAAAGAACACGGGCGTCAAATTAACTAAAGATTAACGGAATTTTGTACATACATCATCTTTCATGGGAATGTTCCCACCAAAGAAATACTTCAATGTCATGAATATTTAATCTAACAGTTCAAGGTTACAGACCAAAGATTGTTCAGAATAAATGTTACACAATGTTCTTTATAACATTTCATTTCTAATAGCATATTTCAATAAAAGGACTACGTAGAAAGTCCTTTTTTATTTTGGAAAGTATTTCGTGTGGCTGTCATAGTTTGCAGGATGAGAGAATGAACCCAATTCACTTTGGAGTCAATTGTGTTAAAGGTTAAGGTCGTCAAAATCCTGATCATGACGAACGTATTCGCACAATTACTCTTCAAACTATGTAGTCATGTTCCTCAAACTTCACCCATTTCTTTTGAGGTATGTTGAGGTCAGTAGGTCAAATGTCAAAGTAACCATGACACGATAATGATGTACCTTATCCGTAGTACGATAACTCTTTAACCTCTGTAGCTGCGTACCTCGGATTTCACAGGTAGACTGGATTGGGTGAGAGGATGAGGCTTATTTATGTTGGGGTAACTAGGTCAAAAGCCAAAGTCACCATGACCCGAACAAGAAAGACCGTGTCCCCACGATTACTCTTTTACAACTGATGGACACGTCATAGTTTTATAGGGGCCATGAATCCAATAGACAATCAGGGTCTGGACTGTATCATTCGAATACTTGGAATATACTTCAGAATGTATACAGATAAGTGATCTAAACAGTACGCATTAGTGTCACTCACATTAGTTGACTTATAATTGAGTAACCACTGACGCTAATTCCAATGTTTAGTTAAACTTACTTATTTTACATCGATTGTAACAAAGTTTTCTGAACTAATTTTAATCACTCTCGATGTCTTTCTGGGTGGAACCAGTACTAAGCAAATGCAGATAAAGTGTCTTGCTCAGGGACACAATACATATGGTCATGTCGGGGATCGAAACCATGACTTTTCGACCATGCGTCCAATGCTCCGCCACAAGAAAACAGCCCTCCACTTTAATGTGTGACTGTTACTTCTTAAAGCTGTGGCCGTCGTTTACCAACACTGTAATAAACCTTTGTTATAGTAAAACTGTTCTGCTAATTATCCGTTAATTATCAAAAAAACATTTTCTATCTGTACTTTTAAACTTAACTAATAGTTTTTAAAAAGATATCATACAGAAGGCAGAATCAGGTTTCCGTCTTTTTATAAAATGTCCTAGTCTCTGTTATAAATATGTTTATACAATTGATTTAAAGGGACACAGTAATCTTGATTTTTTTTAAACTCACGACGTCCCGTTAGGTTTTCTTCATAACATGCATTTGTTCAATCATTAAAATTAATTATCAGAATAGTTTTTAAGCAAATTGTTATTTGCATAGTATTAACTATGAATTATAATGCACCAATAATACATTAAAACCTATGGTAGAATAAGACGAAAACAAAGAAACTCAATATTTTATTTATTTATATGCAAGCAGGTTTAAAGGCAAAATGATGATGGATAAATAAATCCAGACCCTGATTTCAATACTTGATAAACAATTCAAAAGTGTCGTGTGTCCCTTTAAAGCTATGTATGTTATCGTACCATACTTCATTGTATATTAAATAGCTATTCAACAATGTTGGTTATACGGTGAACGCGGTGAACGCGGAGCGATGGAACAACATAACGTCCATCAGTGCGGTGGGAAGAGACGAAACAATAACGAAGAAAACATATTGTAGCCGTAGTGAGTTTATTAATATGTACAGTAACATTGTATGACTATGTACATTAACAGTGTATGACTACGACATGAACCGTATATGACTACGATTTGAACAGTGTAACTGTATGTACATGAAAAGTAAATGACTACGACACGAATAGTATATGACTATGTACACGAACAGTGTATGACTATATACATGAACAGTATATGACTACGACATGAACAGTATATGACTATGTACATGAATAGTGTATGACTACGACATGAACAGTATATGACTATGTACACGAACAGTATATGACTACGACACGAACATTATATGAATATATACAGGAACAGTATATGACTATGTACACGAACAGTGTATGACTAAGACATGAACAGTATATGACTATGTACATGAACAGTATATGAATATGTACATGAACAGTATGACAACAGTATATGAATATGTACATGAACAGTATACGACAATATACATGAACAGTATACGACTATGTACATGAGCAGTGTATGACTACGACATGAACAGTATATAAATATGTACATGAACAGTGTATGACTACGACATGAACCGTGTAACTGTATGTACATGAACAGTGTATGACTACGACATAAACAGGGTATGACTATGCACACGAACTATGTATGACTATGCACATGTCTATGTACATTAACAGTGTATGAACATGTGCATGTACATGAACAGTATATGACTATGTACATGAACGGTGTATGAATATGTACATGAACAGTGTATGACTGCGACATGAACAAAATACGAATATGTACATGAACAGTATATGACTACGACACTAACATTATTTGACTATGTACATGAACAGTATATGAATATGTACACGAACATTGTTTGAATATGTACATGAACAGTGTATGACTACGAAACGAACAGTATTTGACTATGTACATGAACAGTATATGACTACGACATGAACAGTATATGAATATGTACATGAACAGTATATGACTATAAACATGAACATTATATGACTATGTACATGAACAGTATATGAATATGTGCATGAGCATTATATGACTATGTACATGAACAGTATATGAATGTGTACACTAACAGTATTTGACTATGTACATGAACAGTATATGACGATGTACATGACACCATATGACTATGTACATGAACAGTATATGCATATGTACATGAACAGTATACGACAATGTACATGAACAGTATACGACTATGTACATGAACAGTATACGACTATGTGCATGAACAGTATACGACAATGTGCATGAACAGTATACGACATTGTACATGAACAGTATATGACTATGTACATGGACAATATATGACTATGTACATGAACGGTATACGACTATTGTATGATGTTGTATTGTATGAATATGCACTTGAACAGTGTATGGCTATGAAAATGAACAGTGTACGACTATGCAAATGAACAAAACATTATGTACACTTTTCATCAGCCAGAATATATGTAGTAACGACACGATATAGTCACTAAAAGGCGTTATCGGCGTATTCCCTTTTTAGAAAATGTTAAATTGAAAATCCTGCCATCTAGGCAATTTATTGTGTGGATAATTATATCATTTGTTAGATTTTCACATAATTTGCATTTGTTTAATCATTGATATTAATTTTAAAAATAGTAAAAAATTATTGTTTACGTATATTACTAACTGGTAATATTAGTACAGCAATAGTATATTTAAACCTATGATAGAATAAGAAGAACAAATTAATACTCAAAACTTTGATTTAATTATATGCAACCATATACAGTTTAAAGTCAAAATTATACTGTTTTTTTCGGGACGCTAATTTCAGTCTTGACACCAACTTCAAGATTGCCATGTGTCACTTTAAAGTTTATATCACCAAGGCCTATGTATTTGTTGTGCGTGTGTCATGACAATAACTACAAAAGCTTGAACCTAAGACGCTACACTCTGGATTTTGAATAGAAGGCACATTATTTAAAATTGTTGAGCGCTATCTGTAGATACGAATAGGAGAACCCTGAACATTGATGATTATCGTATTATGTCGCCTAACTATCACGCAACGTATCTTTTGTGTATGTGTAATAGTAAACTCTACAAATTTGTATTCGTTACTATAAACTTGATTTGGAGGTGTGTTCAAAATAAGTTATGTATTATTTTTTCTGAACTTGTACGAGGGCTGTTTAAATAATACGTGGAGTTTTTTTTACGTAAACCTTGAATATTCATACACTATTTTATCCAACGCATAATAAATCAAATGATTTAAACAGGAATTCGATACCATGTCTGGTTGCGTTGCAATGAATGAAGTAATAGGACGAGAAACCCATCTACGGAGCAGTCCAAAATGCGACGTACGCAAAATTAAAGTAGCATTGTCACTGGTATTTCAAAATTACAATTATGAAATTTTATAAACAATGAACAAGGAGAATTATGATAAATATAAACAAGCAGACGCACTCTTCCGTGCTTTTACGTTGAAATTACGACGTCAGAAAAATCAAGGAGTACTAAAATGTTAATAAATGTTAAATGTTAATAAAATATTAAATAATGATTATCCAACAATGTTATTTAATATTTATTTAAAACAAACCATGACAAATCCTATAATATAATTAAATACCAATTGCGTTTACTATTTATAGCATGTTTCATCATTTATAACGTTAGGTTGTTGTTGGTTTTTACGGCAACGTCTTTGCACACAATGACGTGCTCCGTGACGGCTACAGTGGGGTTGTAAACATTCGTATTTCTTGTAATCTGTTTCAAATAATTTATTTTATAATATCTACTGATATGAATGTGAAAATGTAGACCTTTATTGCCATATAATTTAATTTACTTGTTTTATAAAAGCGTATTTACTATTACAAATGTCCACGTAATATTTGAATACTCGTATGTTTGAACCTATGTTGTTTTTATAAATGCTTTAGACATTTAGAAATAAGGAAGGTAGGCATGCATGCAAGCAGGCAGGCAGCCACGTAGGTAGGTAGGTAGGTAGCTAGGTAGGAAGGTAGGAAGGCAGGCATGCAGGCAGCAAGGTAAGTAGGTTATCATATCGCGACGCTTCTAATTGTAGCGGTGAACTCAATGTTCAGCTTCTTAATGCTGTGTACTGGAATACACAGCACATGATACTCTACCCGACCAGCCTAGCAGTAGCCTTTATATGATGTACTGGAATACCACACTGTAGACACAGCACATGATACCCTACCCGACCAGCCTAGCAGTACCCTTTATATGATGTACTGGAATACCACACTGTAGACACAGCACATGATACCCTACCCGACCAGCCTAGCAGTACACTTTATATGCTGTACTTGAATAACACACCGCAGACACAGCACATGATACCATACCCGACCAGCCTAGCAGTACCCTTTATGTGCTGTACTGGAATACCACACTGTAGACACAGCACATGGTACCCTACGCGACCAGCCTATTCGATGACCCGGATAGAGTTTAGTACTTACGATAAGGCGTCTGATGGTTTTGGGCTGGCTCCGGGAGTTCAACACCTCAGTGTGTATTTTCAGAAAAGAATGTTTAGAGATAAACCTATATAATATAGATATACAAATTAAACAGAAAAAGTAGCATTCAATAATGACAGTCAACCACAAACACACACATAAACAAAGAACAACTTTAAAGATGAATAAAAGGCCAAATAAGACATCAAAAACACAAACGGATTGACAATAGGGCTACCGCCTTGGAACGGTCAGTGGCAAAACAGGCCGCTGTGGGTTTAAACTAGGTTCTATGGTGCACCGATTTCCAAACCTCACACTTACCCTACTGTCATTCCAGCAAAACGGGACAGTATAAATAAAGAAATCCCCGCCATGAACTATTCTCTAACCAACAAGGCAGCATCAATTGGCAATATAAGTAAAACACAAAGATGCTCGTGTATATATAAATACAAACAAACAATAACATAGAAAGCCACATTGAATGTACTCAATGACTTAGCAGAACATAAACTCTATTCGAATTTTTGACGCCCGTGATAGGGTTTAATTTGACCCCTGTGTCACAAATTAAACTCACTTGGTAGAGGACCATAATCTAATGGTACATTCAATATATGAGAGCTGCTTTGTAGTTTTAGAGAAAATATTGTTCAAGTGTTTGCCCATGACTGTATGAAATGCTGGACCCCGACAGGGAAAACACACATTAGTTAGTAAGATGGTAACAATTGTCACGCGCAAGGGGCGGAGTTATAATAGACTGGGTTTGCCTAACTGATCAAGTTAACCTACTGTATGTTATGAATGAAATAATAAACAACCTCGTTCTCGTTCAAATTTGCATATTCATTAGACGGATATAAGACGACGTAAACATTACGAATCCGCTCAGTCAATACATATGTGTGTGTATATCTTCCACGTTATGTTTGATTACTAAATATATTACATGTTCAATACTGTGTTCCTATTTAAAAGGATTTATTAACAGATAAGTGTGAATTTTGTTTTAAGACGAGAAAATTTTCAATATTCTATTCCTCATTAAGGGGGCCCTCTGGTGAAAATCAAAACAGATAGAATTTTTTATTTCCCTGTTTTTTATGAAGACTAACATATTACTAGTTAGTTTCTGGGAAAATAATGATGTGTTGGTGATTTAACTTTTTAGCAATATTAATCTTTAGCTATACACCCCCAAAGTGGGGTTTTAAATTCATAATCAGCTGAAAATTGGGTATGGCTTTAGAAATCACCTAATATGTTATGTAAAAAAAAGAAGCAAATGAAAAAAAACTTATGAGAAGCTAAACAGGTATCAATACAAAAGTAAGAAAACCCTTGAAATAACAAAAATAGGAGAAATCTTTGAAGTTTTCAATTTCAGCACACCTTCTAATGAAACAAAAAAATCACAGAAAATTGCATTTTTGGGCAAATTTTGGGCAAGAATAACTAAAAAAAAATCAGATGAAATTTGTAATAAACTGGTATATAAATAGAGAATTTTAAGTTTATCAAATAAATGTGATAAAAAGTATATGTCGGTGTTCATCTAAAAAAGTTACAATTAAACATGTTAAAGACCCATCATTTTATTATAGAAAAATATAGATATGTGCTTTGGTTTTATTTATTATGTCAAAGTCATTCTAATGACTGGCATACATACAGCTGATATACAAACATCACATCTAATTGAATTACAAACAGTGTATCAGTATATAATATACACAATATGACCAAAATACGTTAAAAGAGATGTTAATTTACCCCACCCACTTCATTTTGTATGGTATATTTTACCCGACTGTTGTATTTGCTTGTGTATACTGAAATAGCATATGCCATGTTAGAATTAAAATTAATGTTAACACAATGTTATATCAAATCCAAATAATCTATCTCTAAGTGTGATATAACACAAAATATACAACAGTTTGTCAATCAGAAGCATGTTATTAATTCACTCGTGTTTTTAGCCCTCGTGATATAATACCTGCACATAAGATCTCACAACTGTGGCAAAGTGTGCGATATACCATTATTATGAATGAATCAAACCCTAACACTGGTATGTCGCACAATATACCAAAGTTTAGAGATCAGATGTGTAGGAATTATATCTCGAGGCTAAAGCCCTCGGGGACATATAGGATCTCAGGGATGATAGTGGTTGAAATGAAAACTGACATATAATAATCTATAATTATCGAACCTACATCAATGTGTGGGGTTCATGATTGAGAACATGTATACTAAGTATCAAGGATGTATGACTAATGGTTACTGGTATATGAGCTTGCCAGAATTGTTTAACGGCTCATCAACACATATAGGTTATTTAGAGCCCCACCCATAAAAAAAGCAGGAGGATTTATGTCCCCTTACGATGGACGAGGCTAATTGGAAATGACCAACACTGAGGAAACTCAATGGCGCCGTTGAGGCTTGAACCCGAATCCTGTGCTTTTAAGTGCACTGCACTATCCACTATACAGGAACTTGACAAAACAAATATAACGGCTTAATATGTCAAACTAGTATAGACATGGAAATATCAGTTTCCAGACTGTAATTAGTGGGAAGCGGTCACTAAGTCGACCTTGAACTAGAAGTGTGTTCCATCATCCATGGAACACTTGCTTCGCCTGCTGACAGTGCTGTGTGCTTATTTCCAAGGTTAGGTTGCAGGTTAGGCTGATAGAAAGGGCATAACCCTGCCAAAATGAAAGTCAGAGGTGCACATGTGTAACAACATTTCTTGAGATGAAGATGAGTGTGAAGTTTCATGAACATAATTAAAATACTTTTCAATTGATGGCCAAGCATAGGTTGCAGGTTTAAAGCATGACGGACGGACGAACGACGACGGACAAAGTGATCGATAAGTGTCTGCCACCCGAGGCATATAACACAAAAATAAGTGTTCAGTTCTCATATAAAAATATCCGTCATGCGGATATTTTTTATGCACTCTTCAACCCAATGAATTTTACTTGACCAGGCTAGACCAGTGACATTTGCTTTATCAGAGGAGTACCGCTAAGTACAGCAAAACATGTTTCGAGATGCTAATTTCAGTGCTTGATGTTCACTTCGAGATTGCCTGTCACTTTAATTACAAAAGATCTATTTCAAAAGCTTGAATAAACAATAAATAGATTAAAATGACCTTGTGTTCCTAAAAGGCAGTTTTTCAGTTTCAGATACATGTACGCAAATGGAAACTTTTTTTTTTTACACAGATCCAACTGAACCAAAGAAAAAATAATACAATATTTTATTTATATTATATTATTTTATTTATATTATATTTATAAACTAAACATCTATTAAATACCACAATAATGAAATTTACTTCATACTTACAACAAAAAAAATCAACCGTCATATATGGCCTAAAATGTGTTAAAATGATGTAAAACACCAAAAGTTATTTTGAGTGTGAGCAGTATGACATCGTATACATTTGGTGTTTTTTAACAGCTTTACACATTATATAAATCTCTGTGAGGTATAATTATGTTCATTTTGGTTCTTTAAAAAAATAACGTCTGCTCAGTCCTCGGGATTGCCAAATAGAAGTCACCATCATGATCAGACGAACACATCTCAAGCGAGATACGCAGTAACAAGTATACACTGTAACACATCAGCCCGAAGAAAAATTAACCGCGTTTCTGATTTGGCCTAATTAAATTAATATATTTCCTGGAGTTTAGAATCTTGCGATCACAGTATAGTCAACTTTTTTGGTTAAATCCATGTCTTTCAGGGTTGCATTGGTATTTGAAGAACGAAGGGTATCTCTAAACCAGATGATGTGTCTCTGAAATGAACAAAACAAGTTGTTAAAAAGGATGGCGGGGAAAAATATATAAGCCATATGATATATGCATGGAATTTCACATGAATCCACAGAGTGTCCTGTTATTTTTAAAGGGAATTTATATACCGTATTTCCTCTAACAGTAGCTCCCGGGCGCTATGCAAAGTGCGAAGGGGGGTGATACCATTATGATACAAATTTTCAATATATTTCAGTTCCTTTCCCCGACTGTTTCCTTATAGAATTACTGTACGGGCATCTTTTACTGTTACACTGGTATTGACTTAACCTAAACCCGACAATGTACTGAGTATATTACTGTCACCACTCTGCATCTGTATGATACACATTTCCGTCAAACTTGACAATTACAACACGTGTTGGTTGCGTATAAATTAAATAATAATAAAAGAAACTAAATAGTAAAATGAAAGAAACAAGATAAATAAAAGTGGTAATTTGTATTGATGATGATAGCGCTTTAAGGTTTATGTCATAGACCATACTGGTGTCGAAGGTAAAAAACTCCCATTATCAAATCCATTAGCGGTAAAGACGAAAAACAGTGTGTGTTTTTTAGGAACTTTTAGATTTTTTAAGAAGGTAAAGTTTCTTAAAAGAGGTGGGGGTGCTTCTATTAGGGACGGTGCTTCTAATATAGGAAATACAGTATTATTAATTTAATATATAATAGGTAAATTTACATCACAGAGAAACGTGAACGTATTACCATCAACTTGTATGGGTTTTGTGTGATAATTAGAACCTCAGAAAATCATCTATTATTTATTAAACTCTTTAGCAAACATTATTTGGTGCTCGACAAGCTGTCGCATTGTATCTTTTTGCAAACTAGTTTAATAAATTCTATAATAAATCAGCACTCGATCATATAAGATCAGCTATTATATCTGCCAAGAAATTAATATATAATCATTCTTCTCCCATTACCACTAAACTTGAATCAACAAAATATTTTTTACCAGTATGGTGTCGGGGAGTCTTAACTCTTACCTAGCATTGCAGAGTTAGTTACGTTGAACTTTTGGGCATTACAAATATGGTTGTACGGACATAACAAAAATGAAATCTTGATTATTTAATTATTACACGTCTTTCATATTCAATGTGTGTTTGTGACAACAGATAATATTTTTATTTATTGACTTGGGGGAAATGGGTAGATTTGGGTGTTTCGGGACACCCGTTAGAAGGAATAGTTAAGGTACCACATGATATTTTGGCTACTTCATTGGTTTAGATAGGAAGTTTCCACTCTGTTTGTTGTTATTTCAATATTTAAAACCAGATTTTTCCCTCCTGACAAGATATGACGTGGATATGGGTGTAGAACCACTGTTCTGACTTATTTTATAAATGAAAGTTTAAACATGTTCAGGTAAACTGTTGTTACTCATTAAAATGTGAAGCTTTTTTAATAAATCGTATAATTAATTGTTTGGCATTTTATTTTTTGTATACCATAAGAACTTAAGAACTTCATGCTCCCCGAAAGATGTCGGTACTGAAACATTTCAGGGTAGCATATAGTCCAACCGTGATATATTACAAGATAATTCACCGTAAACGATGTTCTATTTCTGTTCTAATACCCCTAAAATGTGAAAATAACGCACACATCTCATTCTGATATCTTTCGCATTGCTTTGCTGACTCTCCTAACGTTGCAAACGTTACAGTGATATCTTTCGCATTGCCTTGCTTATTCTTCTAAAGTTGCAAACGCTACAGTGATATATCGTTGAATGTAACGAGAATTGCATCAAGAATTGCAGGGCAATCCATAGATCCCACCGGCCCAGACAAACATTTTCCAGACATTTTCTATGATGGAGGTCAAAAATCAAGGTCAAGGTCACAATGACCTTATTTCGGTACGCGACACACCGCTATCCCAAGACGTATTCACATACCAAGTTTGATAGCTCTCTAAGTGTTATAGTATTGAAAATACTGTCCGGACGTCAAGGTTACAATGACCTTATTTTGGTATGCGACACACCGCTATCCCAAGATGTATTCACATACCAAGTTTGGTATCTCTAAGTGTTATAGTATTAAAAATACGGTCCGGATAAGAATTTTCTATGACAGAGGTCACAGGTCAAGGTGACCTGTTTTTGGTACGCGACACACCGCTACCCAAAGTATATCCACATACCAAGTTTGGTATCTCAGTCTTATAGTATTAAAAATATGGACCGGACAAGCATTTCGGAAAGACGGACGGACAAACAGGGTGCAAACCTATAGTCCCCAGACGGTGGGGGACTTATTAACTGACAGGTGAAATCAGCAGTTACATTATGCTCAATGTTGAAAAGTCTTGCAACCATATTTACCTGTTGCTAACTTTGTGTTGGCATACCAAATTCTATTGTGCCTCTTCCCAGTTGGTACATTGTTAGTGTAGCCGCACTGTGTATTACTGCATGAAACTGATAAAAAGAAGAATTTTCAAAACTGATTACTAACTTCCCTGGTAAGGATGTATTAATTACTTTCAAATATTCAGAGGTTGGGGACAGTATGCTTATATAAAACAATATTTTTATGATCAGGATTTTCATTTATAAACATTAATAAAACATACATCAGAGTGGTCATAGCTATTGAAATCTAAGAGTCAATAACTTGTCATCCCCAAGCTATCGGCTTGCGGGTTAAATTGTCAACAGTTTACAAGTAAATTTGTTTGCGTACAATTTCAGAGATGTATAGCTTTAATACACGATAAAAATTCAGAGATGAAAATTGTAATTAAACCTTGTGTGAACAATGAAAGGTTTAGAATGTTCTGTGTCTGAAAAGTTGACTGTCCGATTAGTGCATCTGAAATGTCACTTGCTTCTCACCAATGGGACTATGGTTCAATTCTCGGCCGGGACATGTGAGGTGACACGGTGGTCACCAAATCAGACAGGCTTGTTTTCTCCGATTATTTCTCCGGTTACTACGGTTTCCTCCCACACGAAAGACCACAGTTACGCTTACATTCGTGCCAACGAGAGTAATTGACATATGTTGTATAAACTTGTTTCGCGATTGTTGTAAAATAAATGAAGTTTATATTTTAAAGTGAAGACCCTTGTCTGAATAGTGCACAAAGCACAAATTGAAATTGCAAAACAAGCACTGAAAATACAACCTTTTTATAATTGTGGACAATCCATATGCGAGTATCCCCATGGCATGTGACAGCTGAAGTGGCACTTTTTGCAAGAAGATAGGGCATCAGCAAGAACACCTAGCTCAACAACCTTTCTACCTGTCCGCCAGTCTCCAGCTCCCTCGTCAACCAAACTGTCATCCGCAATATCTGACAGTCAGGTATGTCATTCTGTGACAAAGGCCTTTAAAAAGAGGAAGAAATAATATTGTAGAAGATATTTTCATGATTTCATCATGTCACTACTATGACAACTGACCAATAACACCTGGCTGGGGAAAAAGATCTTCTTAGGCTTCTAACCTGCAAACACTTCCACTGTTTGAACCAATGGTAAAGTCTGAGGTGACATATCGTACTTGACCCCGGGAACAATCCTGTATACACCCCGGGTACAATCCTGTATACACCTCGGGTACATTCCTGTATACAATATTGTACCAGACTTTAAATCTTGCCAGATCTTATCGTATTTTGAAAATTCTAACATTGATGTTTTGTGTGTATTTTCTTTAAAAACAATCAAGACCATAATGAAAACAAGTGTATCTGTTAAACATATTATAAACATATTGAAAAGCTTTATTATATTTTAAAGTAAATAACAATAAAACCATTTGCAAGCATTAGACACGCGACCTTCACTCGAGATCTGCAATAGTGGGGCACATTCCTGTATACAGAAATGACCTTGGGTACAATCCTGTATACAGGAATGTATCCCCACATATACAGGAATGTATCTGGGGTACATTCCTGTGGGGATACATTCCTGCAGACAAAGACCCCATAAGCGTAATTAACGGTGCGGAAGTGCAGTTTTTAATAAAACCAATATTAGCAATAAATGTTGCTAAATGTAAAATGCTCCAATCACAATGACCAACCTGAGCAAGTAACATAATTTTACTTTCGTTTTCGCCAAAAATATGCACTACTGAAGTCAGAGAAAATATAAAATTTCAGAGAACATTTATACGTACAATAACCATGATCGCCGGTGGAATCTACGGTTTCAGTGTTCCCTGTGTTCTGCCATCTTCTCTTCTGTGCTTCTAAGATCTGTTTACGTTTGTTTAATTGTTTTACGCTTAAGAAACCACGTTTTGTTTTACCCATTTTTGTATTCGAGGTCAGCAACGCGAAAAGCAGTCTGTGTCGAAGGGAGGTAAATCCCGATGTCGTAATAGTAAAATGGCAGCGGAATAGAATGTAGAACTTATAAAAAGAAAGCGACATGCTACAGGTTGTTGTTTAATAACATTTAATTGTTTATTATTATTTGGAAAGTGATTTTGGAACATCTTCCCACTTTTTACAACATCCACAAATGCGTTGCGCGAAATTATGCGCAGATCACGCTAATTCGTCACCAGAGGGCACCCTTAACGACGGGTTTATCAACAAGCGATTTTGCTTAACGATGCTAGTGTTTTATTGAGAACGGATTTATCAACACGTATTTGTGCTTAAAGATATATTTCAAATATTATATTCTTATTGACAAAGGATTTATCAATAGGTAAGTGTGCCTTTTTTGTTGATATGTGTTTCTTTACCGTGTGATTGTATATTCGATGACAAATTTAAATAACTTGATAAACGCAATCGTGGTCGCGATATTAAAGACTATCTCGCCTCTCACCGCTGCGGGTTCGAATCCCACTGGGAGCTCGACTTCCTAAGAGAGAACGTGATGGATGGCGGGAGGTATACTGTACTGGTTTACCCAGGTAAAATGTGGTGATCTGCCTCTATCACACACGCAAACATAATCGACCGTCATATATGGCCTAAAATGAAGTAAACACGAACAAACCAGCGCTTGTAAGACATTTACGTATAATATTGTGTTTATTTTCTTGCACAGAAACTCCATAGAATCGAGTTCTGTTCGTAAAATGTAGCCTGTATACAGTTGTATGGCTACCCCACAGTTGTATGGTCATTATATTGTCATAGAAACGAGTTATTTTTGTACATAACGTTGACATAAGTAGCCGGTATAGTATGTGTTTTAAAAGGAGACACGGCAATATGGATGATACCGGTACTTTTATATTATTCGTGTACTATAACACAAACACGCCTGTATTAAGGATACAGTTTCACAAAGACGATTTATGATTTATCTAATACACAAAAGTAAAACTCGTTCTGCCGTATTGCCATTCATTAGAGATGTATCGAGCTCGATATTTAGAGCTGCTATAATATATGATATTAAAAGGTTAGCTTCTTCTTCTTCTTCTTCTTCTTCTTCTTCTTCTTCTTCTTCTTCTTCTTCTTCGTTCGTTCGTTCGTTCGTTCGTTCGTTCGTTCGTTCGTTCGTTTTACTGATTTTTAAAATTAATTAATTAATAATTAATTACAATTACTTAAATTAATTTGGTAAATTGGGTATTCAACCACAAACCATCAGACACATATGAATCACGCATTCGGCATATATAATGAATTTAATAAATGAACATTAATTAGTTAATTAAATAAACAAATAAAAAATATAAATAAATAAATGAAGAAAATAAATAATTAATTTATTTATTTATAAATTAAATATTTAATTATTAATAATGATTATAAGAATAGTTGGGTATTGAACACATGAACCATCATTCACATGTGAAACACGCAGTCGGCATAACAATATAAATAGTTAATTAATTATTAATTAAATAAAAAATTATTCTTTTATTTAATTATTTATTTATTTATTAATAATGCTTCTTTATTTATTTTTCTTTACTTTTTTTGTTTTATTGAGTTAATTAACTAATAATTTAAAAACAAATAAAATTATAAAGAATGAAATGAATTGAATTGAATGTTGTTTAACGGCTCATCAACAAAGTATAGGTTATTTAGAGCCGCCCCAGAGAGAGGGGAAGGATACATAGGAATCCGGGAACCTGCCCTACTCTTATTATCGAATAGATTCCTATGGTTCTTTAACGTGCTCGGAAGATAGACCGATACACGGGACCGCCCGGTTTACGTCCCCATCCGACGGACGAGGCTAAGGTAAAGTGTCTTGCCCAAGAACACACCGACGGGCAACTCAGTGGCACCACGGAGGATTAAACCCGGGGCCTCCGGTTACAAATCCACGGCGCTACCGACTGCGCCACGCCAGCCCCCATAAATAAATGAAGACAACATGTTAATGAATTAATTAAATAAAAAGTAATTAAATATTTTTTGAGATTCATTTCATTATTCTTATTACATTAAAGATTTAAATATATTATTGGTGAAATATAATCAACAGTCAGTAATATAGAAAAACAATTTGCTGTATACTATTCTTATAATCATTATTAATAATTAAATTGCAGGTTAGAGAAATCAAGGTTGTCGTGTGTGCCTTTAAAGGGACACACGGCAATCTTGATTTTTTTAAAAACTCACGGCGTCCCGTTAGTTTTTCTCGTAACTTGCATTTGTTCAATCATTAATATTAATTGTTAGAATAGTTGAAAGCAATTGTTTTTACATACTATTGACTTTTGATAATAGTGCACCAAGAATATACTTAAAAAATGTGTAGAATAATGAAGGAAATAGAATTCCAAATTTTTTATTTAATTATATGCAAGCAGTTTTAAAGTCAAAATGATACAGGATTAATAAATCGCTGTACTAATTTTAGTGCCTGATATAAAACTCCAGATTTCCAGATTTTCAAGGTTGTCGTGTGTGCCTTTAATGTAAGATCAGAAATCACATGCAACTGCCGGTTATGTAGAGAAATCAAGGTTGCCGTGTGTCCCTTTAATGTAAAAATAAATATAAAAAGATCGGACAGGGAAAGTAGCATTCAAGAAGGACAGTCAACCACAAAACACAGAAACAAACCAAACAAGAAGGCAAAAGCAACAATAAAAGTAAACGACATCACAAACACAAAAGGGTTGACAATAGGGCTACCGCCTTGGAACGGTCAGTTTCAAAGTAGGACTCTGGGGGTAGATCAGACATCACATGTAACTGCAGGTTATGTAGAGAAATCAAGGTTGCCGTGTGTGCCTTTAATGTAAGATCAGACATCACATGTAAGTGCGGGTTATGTAGAGAAAACAAGGTTGCCGTGTGTGCCTTTAATGTAAGATCAGACATCATATGTAACTGCACTTTAAACAACTCTTTCGTAACGTAAATAATAGTCTATTTTAGTTTCTCTATTTGCGTGTTATCTCACAACGTGTGTTGTACATAAATAAACATATGATACCATACCTATACACACGATAGTATTTAAAGGGACTGGAGACGATCTGGAAGAAAGATATTGGTGTCAATTCAAATACAAATGAAAACATCCATAATGTGCTCCAGTTGTATATGAAATGTGCGTAAGTATATGTATTAAATTTAGACGCATATTACCTTAGCGTTATGCTTTGTGCTTGGTCTGGACAACTCGACCACTGGGATGGTTTTTGTTGCAAAATCATAAATATTAATTCCAAAAGGGTTCATATAGCTTAACGTTTTTAACATAATTCAAATAAAATGTACCTCGATCACAAAACAAGAGTTCACAACCGCATGAAATCAGCATGTGAATTATTGTTAACGATTTATAAGAAGAAGAAGAAGAAGAAATTTTATTGACTTAAACTATTACATAGTTTTTCATCATATAAACATACATTTTACATATATAATTTAACCACAATAACAAGATTAGTACAGGTTCATTAATTTATGAATTAATATGAAAAAAAGGAGATATATCATGGAGAAAAAAATAATATATATATATAGGAATCAAAATCTAATACGGTACAATAGGACAATTGTATTATAGTGAGGATGAACGAGATTATAAGTTATTTATCATGGTACGTCTTAAAGAGAAAGCTTCTGAGATGTATTTGCTAAAATTGATAACATCTTTTTTGTTTGTTGACTGAAGGAGAACGATGAATTTAAACATACTAGGCCTATGGCTATAATATCGTTTTATATATTTACTTCTGATTGTATTATAAATAGGACATATTAACGCAAAATGGAACTCGTCCTCTATATCATTAGTGTTACATATTTGACATATCCGTTCATGTCTTTCTAACCTTTCACGAGAATACCTCCCTGTCTCGATCCTTAAACTATGAGAGGACAAGCGTCATATGGTTACCACACTGCGATCGCGCCTGGTATGCAATATATCTAGGTAATTATCATATTCAAAATGGTGTTTAACAGATTTGTAAAGAGTTAGCACTCTATTCGTTTCAAGGTCGGTTGACCAGTTTTGGACATAATTATATATTAGTCGTTGTTTGTATATCGGTACAAAATGTATTGCATTTAGTGAGCTTGGGTCAAGCCATGCATACATGAAACCACTACTATTTAGTAATGACATGACTTTTGACACCCAATTTTTTAATCCCTTTTCACAGTCAGATTTTGCGCTTTCATACACGTGTTTTATAATAACGTTATCAGTATTGACCGCTCTTAGCCAGTATTTAATGATACTAACATGTCTATTTAAATATAACGGATAACGGCCCAATTCCCCGTATACCCCTGCATTACTTGTCGATAATTTTACACCAAGAACTTGTTTACAATACTTTAAGTGAATTCTTTCAATTTCCTTGGATTTAGTAAAACCCCACACTTGACTGCCATAATTAAGAATAGAACCTACAAAAGCATCAAACAATTGTAAAGCTGTTTTCGGTTTTAACTCATATTTCTTTATATTTATTGATAGAAGGTTCATAGCTTTAAGCGCTTTACCACATAATGTCTGTTGGTTAAGCGTAAACGACCCTGTATAGTTGAACACAACTCCTAAATAGTTAAAGTCGTCGACCACTTCGAGAATGGTACCGTTATAATACCAATTTTCAGTAACTCTGGTTGTTCCTCGGTTACGAAAAACCACCACCTTAAGTCTTATCTGTATTTACCTCTAGGCTCCATGTTTCACAATAGTTATATAAGTTATTTAAACTACTTTGCAGGTCTTCTATACTTGTGCCTATTAAAATCATGTCATCGGCAAAAAGCAGAAGGATAAGAGATATATCATTAAATGAAAGTCCGCTTTTAATACTTGTATATAAATATAACTCTAGGTCTTCTAGAAAAAGCGCAAACATTATCGGCGAGATTATCTCCCCTTGCTTTAATCCGACTGATATATCAAAAAAATCAGAAAATGATCCACAGAGCTTAATACAACTTTTAACAATATCATACATCGATCGAATTATTCTAAGCATTTTCCCATTAATACCTAATTTGTACAATTTTAACCAGAGTGCATTTCTATTAATAGAGTCAAAAGCCTTTTTAAGGTCTATGAATGCACAATAAAGCCTACCTTTAGCATTTAATATTTTTTCAATGATATTATGTAATATAAACACAGCATCTGTTGTAGATTTACCTTTTCTAAATCCAAACTGAGCATCGGATATTTTATTATTATCGTCACACCATTTATCGATACGTTTATTTAAGATGCTTGAAAACAGTTTGCCCATACTACTGACCAAGGTTATGCCTCTGTAATTATTTGCGATATTTTTATTTCCCTTTTTATGTAATGCTATCATATATCCTTTCGTCCACTCTTCTGGAAAAACTCCAGAATCAAAAATCGCATTGAAAATATCAGTTATATGCCCCGCCAATATATCACAGGTTGATATAAAGTATTCGTTCAATATATTGTCGCCGGCGGCGGCTTTATTTTTGCGTAGCGACTTAATCGCTGCCTCTACTTCCGGAATAGTTATAGGCATGTCTAATTCATTAAAAATAGGATAATTATCATCAAAATTATGGTTATTATTAAAAGATTCAGCTTCGTCATTTTTCGCGTTTTTTATGTCCTTAAATAAGTCTTTAAAATATGTATGAAACTCATCTAGGGTGATATCGGTATTGTTTTGCTTTTTTCTATTAAACAGTTTCCAAAAATCGCGTGGTTTTGAATGTCGCATCAGTTCCAGTTCTTTCATTTGTCTATATTTATATGCACGTCTTTTTTTCTTTATTATTGCTTTATAGCTCGCTTTTTTATCAGAAAGCGAATTTCTATTTAAATTATATTTATTCGTATTAAACAAAAATAACGCCTCTTTGTATAACTGCTTAGCCTGGCGACAATCAACATCAAACCATTTGTTTGAGTCCGAGTTTACAGACTGAAACCCATTCTTAACCGTTCTCTGTTTTACAAACAAGAGGTCACCAGCCTCTGTCATTAAATTGGTAAAACTCGACACTACGTTATTAATACTATTTTTATCACGAATATTCATATCATTTACAATTTATGTGAATACCGGTAACTTACCAATTATCATATTACGGAATAATTCTTTATTCGCCTCATTCCATTTACATGAGATGTATTCGCGATCACACGGATTAGTATTAACTGTACGATTCATAGTATTTACAGTGAATGATAAAGGTGCATGATCGCTGATTTCTGTGAAATTGCCGATTTTAAAATTGTTAACAAGCGGAAAATCAATTTCTTTCAATAACAAATAATCAATAACGCTACATGCGTTCCGATTCACGTATGTAAATGCGCCCACACCACAATCAAAACCTAAGCGTCCGTTAGCTAATCGCATAGATGTACATTTACACAAATCGAGTAATTTAACCCCTTGGGCGTTTGAAACACTGTCTTGTGAGAATCTCTCTAAAGGGTTATCTGGAATATAATCAGTTGCGTCAATTTCATCGACAATCCTATCGAAAAGAATATAATCTTTTTTAATAGACACCCTTGCATTACAATCCCCTGTGACTAGTACACGACCTGAAGATTCATAGTAGTTAATATCATTTTGTAATACTAGAAATAAGTCCGCATCAATAATGGTTGAAGCAGGCGAGTCATCACCCCATAGATACACACCACATAAGTAAATATCTTCATCATTTCCAAAGAAAATCTTATCTAACTTTAACCATAACATGGTATCGAATCGATCTTTAATAATAGAAATACCATTTTTTAAAGTGTCTTTAATATAAACAACAATCCCACCACTGTTTCTCTTAGCTCGCCTGTGTCTGAATTTACGATAATAATTAAAACAAGTATATCCTGGAAAATCTAGTTCACAGTCTTTATCTGTCCATGACTCTGTTAGAATGACAATATCATTTTGAAACAAAATATTTACAAAATCACTGTTTTCTTTTTTACTGTTAGTTAGTCCATTACAGTTCCAAACAAGAACACTCAATCCAACCTCGGTTGATTCCTATGGTTTGACCTGTTTCCCGTCTATGTACAGTGTATCGTAGCTGATCCAAGCCCGTTTGCCATCTCTCTTGGCGTCTTTCAGCAAAGGCGTAAGCTTTCGTCGCTTGGCAATCACTTCCGGCGGAAACTGCTCGTGAAGGAAGAACTCGCTGTTTGCAAGTTTGAATCCCAGTTTTCTAACCATTTCGCGGTCTGGAAACAAATTAAATTTACACACAATTTTGCGTTTATACCCTGGGGCAGGGGCACCGATCCTGTGTACGCGTTCCATTTCCATGTTTGTTACAATATCTTGAGCTATTTCTAGCTTTTCACACAAAAACTGTCGAAGTTTATGCTCTGTTTCCTCGGGTTTTTCGTCTCTGGATTCTGGAATACCGCCAAATATTAAATTGTTTCTCATGGATTGGGATTGTAGATATGTTATAGTTTCTTTAAATTTCACATTTTCTCTTTCCATTTGAGACAGTTTGTCATTCGCGATGCCTATGGCAAAGTCTGTGGATTCGAGTTTTTCCTCTGCTTTATTAATCCTTTCGACACACGATTTGTTAATTGTATCTATATGTAGCCACAATTTTTTTAGATCCTGGTCAAATCCGTCGACCTTCTTTTCAAGAGAATCAAGTGATAGCAACCGCGTATCCATAACAGATATTTTTGAATCAATCTTCGCAAGATATGCCATGATATCTGTGTTCGTAGGACCGTTTTTTGACTCAAGGGAGACAACTGTAGCTTTACTATCCATTGCATATGTTTTAGGTGTCGTTAAAGGCTCGAACACTGAAGTATCAGCATTCTCTAACTGAGAGATATATGAACTATTCATATTTCCAGGTGTCGAACATTCGAGAGGATATGTTGTATTCAATTTAGAAGGTGTTCCTCTGTCATACAAAACTGAGTTCGTTTGACTTAATGCGCTACTTATAGTGAATATATCACTCACCCCCTCCGGCGATTTTACGTTTTTAGGCGCCTTTTTCATATATCCATTGTCACCATCTTCACTGCTTTTCTTTTTTTTATTCCTTTCTTTCTTTCCCATCTCCACATATATTTTTATAGTTTATTATCCAACATATGTTCCAAACACAATATGTTAAAAAATATCCATTTAACACCTTTAATTTAGATAATTTTCCATTTTTTCACGGAGCGATATAAACAACACCTTGCGCTAACCTTGTCACGTGATTATGTCAACGACACGTGTTTAGTTTTTCAGACTAAACTATTTCATTAACAATAAATAAATTGGACGGATCAGGGGGCCTAGTTTAATGCTTATGCACATTAAATATGAAACTGACACACAGTCAGATGGTTTTATTTGATTTGCATTGACACCCATAATACTTCCAGATCGCCTCCAATCCATTTAAACACAACTATAGATGAACATTACATTTTCCTGTGATGTAGTTATTTATAAATATATATGTTTTGTTAAAGGGACAATGTCCGTAACTTTTAGCCTATAAAACACAAAATGATTACGTTGGCAAACATAACACACCAACCATTATTGAATATTAACTAAACAAAACAAAGATTGTTTGACGGATTTCAATAGCGGTACAAAAAAAAAAGGATTGAACTCGTGACCCACACCGAAGGTAACCACTCGCGGGTAATAATAGTCACATCGGAATAGTCGAGCTCGCTACAGATGTATTACGTAATAAGGTATAAACTATATAAAAGCTAATGGATGTCATGTGATCAGCAGAAAATGTAAATAATGTGGGTCCCACAAATAACAAATAAAAAAAATCAAACTCAGGAATGTATTATCTGGGTCTATGCTGATGTTTTCATGTATCCATTTCACTGAATACAAATTAGAAAGTTATTTGGCTATGCTCATTATCTGCTTACTTACGGGCAGTGTCCCTTTAAACTCTCTGACCATACATAATAATATTGTAGAAAAGTGGAAAATTATGTTAATTAATGTATATACATGTACACTTCTTATGAAAAACATTACTCGTGTTTTTACGAAAATCGGTCGAATAAGCATATAATAAGATATATTCTTCGCATTTTATAAATGTGGCGGTACGACCGATTTAAGGTCATGAATTATTCATTAGCAGTAAGTTCGCTCATGCGTCGTTCAGTATAGCGTAAACGCCGATCCACGAAAACGGAGGAATCCATCAAGGCTCGGAAAGAAAAGAAGATATATTTAAATTTTAACAGTATTTTCGAAATTGTATGGTATCAATGCTTCCAAATAAAACGGAATGAATGCTAGTCATGTTCTTACCAATTTCGTTCATTCCTAACCAGTTACGGTTTTTATAATTGACGATCTTTGACAAGAATGTTCATGAACATATGAATTTAAAAATCGTAAAAACATTGAGCTCATTATTATTATTATTATTATTATTAGTATTATTATTATTATTATTATCGTCGACGTCGTCGACTTCATCGTCGTCATTATTATTATTATTATTATTATTATTATTATTATTATTATTATTAGTAGTAGTAGTAGTAGTAGTAGTAGTAATTGTAGTAGTGGTAGTAGTAGTAGTAGTAGTAGTTGCAGTAGTAGTAGTATGATAATTATTATTATTATTATTATTATTTTTATTATTATTTATTATTATTATTATTATTATTATTATTATTATTATTATTATTATTATTAATGTTATTCATTTTTTTTTTTTTTTTTTTTTTTTTATTCATTTATTTATTTATTTATTAACTTATTTATTTATTTATTTGTTTGTTTACTCTCATTCATTAATTCGTATAATTAATTAAATATGTTTTTTGTTATTTATTTATTTATTCACTTATTTTTTAATGTTTATTTATCTATTGATTTTTTTATTTATTTATTATTTTTCATTCATTAATTCATTTATTTATTTATTTATTCATTTATTTATTTATTTATTTATTTATTTATTTATTCATTCATTCATTCATTCATTCATTCATTCATTCATTCATTCATTCATTCATTCATTCATTCATTCATTCATTCATTCATTCATTTATTTATTTATTTATTTATCCACTCACCCACTCACCCACCCACCCACCCACCCACCCACCAGTCCCCCAGTCCTTCACTCCTACTTCACCCACTCCTGCACTCATTCCTTCACTTCTTCACTGACTCATTTATTTATTTAACTATTTTTGAACAATTTATTTACTTTATATGTGACTGATGGTTTGTGGCTTCAATACCCACTTAACTGTGCGCATGTACGGTATGACATATAGCAAGTCACTAAACTCACGTAGCTTCGTTTATCAGAGGAGGAAATTAACTGTGAGGTGTTTATTTATTTATTTTCATTAAATTAATTGAATTGACTAAATGAATTTAATTAATTAATTAATAAGTCACCATTGATAAATATAAACTAATTAAAAAATATATTAATTAATAAATAAATAATTACATACCCACGCACAATATGACCAAATAGTCATGCAGTCGACACAATAAACAATCTCGTTCTCGTCCAAAGTCGACATAATCATTAGAACCCCGCGAAGTTAAAACGAATTTCTGTGCATATCTTGCACATTATCTTTGATGACTATTAATTATATATCAATATTCTGTTCTTATTTCAGAAAGATATAAAGTGTGTGTATCTCTTCAACATTGTGAACCAGGGCAGTTAATACTAACGTTGGTGTAGATCTTCCACATCTACATTTGACGAGTAGTTACGATATTCCAACATTCTATTCTTATTGACGAAGGATTTTCAACAAGTAAGTGTGCTGTTTTGTTTTTGTTAAATTATGTTTTTTTTTTTTTTTGTTTTTTCGTTGCCTTTTTGTGTGTGTTTGTTTGGGTGGGTGGAGGGCTTTTTTAATTTGTTTCTTTGATACTGCAAAGCTGCGTGTTCGGCTAATGCTTGTAGATGCAAGCCTTTTATCTATGGTGCTTGTTTTATACATAAATTTTACAAGAAAATATTGCTGCAAAGCATCAACTCGCAGCATATAGTATATAAACCTACTAGTATATCGTTATCGTTCCTACTGAAACAGCGTTACGAAATCTGAGAACCTGGTTCAATTTCTTTGCAGCATTCAACGAAACAAAAAATCGAATGTCGTGTCCATCACTAATATGGGTTTCACGTTTGAACCAATCATAAATCCGAGTTCTTTATTATTATTCTAAATCGTGTAAACTCGCATTTAACTTTATATTTCAGATTGTTTTTTTTTCTAAATAATAATCACATTATTTGAAATACAACAAAATGTTGTCGTCTCCAACATGTTTCCAACAAAATGCAAAAGTAAGAGGTCTGTTACCTTTTGGTGACCAACTCAATAAGTCACTTTGTTAGCAAGCTCAAACCTTTTTTTTTTTGTGTTTTGTGTGTTTTTGTTTTTGTTTTAATGGTTCAATTGAATTAGACCTCTTTTGAATTGAACACCTCTCTTTGATTGCATTGGACCGAGTTTCAATGTCAACTAAATTGAACGGCGGTCTTATTCAATTGAAAACAGATATAATTCAGTAGAATAGAGGCATACTTTTAGATAAGTTTATAAATAATAAAACTCAAATATTCGATGCCCCCAATGTAAGTTTGACGCAAAATTTGAACCGAATGTATTTGCAAGGTCAGTTTTAGAAAACAGATCAGGAACATAGCTGAAAATGAAACAGTGATTAATATTGCAAAACATAACCATTTCCTGTTTAATGAACAAGTTGGAGCAGTTTTATTTTCAAATGCCACACCAGGAACAGTACGAATAGTCGGATACAGGAATATGTAGAGCATCCTTTTGTACCGACGTCTATCAAGAAAAGCTTGCGTAAGATACATATGCAAACTATTCAAAAAATCTCTACTTACAAATGTTGCCGTAAATAAACTGTGAGTGAAATATCGGACGGAAATATCACCAGTAAACAATTTTCAGTCAAAACTAGTGTCATCGGCTAAAATCGGTTGGTGTCAACCGACCAATCGTCGAATATATTATTTGTTCTTGTATAGAACTGAAGCGGTTAACATTTTAAATTTTGATATATAGTACTGTAGTTAGTAAACACTAAACTAGATGGTCGAGTGTTATGTTCAACATATTGCCAATCACTGGATACTAATATTAATACTACTGGTATCGTAGTTCTCCTGGATGTAACGATGAGATAAACAAGATTTTTGAGCTCAGTCCGTATTTCAAATGAGTAAATATTACATGTTATTCTATACCTAATTTATACATCCAATCGTAGACGCTCTTTCGAGTCATGTGACCGTACAATATATTTCCGTATCGGGACGCACGCGCGTACAAAATATCCCGTATTTTGTTCGTATTGTACGCTTCACAGGTTCCATGTTAAACCTATGATAAAGACCGAAACGCGTGAAAAGGTCCGAATAAAAATCAGAACCGACAGGCTTCTGTCATTACCTAACCATAAATTGTTGTCAAGTAATGAAAACCTATCTATTGCACATATTTTTATTTAATTTTCCTTTATAACAAAAAAAAAACACAAAAAACTAGCATAATATATCATTGTTTGAAACTGACCTTCGGTAGTATTTAATCACTGTTGACAACGGAGAAATGGGCATTCTTTCAAGCAAATAAAGCTTGAGAGTAAGCCATGTCGAACACAATATATAAAATACATAGACCTACATGCAATTGTGCTTTCGATGTTCATAGCGACTTGCTTGAAAGCATGAAACAAACGAAAGTTATATCCGAATTATAAATGATTGGTTAAAATAAAGGTATAGAATAAAAAGGTTACTTAACATGGTTCTGTACAATACGGGATATATTTGGACTCGTACACAGCTGGAAAAAATCATATTGGACTCGCCTAACGGCTCGTCCAATATGACTTTTCCAGCTGTGTACTCGTCCAAATATATCTCCGTATTGTACAGAACCATGTTAAATAACCTATAATTATTATACCTCACGTTTACATTCCTGTATAAATTGCCCATACCCTTAGCCAACCTCCGCGCAGTGATATCGTAGCCAATAATCCCTGCCATTACACAAATCACATGACGATAGCCGAGGCCATGTGATTACAAAATGGCGATACACTAGGTAATGCTTGGTACAGCAAACTCTTGCCGTAACCAAAAGGCAAATTGGCAATAACATCACCTTCGAGAAGATGTTGAAAACATTCAACCTGTTTTTGCTTGGGTGTAATCTCTTTATTAAATTTACGCACAGCTTCTGTAGTGTTCTCAACCAGGGCTTTAATTATCATCCCAGTCTCAACGGAATAGGCCTACATGTTTGTTTACAAGTAACCGGTGTGCATTTAAAATACATATTCGCTAAAATTGATTTTTTTTTATAAATAAATTATTTATGAAAGCAGATACCGTTTTTCACACTATTTTCTTATATTATGAACCAAGCAAGTTGAAATATTGACCTAAAAATCATTTAACCAAAATTTTAACTTAGCTGGATTTCAGCTATAAAATTGTGTGGTGGGAGTGGTTAATGTAACAGAAAGAGGAAGTAACCACTGGTGGAGTTTGACCCTTAGCGTGAAGCAATTTTTATTATAACCTATGTCTCTATATAAATGGTTATTAGACATTTCTGACTGTTTCCCGCTATTGACGTCACAGGGGTGAAACAGTTCGACTGTTGCCGTCATGACAATGAACTGTTTCATGCGCGATCTGAATGCGAGAAGAATTATCGCGTCGGGATAACACAATTAACATCGACTGAACGATTTTTGTATAATCTAACCGAGCAGTTTAAAGATAATCTATTTATTACATTTTAAATAAATTAATGTATATTATATCCGAAATGTTTTAGCTTTAATCAGCGGCTGACGTCGACGTCATCAACATTTTATTGACGTCATGACTCAACGTCACAGTACTTTTTTTTGTTCGGAGTCAGTAATTAATATTTTCAGACCTTTAGCCAGCCCTAAAATGTAACCGAGGCAAATCCCTTCATATAAATGTTCGGTGGCATGCACATTGCCCCAACTCCCAGTCGCTTTGTTTTCTATATGCGATTTCCTGTGTTTAAGCGCATTTTCAGTTCGAATGACGACGGGTTTTTATGATTGATTATTTTTCGATACTGAAGTTGCTTAATATATGTAAAGTATGTACATTCTCAAAATTCTACCGAGGAAACTGCCTCGGTCTAGCCGTAATTTAGCAATTATGAACTATAATTAAATCATTAAACTTTTTTATCATTTTGATTTCCTATAGCTAATTCAAATTAATCCCGATTTGCAATAACTGATTATAAAGAGAATTAGGTAATAAAACAGTTATTTCATGGGTGTTTTTGGAACAGTCAAAACTATTGTCCCTCGGTATCGGCGACGACCTGGGAAACTGTTGCCCAGGTCGTCGCCGATACCTTGGGACAATAGTTTTGACTGTTCCCAAAACACCCATGAAATAACTGTATATTGTTCACCGGTAACCATTTTTTACTATCACACGATTGTGACGTCGGTTTTTCCAATGACGACACGCTTTGAGCAATTGGAAATCGGTGGACGCTTATTAAAATACAGTTGAAGTTATGTCAATCGTAAGACGCTTGGTTTACCAAACGACAATATACAAATATGGCGAGCAATTTCGGAAGCGGATTTGAACACCCTGGAACTGGACAAAGACTCTGCACATAATGCACACATAAACATTTGTTATTCGGTATAATAAAATAAATATTATATTCAAGTGAGGGTGACAGTGGATATTGTCAACCTTCGGAAAAATAATGTCAACCGAGGCGAAGCGATGTTGGGAGAACCTGTTTTCATATCTATATTGTCGTTCACTGGATGTCCTTTATTATTTTGTGTGCGTAAAAATATATTCGGAACTGTGAAGTTTGCATATCATACATGCTTGTTTGATGCTAACTTATCAATAAACTGGTGACCGGTGCATGTATGTAGAGTACAAATAGCCTAGCATTAGGACGGTAACTGAAACAGAACTGACGGCAAAATCAAGCTTTTCGAGGGTGTATTTTTCATCTTTCTTGATAATTATTTTAACAACAATCGATATTGAAAACCAAATCCACTGCGACAGAAACGATTGCGATTTTCTACTATATTCAATCATCGGACTTCCTTGTCAAAACGAGTATCAGCACTCGCTCTGAGGCAAATCGAAGGACGAGATGAACTACATCTGATATGATTATGACTACTGGTAATTAGTTTTCTCTAATGGAAAATAATAGTTATGTATTACTCATCTTATACCGTAATGGCATAGCTTCTGTTTTGAAAATAACAGAACTACCTTAGTTTGTGCAGGACTACTTGATTTCTTGAAAGTTGGTAATCATGTACCCTACCTGGAAATAAAGTGTCGATCCTTGTGAGCATTCACGGAATGACGAGAAAAATTGATACGTTATGTTAGTTAATATAAGAATTATTTACTGATTGTATAGATATGTGAGGTAATGAGAAACACAATATTATTTTGTGAATTTTACAGTAAACTGCGAACGTTGTAAAATGAGTACGATTGCTACATGGTCGAATGCGCTGAATACGAAGACTTTTTTTATAATAAATGCATCGGTATCTGTTTTAAATGGTTATTTTGCTTGGAGTTTTGTTTAGACACTTTTTTAGACACCTTGTTTAGATTGGTTTGCGTAACATTCTACCAAATGAGTGAAGCATATAATATGAAACATATGGAAATATTCGATTTTGTAATCAACTAACTAGACAGGTGTGTGTCGCCTGTCAGCGCTTTGTCAGTATTATTTTTGGATCCAGATAAATGACATTGACTGGCCTGACTAAGTTTTAGTGAAGAAACAAGTATTTAACCCATATAATGACCTTCAGTGTGACCTTGACCGTTATATTTTAGTATGGCCATTTCGATGTTGTCATGATGAGTATATATTGAAAGTTTGATCAAGAAATATCAAGAAATGAAGAAGTAATAGACGACGTTAATTTTTCGTGAAGAAAGAAAAGTCAGTATTTAACCCCAATGATGAACTTCAGGGTGACCTTGAATTTATATTTTAGTATGTCATGTCGATGTTGTCATGTTGAGTATATATTGATGAAGAAATATCAAAAATCGAGAAAGTTATAGCCTATGTTAAGTTGTCGTGAAGAAACAAATGTGTATTTAAATAAACTCATATACCGGTAATGACCTTCAGTGTGACCCTGACCTTTATATTTTAGTATGATCATGTCGATGTTGTCATGGTGAATATATATTGAAAGTTTGATGAAGAAATATTAAGAAATTACAAAGTTATAGCCAACGATAAGTTTTCGTGAAGAAAGTATTTAACCCATACAACGACCTTTCGTGTGACATTGACCTTTATATTTTAGTATGGTCATGTTGATGTTGTCATGATGAGTATATATTGGAAGTTTGATGAAGAAATATCAAGAAATGAGAAAGATATAGCCAACATTATATTTTCGTGACGGACGGACTAACGGACGGACGACAAAGTAATCCCTATGTACCGCATTTTTCTTCGGAAAGGCGACACAAACACAAGCATTAACATAAACAACAATTACAGTATTAATATAAAACAATGCAATGACATCTCGGTCAGGTTAGTGGAACTGTCAGTGGAAAAAAGGGAACTGGGCGTTTAAATCAGGTTTTAGGATGCACAAACCTCACTCTTATCCTATCTTCATCCCAGTAAAACGGGACAGTGTTAATAAACAAATTCCCGTCGGGTTATATTCTCTAACAAACCAAGGCAGTATTAATAGGCAATATAAATATAACACATATATGATCATGCATATATGAATATAAAAACACCAAAGCCTAGAAAGCCACAATGCAATTACTCACCCTTTGAAAAATCTAGGTCGACGTCATCATAGGGTCCACAATTTGTCCGGTCATCGCACAATCAAAGAGAAAAGTGGCAAATTGTAATGGGTCAACCACTAAACATGCAGTGCGTTGCAAAATGATAGGGTCGTGACCTCTTTTGATGAACTTTTTATCAAGTTCAGTATTGAATGAAAGTGATTATATCTAAGGATCTTATGAAGTTTGTTAATCACGTCACCATAGAAGTCAGGCTGTGATAGTCCTTGTCGCAGAAGAGTTCTTAAATTACTTTTGTATTTTAAAAGTAGATTAGGTTAGTAGAGGGGCTCACTATGACGTTATCCTCAATGTTTGACCATAATTTAAATGCTTGTATCCACATGGTGTATTAAAATGCTTTTACTATAACTATCACTACAGATTACATTATAAAGGGCTAAAGTGCATAAGAGCATAATAACAGCAGACTTTATATTACCTCTCATGAACAGACTCAATAAAACCAAGTCTGCTACTTTTCACTTTTTTTTGGTGTGTGTTTGCTGCTTCCAAAGGATCCCCTTTTCAGTATTTAAAGTTATTTGCAAACACATAATTGATAGACTAATTACTAATTTAAAACTAGTTCTAAAATAATACGAAAGGAGAAATATGGTAATAGCCATGATAAATACAAAACATACTGCAGTCTCGGTTTGATTGAGACTCTTTATGAACGTTAGTGTTAAGTGTTTGCTACCGTTCATGTCCGCTAGACTCAGGTTGAACAGAACTCAATATTTAAATTGTCAGTAGTACAGAAATTGATAACATGGAACTTTCAATGAGGTATTTTCACATTATTCCAAAGCAAAATTATAAATGTATAAATGACTCATCAATTACTGTATTCAACCATCCAGACATGATATGAACAAATAATAGGACATAAAGATATACAACTTATTTCCAATGGGGTCCTTATACTATAGTTTACTTTATGCATGCATGCATTAATGGTGTTCATAGATATAAATAAACTGCGCATGCAACACAAATAAATGGTTTACTGATATACCTGTAAAAAGGAAATATTCATAGTTTAGAAAATATAACGACACACATTTTGCCATTCTTTTCTTTTGGTTTATAAACATCTATTTTGTCAATATTTTACCGCTAATGAACAATGGCGAGACTCGGAGTTGTCATAATTCAAAATATTGATTACATTTCGTGACAGGCGTTGCTAATCACACAATGGTTGTACCAAGATTCAATCTAACCATTACATGGTCGAGAACCCTTTGCGATTATGTTTTCCAAAGGTAGACTAAATTTGAAAATTACGCTTGAACTTAGCACAAGATATATAATATAAAGCGAGACGCGAAGCACATGCCAACTTAAACATGTGTTTTGAATTATAGTATATTTTCCACATACATTCTGAGGCACGGTTTTGGATTTTAAACTGAATTTGTAATATCACTGATACAAACAGGCGATAACCTTGCTTCGAATATGCGATTACACTCCTTCAATTTGAAAAGGTAATATCACCTATCAATGATATCAATTTTTTAAAATATAGTATTAATATCATCAATTCGAATGCATTTGAATTAGTATTTTGTATTAAAACGAAATTACAATGTCACCTATCTGAATGAGTAATATTACGTATTGCAACCCCTATAAAACGAATACATGATATCACCAGTTATTCAAATGGGAAATCCCACTCAAAGTAGTTATACAAGTCGATCAAGTAATGTATACTCAGTTGAAAAACTTTGAAAATGTTGCTTTACACCCTATCCTCTTTATCAAGCGACAGTCTCTTAATGATTGGACTTATTGAAAAACAAATGACAACACGATATTGACACTGGATTGATAAAAACGTTGGTACCAAACATGGCATATTCCTTTTCGAATTTGTCAATTTAATTCTAAAAAAATTGTATACAATTAAATCTAACCAAAACTTAGTGTCCATTTTCTTTTGCAACTGAGTATAGCTATCACAGAACACAGTAAACAAAATACGCGTTGAAACAAGCAAAAAGTACAATGTTAAAGAAACTAACCCGCCAAAGAACGGCAAAATTGCAATACAAAACCGTGTATCAAAACTCTATCCAGGTGTTCAGGTCATATAATAATGCAGATGTGCCGATTAAAAGTAACGGTTTATTAACGGGTTCTAAAACCCGTGATTGAATATGCGTTGGTAACACTTAATTCGTCGATCCAGTTCCGGTGTTTAGGCTGGCTGGTTAAAACCGTTATTGTTGTGTCTAAAGAGAATGTGTAAGTTATAAATATACATTGTCGTCCGTAGGTTTAGAAACTGTGTATGTATATGTTGGAAAATGTGGCTGTTGTTGGCGGGATAGCTATTTTAATAAGCAAGGCATGTGACAACATCAACAGAGACGGATTGACAATATAGTTAACGCCTTGGAACGGCCAGTGCCCAATAGGTCAAGAGGAGTTTAAACCAGGTTCTAGGGCGCACCAAACATCACGCGTAATACATTGTCATCCTAATAAAAAGGGAAAGTGTAAATAATGAAATCCCCGCCAGGCTATATTCTCTAACAAACAAGGCAGTATTAATAGGCAATATAGTATAACACATAGATGATCATGCATATATGAATATACAAAAGCATAGAAAAGCCACAATGCTAGTACTTAATGACTTGGCAGAAGCCAGAGCAATACGAGAAAAAATATCAAGGGAACGACAAGACAAGATTTAAAACATACATCAAACGCTACCGTCCTTTGAGGATTTAGGTAGACGTCTCCATAGGTCGCAGTCTGTCCGGTCATCGCACAATCGAAGAGAAAAGCATAGTAACGAATTGCAAATGGATCAACCACTAAACATGCAGTATGTTGCAAAATGATAGGATCATAACCTCTTTTGATAAACGTGTTAACAAGTTTAATAAAGACTGTACGAAAGTGATTATGACCAAGGATCATACAAAGTTTGTAAATCATTTTGATAATGTTTTTCATCTATATCACTATATCATCTTTCGGACAGATGATATCATTAATTCATTTTGATATCGATGTTTCATTTTAAAAACATTCTATCACTTATTCGAATTAAAAATAAGTCTAAAGGTCGAACAGGAAATGCAGCTTTCACAGAACACAGTAAACCCCAAAACACGCAAAATGACAAACATGAAAGGCAATGTTAATAAAGAATAAAGACATAAGACGTCACAAACACAAAAAGGGTTGACAATATGGCTACCGCTTTGGAACAGTCAGTGACCAAAACGGCCGCTAGGGGTTTAAACCAAGTTATACACTGTATCACTGGTTCGAATATGTGATATCGCTGAATCAGTTTACATACATGTACATGATTATATCACTGATTTGAATATGGATATTAGAGATACAAAAATAATATTGAATGACCTTTTTGAATGTGTGTGTATACACATATAAACAACAATATAACCGACATAAAAAACTTGCTTGTGTTTATTAAGAGTTTAAAAAATATGCTTACGGGTTTGACACCCTTTTGATGTCGAATAAATTAGCATGTGTTTAAATCATACATTCTTGTCTTTCCAGCTAGGACTTCATTTTGAGAAACATGTATTATTTATAAGAAGATTAAATATGAGCTCACTCTAGCTGTAATTCATGTTAAAGGAGTAGTTCGTGAAAGTGAAAACCATGATTAAATGTAAGAAGAATAGGTTGATGAGTTCGGATTTGACAATTTGGCATTTCTGTGTATAATTAAGATTACTTATGTAATGTGTGCGCGTATATGTAGGAGGGAGTTTATATTTCCGGAAACATGCTCTAAAATTAAAAAAGTCTGTTTTGTATGCATTATTATACACCAAAACATCTTATTCTCATAACGTGGGAAAACATGTCTACCCCTGGTATCACAGCATCTAGAAAACTGAAACATTATTATTATTATTATTATTATTTTTATTCGTGGGTGGAGTGGAAAACAATTAGGTACGTGTATGGTAAAATACGAAGTGTAGGTAACACAACTATGTTTTGTTTGGCCTTACGGTTGCACCTAGTCTAACATACATAGCAGTGTGGGTACATTGGAATTTAAAATTAATATAATTCTATTCAGTGGTTCAAAGCCACGAAGTATTATATTATTTGTACGCACTAACATAATGTGACATACGATATATCTAAGACTTGAAAACCTTACCAAAGATCTTTCATTATTAAAATGTCAACATTAATTACTTCACAAATCACACATAAAGGTGAAATGCATTGAAGCCTATATTTAATTCTTAAAGGGACTGGAGGCGATCCGGACGTTTTATGGGTGTCAGTCCAAATCCAAATAAAACCGCCATAATATGTTTCTGTTTCATATTTAATAAGCATATGTACTAAAGTAGGCCACGTGATCCGTACGATTCAATTATTGTTAATAGAATAGTTTGGTCTGGAAAACAAGACGACTCCTCTATTTTTTGTTATATAGTTATACATATTAATCTATATGATGTTTTAAGATTCAAAGAAATTATTGTTTTGTGATCGAAGTACACTGTTTTAATTATGTGTACAAGAGTTAAATGTAAATCGATTTAAGCCAACCAGTTGGCCATATTGCCTACTGACCACGCCAAGTGGGTAATCCTTTCTTCATCACTCTTTATGTTGTATACTGTCGTTTTTATTGTATATGTAATATCTTCTTGTTTGTGGTACAATGAGGACCTACGGTGTCATTGAGATTGTGTGCTGTGGCTTCTATAGGTTCATTGTATTAATAAAATCGACTTTTAAATTAATATTTATGATTAAGCAACACATACCATCTGAGTCGTTGAGTTTTCCAAACCAAACATTTTCATAAAATATAATTCTGAATTATATTTTATGAAAATGTTTGGCTTATTTAATGCATGTGCACATTTCAGATGAAACTAAAGCACACTGTGAGGATTTTCACATGTATTTGTGCTGGCACCAATTATTAACCAAGATCGCCTACAGTCCCTTTAAACTGTTATCTGTAACATTAAATAGCTTATTGCCATAACCTATGAAGATTTTCATGTGTATTTGTGCTGGCACCAATTATTAACCAAGATCGCCTACAGTCCCTATTAACTGTTATCTGTAACATCAAATAGCTTATTGTCATACAGCTGAACCAAATAAGAATCAAGTGAAAGTAAGAAGGGGGATACAGCAAAATAGTACTCTAATTTAATAACACATAAAAGCATATGCATGTAAATGATTAAAATCAAATATGAGAAGACCTTCGCCACTCACCACTGCGGTTTCGAATCCCACTGGGAACTCGACTTGTAAATGAGGAAGTGTCGATCCTAACGGATGGTGGGAGGTTCTATCCAGGAAATGTGTGCTGTCTGTCTCCACCACAAAGTATTCGACCAATGACTTGAAAATGACGTAAAACACCATACAAACAAACAAAATGGAAAAACGTACATCACATATCTGAATATCTTGTTTGTTATGAAAATATTTTATTTTTCAATTTCACAAATTGCAGTTACGTTTTCTAAATACATGTTTACAGAATATTAATCAGAAACACATGTTTTATTTACATATGTTCATCCTTTCATTACGGGGTCCGAGTATTAACTTCATACCCCATCCAACCCCTTTTCCAAGAAGCGAAAACGGGGTTGGCTTGGGTATGACATCAAACCTTAATTTGGGCTTAAAAGGTTTGCATATTGTAAAAATAAAATATTAAATAGGTAACAGATTACTGCATTTTCTTGAGTAAAAAACGTTTTTAAATATGTTATATTGTTGACATATCCGTTATGAAATCCTGCTTACATAAGCTTTCTAATCGCTTAATGGAATTAAGTCGGGACCACGTAATGTGATTTTAAACAATGTTTTACCTCCATATTTATTAATTTCATTATATTGCCTTACAACTACCGTGATTGTTAGGATCTAAAGATCTAGATTTGTTTTAATCCAACCTACTTTTATTGAATTTATAAACAGGTTTATATAAATAATTTTAACCTCGTATTTTCTTAATTCTGAATTGCTGTGTTCTGTTTATTTTATCGGCTTTACCTTCCAACAATAACATTTGTTTTTTATTCGGTTAATGCAAACTTCATTTGGAATCCCTAAAACTGTAAGAGGATACATGAGCATGGGTAGTGCAAATGTTTTGATAACGATTATTTTCTCATAAACTATGTTTCTTCCAACGATCTAAACAATTGCAGAACTCATTTATCTTTGGTATAGGGTTTTCTTCGTGGTATTTTAATTGTTATATCATTTGTAAAAACAATTCCCAGTGATTTTGCTTTATTGTTTGACCAAATAAAGAGTTTATCTTTACACTAGTTTTCATCTGTATCTAGAACTGAGCCAACACACAATAGTATCGATTTATTTATGTTGAACTGAGAGTTTAACTTTGTTTTAATTATTCTTCTTTCTAGAGATTGTACTCGAGTTGAGGACTTTTGTATGACTAAAAAGCTACGCTAGAAGGTCTAACGCTTCCGTAAACTTCGAAAAAACGTTGCTTATTAAAAGATTGTATTAACTATCGCATAGTCCAACAACATGCGGCGTACAAATTTGTATTTAATAAATTAATAAGGCAAGATGTGTTAAGCCTACTGTTTAGACTTGCTGTGTTAACAAGCAATTCGTAATAATCGAAGTGTATAATAGACCTGCTGTCTGTGTTAACAAGCAATTCGCAATAATCGAAGTGTATAATAGACCTGCTGTGTTAACAAGCAATTCGTAATAATTGAAGTGTATAATAGACCTGCTGTGTTAACAAGCGATAAATAATAAATAACGTGTATACTAGACCCGCTTTCTTAAAGAGCGATAAACAATAAATGCAGTGTATAATTGACCTGCCTGGGTTAACAAGCATTAAACAAGTAATGCAATGTGTACTAGACCTGCTGTGTTAACAAGCAATAAACGATAAATGAAGTGTATAATAGACCTGCTGTGTTAAATTAAATTAAGTCTACAATAGATCTGCCTTGTTAACAAGCGATAAACAATAAATGAAGTGTATTGTCACAGGATGACCTTAGTGGTTGGGCTAACTCAGGAAAGAATCAATGACGGTGAATGCATTTACATAAGTTTAATGCAACTTTTAAAATATGTTTAATATATATACAATTATCTAAAAAAAACAAGCGAATACACAAATGAGCTATGAAAAGAATGTTCTCCTGAACGTTTAAGACGTTCTTAGTATTGTTATAAATACTGAATGTCTAAGACACTAAAGTGTTGTTAAAGCTATAACAATGTTGATCTAGCGCGATAACTGTGATGCGCGAGAGCTCATGAAGATGATGATGCGCGAATTCAATGGATGATTGTCATCAAATGCCTTCTGTAAGGGTTGATGACGCGATGCAATGATAGTTAATCTCCACTGAGATTGTGAATGATATTCCTCCAGTGAGGACTGGTAACGGGCCCACCTTGTGTCCCGGGGGTTGTCGTTAGTAAAACCTGGCTGCGCAGGTACGGGGACCGTCTCCACCGCTTGTAACGTTAGTCGTGGAAGCTTAGCTCCACTCCTGGATATCCAAACCTAGATGGCTTACTCCAACCCTGGATGGCTTATATCCTGGATGGCTTAGGCTGTAATTATACATACGTTTTAGATGTCGGTTGACAAACATAACAATCTTGTATAATTATCATTACCCAAACAAATCATTATTCAATCAATATATGCAAGCTGTACTAATGAGGAGTAGCAATGTATACATATTCTACAACGCCATGTATACGCTATGTACCTCGCTGTTAATCAATGCCCCTAATACATGTAATATAAACATGATCAAATTACTCATATATTACACTCACTGAGTTATGCATGCACGCATTTATTCTTGTCACTCATCTCATTGTTAACTAATGTTGACAATCGTGTATTACAATCACCGAGTTATACGCCAACGTTAACTAATGCACCTATTATCCACTGTTATCAAATTAATATTGTTTTACAATTAATGATCAATTACAATAATTACATCTAATAAAGTAACTTCAAAATCATATGCTAGTCTAAAGTTATGTTTGAGAAACATCAATGCTAACCGGATGTCGTAACCGCCAATCAAGATGGCGCCGCCCACTGAATACAAATATACGATAAAAGTTTAATAAAATTACTAACCACATGTTGCCTGTGAAATTTGCCGTCCAATCTCTGTTCCAACAAAGTACTATCGATGATCCCGGCGAAAGCTAGAAGACAATGGGTTTTATAGCAAACATTACGCCCAAATCATTATTTGCCCCGTTCAGTCCGTGACAAACGTGGCTAAATCTACAGTATTGAATCTACACGCGAGGCCCTTATACAATTTTGCCGTTTAAGGAAAATATACCTATACGTTTACATGCATTAGCACAAAACTAAACTTATGACACGGCCTCTCTGGCGGCCACTTAAAATGTGCACGCTTTTACGTGTTACATGAATAGATCATGAATATTGTGAAATTGTTTCAACTCGAACAATAGATTTTGGGTGTAACCGATACAAGAGCTATATACGACCAGTACGCTCTACCCGTGACATTTTGTGACATGTATAACAGACCTGCTGTGTTAACAGACAATAAATAATAAATGAAGTGTATAATAGACATGCTGTGTTAACAAGCAATGAATAATAAATAAAGGATATAACGGACCGGTTGTATTAACAAGCAATCAATAATAAATTAAGTGTATGATAGAACCGCTGTGTTAACAAGCAATAAATAATAAATGAATGTATAACAGACCTGCCTCTGTTAACAAGCGATATATAATAACTGAAGTGTATCATAGATATGATGTGTTAACAAGTAATAAATAATAAATGAAGTGTATAATAGACATGCTGTGTTACAAGCGATAAACAATAAATGAATTGTATAATAAACATGCTGTGTTACAAGCGATAAACAATAAATAAAGTGTATAATATACCTGCTGTGTTACAAGCGATAAACAAGCGATAAACAATAAATGAATTGTATAATAGACCTGCTGTGTTACAAGCGATCAACAATAAATGAATTGTATAATAGACCTGATGTGTTACAAGCGATAAACAATAAATGAATTGTATAATAGACCTGCTGTGTTACAAGCGATAATCAATAAATGAATTGTATAATAGACCTGCTGTGTTACAAGCGATAAACAATAAATGAATTGTATAATAGACCTGCTGTGTTACAAGCGATAAACAATAAATGAATTGTGTAATAGACCTGCTGTGCTAACACGCAATAAATAATAAATGAAGTGTATACTATACCTGCTGTGTTAACAAGTGATAAACAATAAATGAAGTGTATAATAGACATGCTGTGTTACAAGTAATAGATAATAAATGAAGTGTATACTATACCTGCTGTGTTAACAAGTAATAAATAATAAATGAAGTGTATAATAGACATGCTGTGTTACAAGCGATAAACAATAAATGAATTGTATAATAGACCTGCTGTGTTACAAGCGATAAACAATAAATGAATTGTATATTAGACCTGCTGTGTTACAAGTGATAAACAATAAATTAAGTGTATAATAGACCTGCTGTGTTAACAAGTGATAAACAATAAATGAATTGTATAATAGACCTGCTGTGTTTACAAGCGATAAGCAATAAATGAAGTGTATAATATACCTGCTGTGTTAACAAGCGATAAACAATAAATGAATTGTATAATAGACCTGCTGTGCTAACACGCAATAAATAATAAATGAAGTGTATAATAGACATGCTGTGTTACAAGCGATAAACAATAAATATATTGTATAATAGACCTGCTGTGCTAACACGCAATAAATAATAAATGAAGTGAATACTATACCTGCTGTGTTAACAAGTAATAAATAATAAATCGGTGTATAATAGACATGCTGTGTTACAAGCGATAAACAATAAATGAAGTGTATAACAGACCTGCTGTGTTAACAGACAATAAATAATAAATGAAGTGTATAATAGACATGCTGTGTTAACAAGCAATGAATAATAAATAAAGGATATAACAGACCGGTTGTATTAACAAGCAATCAATAATGAATTAAGTGTATGATAGAACCGCTGTGTTAACAAGCAATAAATAATAAATGAATGTATAACAGACCTGCCTCTGTTAACAAGCGATATATAATAACTGAAGCAGTGAACTGAAGTGTATCATAGATATGATGTGTTAACAAGTAATAAATAATAAATGAAGTGTATAATAGACATGCTGTGTTACAAGCGATAAACAATAAATGAATTGTATAATAAACATGCTGTGTTACAAGCGATAAACAATAAATGAAGTGTATAATATACCTGCTGTGTTACAAGCGATAAACAAGCGATAAACAATAAATGAATTGTATAATAGACCTGCTGTGTTACAAGCGATCAACAATAAATGAATTGTATAATAGACCTGATGTGTTACAAGCGATAAACAATAAATGAATTGTATAATAGACCTGCTGTGTTACAAGCGATAAACAATAAATGAATTGTATAATAGACTTGCTGTGTTACAAGCGATAAACAATAAATGAATTGTATAATAGACCTGCTGTGTTACAAGCGATAAACAATAAATGAATTGTGTAATAGACCTGCTGTGCTAACACGCAATAAATAATAAATGAAGTGTATACTATACCTGCTGTGTTAACAAGTGATAAACAATAAATGAAGTGTATAATAGACATGCTGTGTTACAAGTAATAGATAATAAATGAAGTGTATACTATACCTGCTGTGTTAACAAGTAATAAATAATAAATGAAGTGTATAATAGACATGCTGTGTTACAAGCGATAAACAATAAATGAAGTGTATAATAGACCTGCTGTGTTACAAGCGATAAACAATAAATGAATTGTATAATAGACCTGCTGTGTTACAAGTGATAAACAATAAATTAAGTGTATAATAGACCTGCTGTGTTAACAAGTGATAAACAATAAATGAATTGTATAATAGACCTGCTGTGTTTACAAGCGATAAGCAATAAATGAAGTGTATAATATACCTGCTGTGTTAACAAGCGATAAACAATAAATGAATTGTATAATAGACCTGCTGTGCTAACACGCAATAAATAATAAATGAAGTGTATAATAGACATGCTGTGTTACAAGCGATAAACAATAAATATATTGTATAATAGACCTGCTGTGCTAACACGCAATAAATAATAAATGAAGTAAATATACCTGCTGTGTTAACAAGTAATAAATAATAAATCGGTGTATAATAGACATGCTGTGTTACAAGCGATAAACAATAAATGAATTGTATAATAGACCTGCTGTGTTACAAGTGATAAACAATAAATTAAGTGTATAATAGACCTGCTGTGTTAACAAGTGATAAACAATAAATGAATTGTATAATAGACCTGCTGTGTTTACAAGCGATAAGCAATAAATGAAGTGTATAATATACCTGCTGTGTTAACAAGCGATAAACAATAAATGAATTGTATAATAGACCTGCTGTGCTAACACGCAATAAATAATAAATGAAGTGTATAATAGACATGCTGTGTTACAAGCGATAAACAATAAATATATTGTATAATAGACCTGCTGTGCTAACACGCAATAAATAATAAATGAAGTGAATACTATACCTGCTGTGTTAACAAGTAATAAATAATAAATCGGTGTATAATAGACATGCTGTGTTACAAGCGATAAACAATAAATGAATTGTATAATAGACCTGCTGTGTTACAAGCGATAAACAATAAATGAAGTGTATAATATACCTGCTGTGTTACAAACGATTAACAATAAATGAATTGTATAATAGACCTGCTGTGTTACAAGCGATCAACAATAAATGAATTGTATAATAGACCTGCTGTGTTACAAGCGATAAACAATAAATGAATGTATAACAGACCTGCCTCTGTTAACAAGCGATATATAATAACTGAAGCAGTGAACTGAAGTGTATCATAGATATGATGTGTTAACAAGTAATAAATAATAAATGAAGTGTATAATAGACATGCTGTGTTACAAGCGATAAACAATAAATGAATTGTATAATAAACATGATGTGTTAACAGACAATAAATAATAAATGAAGTGTATAATAGACATGCTGTGTTAACAAGCAATGAATAATAAATAAAGGATATAACAGACCGGTTGTATTAACAAGCAATCAATAATGAATTAAGTGTATGATAGAACCGCTGTGTTAACAAGCAATAAATAATAAATGAATGTATAACAGACCTGCCTCTGTTAACAAGCGATATATAATAACTGAAGCAGTGAACTGAAGTGTATCATAGATATGATGTGTTAACAAGTAATAAATAATAAATGAAGTGTATAATAGACATGCTGTGTTACAAGCGATAAACAATAAATGAATTGTATAATAAACATGCTGTGTTACAAGAGATAAACAATAAATGAAGTGTATAATATACCTGCTGTGTTACAAGCGATAAACAAGCGATAAACAATAAATGAATTGTATAATAGACCTGCTGTGTTACAAGCGATCAACAATAAATGAATTGTATAATAGACCTGATGTGTTACAAGCGATAAACAATAAATGAATTGTATAATAGACCTGCTGTGTTACAAGCGATAAACAATAAATGAATTGTATAATAGACCTGCTGTGTTACAAGCGATAAACAATAAATGAATTGTATAATAGACCTGCTGTGTTACAAGCGATAAACAATAAATGAATTGTGTAATAGACCTGCTGTGCTAACACGCAATAAATAATAAATGAAGTGTATACTATACCTGCTGTGTTAACAAGTGATAAACAATAAATGAAGTGTATAATAGACATGCTGTGTTACAAGTAATAGATAATAAATGAAGTGTATACTATACCTGCTGTGTTAACAAGTAATAAATAATAAATGAAGTGTATAATAGACATGCTGTGTTACAAGCGATAAACAATAAATGAAGTGTATAATAGACCTGCTGTGTTACAAGCGATAAACAATAAATGAATTGTATAATAGACCTGCTGTGTTACAAGTGATAAACAATAAATTAAGTGTATAATAGACCTGCTGTGTTAACAAGTGATAAACAATAAATGAATTGTATAATAGACCTGCTGTGTTTACAAGCGATAAGCAATAAATGAAGTGTATAATATACCTGCTGTGTTAACAAGCGATAAACAATAAATGAATTGTATAATAGACCTGCTGTGCTAACACGCAATAAATAATAAATGAAGTGTATAATAGACATGCTGTGTTACAAGCGATAAACAATAAATATATTGTATAATAGACCTGCTGTGCTAACACGCAATAAATAATAAATGAAGTGAATACTATACCTGCTGTGTTAACAAGTAATAAATAATAAATCGGTGTATAATAGACATGCTGTGTTACAAGCGATAAACAATAAATGAATTGTATAATAGACCTGCTGTGTTTACAAGCGATAAACAATAAATGAAGTGTATAATATACTTGCTGTGTTACAAGCGATAAACAATAAATGAATTGTATAATAGACCTGCTGTGTTACAAGCGATAAACAATAAATGAAGTGTATAATATACCTGCTGTGTTACAAACGATAAACAATAAATGAATTGTATAATAGACCTGCTGTGTTACAAGCGATCAACAATAAATGAATTGTATAATAGACCTGCTGTGTTACAAGCGATAAACAATAAATGAATTGTATAATAGACCTGCTGTGTTACAAGCGATAAACAATAAATGAATTGTATAATAGACCTGCTGTGTTACAAGCGATAAACAATAAATGAATTGTATAATAGACCTGCTGTGTTACAAGCGATAAACAATAAATGAATTGTATAATAGACCTGCTGTGCTAACACGCAATAAATAATAAATGAAGTGTATACTATACCTGCTGTGTTAACAAGTGATAAACAATAAATGAAGTGTATAATAGACATGCTGTGTTACAAGTAATAAATAATAAATGAAGTGTATACTATACCTGCTGTGTTAACAAGTAATAAATAATAAATGAAGTGTATAATAGACATGCTGTGTTACAAGCGATAAACAATAAATGAAGTGTATAATAGACATGCCGTGTTACAAGTAATAAATAATAAATGAAGTGTTTAATAGACCTGCTGTGTTACAAGCGATAAACAATAAATGAATTGTATAATAGACCTGCTGTGTTACAAGCGATAAACAATAAATGAAGTGTATAATAGACCTGCTGTGTTACAAGCGATCAACAATAAATGAATTGTATAATAGATCTGCTCTGCTAACACGCAATAAATAATAAATGAAGTGTATACTATACCTGCTGTGTTAACAAGCGATAAACAATAAATGAAGTGTAAAATAGACATGCTGTGTTACAAGCGATAAACAATCAATGAATTGTATAATATACCTGCTGTGTTAACAAGTAATAAATAATAAATGAAGTGTATAATAGACCTGCTGTGTTACAAGCGATAAACAATAAATGAATTGTATAATATACCTGCTGTGTTAACAAGTAATAAACAATAAATGAAGTGTATAATATACCTGCTGTGTTACAAGCGATAAACAATAAATGAAGTGTATAATATACCTGCTGTGTTACAAGCAATAAACAATAAATGAAGTGTATAATAGACATGCTGTGTTACAAGTAATAAATAATAAATGAAGTGTATACTATACCTGCTGTGTTAACAAGTAATAAATAATAAATGAAGTGTATAATAGACATGCTGTGTTACAAGCGATAAACAATAAATGAATTGTATAATATACCTGCTGTGTTACAAGCGATAAACAATAAATGAATTGTATAATATACCTGCTGTGTTAACAAGTAATAAATAATAAATGAAGTGTATACTATACCTGCTGTGTTTCAAGTGATAAACAATAAATGAAGTGTATAATAGACATGCTGTGTTACAAGTAATAAATAATAAATGAAGTGTATACTATACCTGCTGTGTTAACAAGTGATAAGCAATAAATGAAGTGTATAATAGACATGCTGTGTTACAAGTAATAAATAATAAATGAAGTGTATACTATACCTGCTGTGTTAGCAAGCGATAAACAATAAATGAAGTGTATAATAGACATGCTGTGTTACAAGTAATAAATAATAAATGAAGTGTATACTATACCTGCTGAGTTAACAAGTAATAAATAATAAATGAAGTGTATAATAGACATGCTGTGTTACAAGCGATAAACAATAAATGAAGTGTATAATATACATGCTGTGTTACAAGCGATAAACAATAAATGAATTGTATAATAGACCTGCTGTGCTAACACGCAATAAATAATAAATGAAGTGTAAAGACCCGCCCACCAGATTGTGTGAAAGCAGTTTCTTAGAAACAAAACTAAACGCAAACTCGTAACGTTGAATATAATATTTATGGGAAAACAACGGTACACTCAACTAATAAATTGATAATAGAGGGTTTCACCATTTTGTGTGCACAGTTAGGTTTACTTTTCGATATGGGCTTGTATTCCCTACTATATACCCCTGTTTTAAATATGTACAGCTGCCTGCAAGACATGAATATTAATAGTCTAGAGGCCACTCAACGATTTTTGAGTCGAGTTCAACATGTTGCGAGGAGCATAGTGACAGGTATCATTCGAAAGAGTAATATAGTGCCTATGTCATGGTACCCGTGTTTAGCCCTGATTTTGTATATGACAGCGATACATTGAGGTCAAAGGTCATGACTCTTTTTCAGAATATTTAATGGAATAATTGAATGTACATTTTTGAGAGCCATTATTATTTTGTTTATGCACGAAGTATATTTCGATCATAAGCTAACACACGTAAAAGGCTAAGAGGTGATAAGTCTTCGTCCGTCGTCCATCCGTCCGCCCATCCGCCGTCCATCCGCCTATTCGCCGTCTGTCCAAAAAACATCTAATAGCCACTCAATGAATTGTGAGTCGAGTTCAACAAGACAGGTATCATTCGAAAGGATGAAGTATCTTTAGGTCATAAGTTAACATCAGTAAAAGGCTTAGAGGTCATCTCATGTACGGTGATAATTCTTCGTTTGTAGTCCGTCCGTCCGCCAATCCGCCGTCCGTCAGCCCATTCGCTGTCTGTCCGGTAGAACGTGTAATAGCCACTCCATGAATTGGGAGTCGAGTTCCAACTATTGCGAGCAGGAAAGAGTTATCATTCTTCCGCCTTTGTCGTGGTACCCGTGTTCAGCCCTGCTTTTGGATGTAATCGGGGTAAATTGAGGTCAAATGTCATAACCCTTTTTCACAATAATTAAATAAAAAATAAAATGACATGTACATTTTTGAAAAGCATTATAATAATTCCGTTTGTGTATGAAACTACTTTCGGTAATAAGCTAACATGAGCCAACGGTTCATATGTGAGGTAATATATAATGATAACTCTTTTTCGTTACGTCTGTCCGTCCGTCCGCCCATCCGCCGTCTCGTCCGCCCATTCATCGACTCATTATACGTAATATGTTGACCAATCGACGAATTTTGAGACGAATTCAAAATTTTGAAAGTATCATAGAGACATGTATCACTCGAAACGGTGTTTACCCGTGTTTAATCAGTCCTGATTTTGAATATTGCAAGTAGAGTCGGTCATAACTATGTTTCACAAGAATTAAATGAAAAACAAATGAAAAACATTTAAAAAATCTTATTTCTTGTTTATTTATAAATCATCTTTCGTGTATTATCGCACAATGAGCTAAAGGCTTAGAGAAAGGCTCAGGGATGAACTAGTATACAGTGATCACATTTGCCTTGCAAGGCGAGGTGTTTTTTGTGTTTTTTGTGTTTTATTTTTTATTTTTTTTTACTTTATACGGCTTTTTCTCAGAAAGAGTTTTTTCCGGTTTTGACCACACTTCGCATGCCGGTCATCCTGATATCATTGGTTTTCAAGTTTTTTTAAACTAAGGTCAGTACAACATCCAAGATGGCCGCCATTACTAAACATATTTTATATCTTAAATCACCTTTAGTTTTCCCATGAACTGATGAACGGCTTTTGACAGTTTTGCTCAAAAATGATTCCTCGGTACTGGACCATCAAGCTTGTTCAAACAAAGTCCCATGTATAGAGCTTTCACATGTTTCCTTATACTTCTATATGAAAAGAGTCCACAAAAAATATCTTCTCTGAAACAACATGGCACACAGGTTTTATATATAGCGTGTTAAATCATGAACCTAAAGTCATATTTGGTCTACCAGGAGTCACGGGTGTTTTATACAATTTTGAAATGTGTTCTATTTCTTCGTTCGTTCGCTTGCTGTTCGTTCATTCGTTCGCTGTTGGTTCGTTCGTTCATTCATTCATTCATTTATTCATTTTTTATCGTTCGTTCGCTCGTTCGTACATTTGTTCATTCGTTCGCTGTTCGTTCGTTAACTCACTCGTTCACTCACTTACTTACTTATTTGTTTGTTCGTTCGTTTGTTTGTTTTTTGTTTGATCGTTCGTTTGTTCGTTCATGCATTCATGAATATCTTTACATAATTAATATATGCATTCTATCATAACTTAGTTTGCTAATGTCCCTGTCTTTTACTCACATATAATATTCATTTATGTTGTTAAGTTTACACTGAAACATAAGGTCACATACACCAAATGTTTCCTTAATAATATTCATTAATAAATAGTTATAATTTAAGGAATAAATGGTTTACGTTTAACTATAACAGTTTCCACAGAATAGGGACACATTGATTCATACTGTAATCTTTAATTTCTAACGACAGTTTTTTTCTTCATTTTAATTTATTCTAACTCGTTCAACATAGGTTAAATAATTGGTTAAAACTCTCTAGTTTTCACTCATTCCTGTTCCCCCCTTTCAAAATCAGGATTATAGAAGGGTTCTCTTATAATCTTGAACGTTTATGCATTAAACAAATGTTTTAACAGTATTTTTCGACATGAAAACTACCAGGAAAATAAATATATTGTTCACACTTTAAAAAGTGATTTCAGAACCACGTTAATAATGTTAATAACGTCAACGTTTTCTGCGGTATTTACAATAGGTAGCAATCCAAACTGGTAATGATACAAAGATATTAAATTTATGTTTAAGGTATCATACACCACTGTATAAATTGTGTTATCTTATATGAACTGAACACTTACAAAACTATCATGGTAAATTTTCATTTTCACGTAATAAAAAAACGTGGAAAAGGGTTATGACCTTGGACCTCGATTTTCTCTCGCCACTTCCAAAACCAGAACTAAACACGGGTACCATGAAAAAGGCGAGGGTGTATCCTTTCCAATGATACCAAACACTTTGCTCCTCGCAAAATGTTGAACACGAGCCTTTACTAGAGCAGATAGCCTAAAGTGGCCTCTAGTCTAAAATGGTATTATGTACTTTAAATAGACGAGAGCTGTTAACAGTGTTAGCAAAGATTGTCAAAATCGCCTACGCAGTTTGTAAACATGTATTATAGTTTATAAAGTAATCGGGTCGTATTACACATCTAATTGCAAAGGAACTCTTCATTTGTCTTGTTTTGTCGATATCCAGTCATTCGTACAAATATAAAGGTTATTGAATCTGTATGGTGAGATATTACCTGAAACGAGTTTAATTTGCGATATCACATGTGCCATCAAGGCTATACAAAATAACATTAAAGGGACACACGGCAATCTCGAAGTTTTGATCGAACATTAAAATTATCATCTCGATGTATTAATCTGATATGATTTTTATTTTAAAACTGCTTGCATACAATTAAATAAAATGTATAACTTTCAATTTATTTTCTTTAAAACAGTATTATCAACATTTAGTAAAATGCAAACAATTAATTTAAACTGTTCTAATAATTAATATTAACGATAACACACATGCAAATTATGTAGAAAACCTAAAGAGACGCCACGAATTATAAACAAAGCAAAATTGCCATCTGTCCCTTTAACTTCGAGTGTTCGTGTTTTGTTCAGGATTCCAACATTTCAATTCGGAAGTATAGAATGGTATTGGTAGAGTGTCTGCCTGGCATTCGGGAGTTTGTGGGTGCAATCATCGGACGAATCACTCCAAAGAATTTATAAAAGGGTACGGTACTGCTAGCGCTCGTGCTTGACGCTCAGTATATAAGGGTAGTTCTAGGAGTGGTCGGTCCGGTGTGAATAGAATGTGACGGGATGGGGTATCATGGCATGTGTCTACGGCGTAATATGCCAGACTGGCTTCACTATGAAGCTATTCGACCCTACCCTACCTATACTCAGCTGCAAAAGAAAGTGGACACTGAGTTTTGTTAAGATTTAATTGTATAAAGTTTTTTAGAATTAAATTGGCAAATTCCAAAATGAATATGCCATGTTTGGTACCAACGTTTTTATCATTCCATTGCCAGTCTCATGAAGAAGAAGAAACAGATTTTATTCTTAAATCAATAGGCCATAGGCCCGTGAGATACTATAAATGTATATATACATATAATCATGTTGTCATTTGTTTGAGTATATATACGATGTTAATATCGAAAGGAAACCAAACGTTTTTGCGTACATATGGCCTAAGTATTAAACGCATTTTAATTTAAACGTCTTGCTGTTGAATACTAACTGTAATCGTTTAACATACCGTAACTTTACTATTCCCTTAACTGCTCTACTTGCTTCAATAAGTACAATCTTCTAATATTTACAATTTAATCTTAAATGTACTGTAGACGATCTGGAAGAGTGATTGTGTCAATCCGAATACAAATGAACATTCATAATAATGAACTTCAGTTTCATATGAAATGTTCATATGCATTAAAAGAAGCCGCATGTTACCTTCGGGTTAATTATTGTTTATAAAAATGTTTGGATTTTACGTCGGGTTTTGCGCGCAATATGACCTATTTATGTGTCGACGTGCCGTAAAACACCATTCATTCATTCTGAAAAACACGACGGCTCGGCTAGTTTTAGTTGCGAAATCATCGATATTGATTAAATCTGTGTTTACCGTGTTAATAGTTGTGCGTATTATCCAAATAAAATGTACGTCGACTACAAAACAAGAAATATCAACCTGTTAAGTATCAACCTAGGTTCCAGTCCCTTTAAAAACGCATTTAAACTGTATTAATGCTGCAATGCATTTAAACTGTATTAATGCTGCAATCATACATATACGTATACCAAAAAAAAAAGGATGAAAATATCGGACAGGGAAAGCAGCATTCAAGGACGACAGTCAACCACAAAACACAAAAACAAACACGCAAACAGACAAACGAAAAGACAAAAGTAATAAAAAATGCAAACGACATCACAAACACAAAAGGGTTGAAAATAGGGCTACCGCCTTGGAACGGTCAGTGGCAAAGTAGGCCACTGGGGGTTTAAACCGGTTCTAGGGTGCACCAAACCTCACACTTACCCTACTGTCATCCCATTAAAAAAAGACAGTGTAAATAAAGAAATCCCCGCCATGATCTAATCTCTAACCAACAAGGCAGCATCAATAGGCAATATAAGTAAAACACGAATATGCTCGTGTAAATATAATACAAAAAAACAATAGCCTAGAAAGCCACAATGAAGGTACTCAATGACTTTGCAGAAGCCAGAGCAGTAAGAGAATAAACCATTAAGGGCACGACAAGAAAGATCATGGACAAACATCAAACGCCACCGTCCCAAGTTTGACACAGATTCGTCAAACAAATTAAAAATGATAGGTATTTTTTCTTAAAGTTAATTCTCTCATTTAACTGGAATGCGTGGTCCAGTGGTAAAGCGCCGAACTCAGAATCGAGAGGTCGTGGGTTCGATCTTCGCCGCGGCCACGTTATTTATCCTTGAGTAAGATAATTTAATCCACATTGCTTACTACTGGTTCTACCCAGAAAGTCATTGAGAGTGATTGATCTAAGTTGCAATAACTTGTTTCGCAATCGATGTAAAATAAATATGTTTAAACTAAACTCATTAAACTAGTGAAAACGTACGACATTAATTGTTGACAGAGAAATACAATTGTAATAACACTTTGCATGGTTGCCGTGTATAAGAGGAAGGATGGTCAGAGGCAATGAAGAATATCATCCAGACCCTACCCGTAGTAGTGCATTATTACTTTCTTAATACTATGGATGAAAGTATATGTCCTTTTTTCATAAATGGCCATTTCCAGCATGGAAAAAAGAAGTTGTTTGCAAATCCACGTATTTTCATTCAAAATGTAGATAAATTAAGATAACAATAAAAGAACAAGCCTGAAACATTTCCAATATGATTTTGGATATCTTCTGCGTAAAACAATTATATAACCAGGCAATGTCTGATATCACTGTTTAACTTGCAATTGTATACAACAACAAAAAACGTTTCAAAATGTCTATTGCGTCTTAAATAATAAAATAATTAATATGATAACAAGCCCGTATATAACGTCAATGGTGGGAACTCAGTATCATAATAACATAATAGTATGTGGATGAATAACTCGACTATTGTTTAGCCAGTATTCACCCGAGTGGTTTCACGTTAGTATTGTATAGGTTCGTATTTATGATTGATCAGTTTATTGAAAGACGATCTGTATACGCTTTGCTGAGGTAAACATTGACTGTGCTTGAATAATACACCCGAATGTGGCGGATTGACAACAGGGGCGTAGCTGACCTGAAATACATGTATAGGCCCGGTAAACTAGAAGGAGCTAGTGGGGTGCGGGGCGGCGTTCGCGGGAATTTTCCCTTTCGTTTAAATTTAAAACTTAGCTATGTAATGGTGCGTTTTGGCGTATATCTGATGGAACACTTTTGTTGTAGTTGAAGAAATATTTGTTGCCAAATGTTTGTTGCCAAATTTGAATTACCTACACTATAAAATAATATATTATGAAACAAATATTGACCCTTAACACCCCCATAACCTCCTTTTCCGGCTTCAGTTTTTTTTTGAAATTTTGGACTTCCCATTTTTTCCTCATTTTTCAAATTGATGTAGAGGCTCGGGCCTATAGGCCTAGTAGTGGATACGCCGATAGACAATACAACTGCATAATTATATATGTTGCGTCAAAACCAATCAATCATCGTTCCTATTGGATTCACAAGGTCCTTTAATCCTGAGATAAACTTATTTAAATAATCATCTTTAGTTCGACAAGACAGGATTGAGACAAAATCAAACGTTACCGCCCTTTTCAGGATTTGGGCAATCCAAAATACTGAATACTAAATTGCTGTGCATTGCAATGTTCAGAAACTATGTTGATACATTTCGTAACTGTTTTAAAGATGCTGTATAGAAATGACCATGACTAAGGATTATACAAAGTTTGTAAATCATATCACCGTATCGATGTCGTGATAATCACCGTCTTGCTTTCATTTAATATACTGAAGAGAAAAAGAAACGCAACACGCGAATTTCAGATATATATTTTATGTACAATCGAATGGTACATGGCTACGTAAGACCTTTCCTTTCGGAAAAAAAACTAAAACAACACATAACACAGCAAATAGTATTCCTTCAGTTTCATTATCGACAGAGCACGCGTTTGGCTCAAGCATGTGAGTAAACTCAGAATGCAAAATTTTGCAAATTCTTTACGTTAAATACAGTAGTGAAATGGCTCAGTTTTTCAGAGGAACTTCAACATTTATTAATTTCTTTCACAGTTGTGTCCTTTCTCTAACTAATTGCATTTTTTTTTACAAAACATCTTGGGCTTTTCTTTGGAATATTATGTGGAATTAAGTGTGCAGTATATACAATATATAACGGAAATTCCCGAGTTGCGTTTCTTTTTCGCTTCAGTCTACAATCTGAATTACATAAACATTAAGAATGTACAAGCTCTTGAAAAAAAAAGTGAGTTGAGAAACATATTTATCATAAGATGTTGCTCGTAAATAAACAACCATATCACTAGGGATATAAATAACCATAAATAACCATATCTATCTGTCTGTCTGTCCGTCCGTCCGTCGTCTGTCGCCTGCCTGCCTGCCTGCCGCCTGCCTGTCTGCCTGCCTACCACCCATCCATCCACCCATTCACTCACCCACCTACCTCCCAAGCCGAGCTACGAGGATAAGGGAAAGTGCTTTGCCCAATAATACACAGAAGAAGTGAACTTGCACCGGTAAGGATTGCACCCAGGTCCTCCGCATTTCAAATCCAGCGTGCTATCGACGAGACCACGCTAGCCACCTTGAAGAGTAAGAGTTCCCCGCTGATGTTGTTGACCCCCGCACCCACCCCAGCTAAAACTTCTGTTTTTATTCCAAGTTTGAACTGATCTAATTTAAATAGTTTTTATTCGCCATTCTATGTGTGATACATTTTACTTAATTATATTTTAACTAAATGTGTGTGCTTTTTACAGATATTATTTATACGTATTTTTATATGACATTTTTAAGATGTATAATATCATAAATGTAAGAATAGTTTTCCTAAATAAAACTGAATTCAATTGAAACACGCTCTTGTTAAATATTAATCATGCTGGCTATTAAGTTTGAACCGCAAGTCGCAGATTTATCCTGCACCTTTGATATCAAACCAATATACACTGAACGACTTTAAAAACGCAACACGGGAATTTCCGCTATATATTGTATGTACAATATGCTGCTTTTAATCGAATGGTACATGGCTACATACACCCTTTCCTTTTGGAAAAAAAATACTAAAACAACAAATAATACAGCAAATAGTATTCCTTCAACGTTTCATTATTGACAGAGTACGCGTTTGGCTCAAGCATGTGAGCAAACTTAGGATGCAAAATTTTGCGAACTATATACGTTAAAACTGGCTCAGTTTTTCAAAGAACAACTTCAACATTTATGAAGTTCTTGTTACAAGGTGTAGTGTGATTAAAACGTCTACAACATCACAGTTGTGTCCTTTCTCTAATTAACTGCAACTTTTTGTTTACAAAACATCTTGGGATTCTTTGGAATATTATGCGCAATTATATACAATATATAGCGGAAATTCCAGTGTTGCGTTTTTAAAGTCGTTCAGTATACTTCGAACAGCGCATGTTAATTAATTATTATTAATAACAGTTAATAATAATACTATGATATAATGTGTTAACGTTGTGATTAAAATTGGGTTACTGTGCAAATAACTGGAAAGCATGTAGTCACTGTTTTAACATTTTCATATTCATGTATTTGAGTATATAATACAATATATAAGGGAAATAACCCATCATCAAAATAGGTTGTTCATATCGTTAGGTTGTCTCCCTTGTATTATAACAGTTGTTGGTGTGTTTATATAATCTATCAAGCTTGTGTTTCTTTATATGTCTTGCTTACCTGTGTTTCTTTATATGTCTTGCTTACCTGTTATGATATTATTATATTGTGACTGTTATGCCAGAAATGGTCAAATTTGAGCTCTTTTAGTGTCTTCGTGTCTACTTGGTTTATTTTAAAACATACAGACAGAGATATGTAGAAGGTTTGACACTTGATCATGTTAGAGTAACATGGCAGGAATATTTCTAGGCCTGTTGAGGTAGCACTAAAAGGGTATGCAAGATGGCGTCCAAGATGGCAGCCAAAGTGTGATACAGTCATGATAATTGTTTTGTTGTAGAACAGTTGTACCATTAAAGATATTATTATATACATTTACAAGTAGTAGGTAGACAATTTATCTCACGTAAGATTGGGTAATATATGGCAAAGTTCAAGGTCACCGTCAATGGTCAAATGTCAAATTTGATCTTTTTTGGTGTCTGTGTTTTCGTGGTTTATTTTAAAGCACAAAAACAGAGATCTGTAGCAGTTTGGACAGTTTATCATGTTAAAGTAATATCCCAGGAATATTTCTAGCCCTGTTATAGTCATATACTGAGGTAGCACTAAACTGTTATTTAAGATGGCGTCCAAGAAGTCAACTAAAATGCGATATACAGTCAGTAATATATCACATATCTGTCCTATGCGAAAAAGCAAGCTCTGATTGAAGGACCAAATGACATATAAAACTTTGCGTATGATGTAAAGGAGCTGCCAATATGTTATATAGAGCTTGACGAATATTTGTATATATCATAACAGGTTCATGTCCTAGTCTCAATTTGGAAACAAATCAGGGGTCAAATACATGGACCAATATTAGAGACGTTTCTGCTGTTTAGTCTATACAGATATAAGACGATTCTTAATGATATATGTGCCTTTACAATATGATGACACTTACAACCCAGGTCAGTAATATGAAGAACAGGCTGAAGTGAATTGCTGCGTTAAAGAGACATTTGGCGATTACGATTTGTACTGTCTGTAATAGCCCTTTTGATGTGATGTTTAAGGCTGTTTCACGTAAGTGATAGAGTTTAATTTAGTTTGATTCCATTGACAAAAGTGACTGTATCTTATATCGTCTGCAGGATCCCTTAAAATTTTGGAGACATATAAAACGCAAACAAAGTTGTCATTGGACATTGCATTTTCCAAATATAATACCTCATCTTCCGGTGCAATGAAGTACTACTGTTTCCTGTTTCAGACTTACAGTTCTTTAACATATTTAGAGCATATATATCTTGCCTTGCCATCTTCGGGATGGTTAAAATTCTGTACTGTTGATTTTTATAAATATTGAGTTCTGCTCAACCCGGGGCTAGAGGGCGTGAGCGGTAGCTAGCATATTTCACTACCGCTCATGAACAGTCTCAATCAAACCGAGACTGCAATATTTCGTATATGTCGTGCTCGGTCGTTTCCAAAGGTCCATTATCATACTCTTTTTTTTATCCAGATAGCTGACTAGTACTATCACAATCTGTTATTGCGTGAACACCTGAATGTGCATGAAATGAAATGGGTTTTACGTCAAGATATCGTATGAGGTTATATTGGGACAGCAATCTCAGAGGGAGATGAGATGAAGGATAAAAATAATGCTGAGGTCTGTAGCTTTAGAGCTGAAGGCCTATATCCACTGAACTACCTATGCCGATCATAGGGTTTTCTGGGACAGTGTGTGTTGGTATATGCTGCAGATTGTCTTTTTTTCCTGTTCGGAATCATAGTTCATTACAAGTTAGAGAGTTAAGGGCCATTGGTCAGCCATCTTTGAAAAGAAAATCTAAAATGGATGGAGTATGGTTAATTGAAATTTTCATCCAAATGCATATTATAGGCATGAACATTGTCAATGATATAATAGATGACATTAATACAACACTATTGATGTGAACATAATATCAGAAACAATATTTATTTGGCAGAAATAGTGCCCTTTATATTCGAAAAGTTTAGTGCAATTTTACTCCAAGATGTTTTGTTTTTTATGTTAATTAAATTTGTCCATAGAATTGTCCATTTATCTAAGAATGGCACACGAGACATCATTTCTAAATAAAATAAGCCATGTAATCACATTATCCGAAATTCGAAGTACACCATTGTTAAAAATGAAGATTTTTTTTATACGCCATGTGCCTTCAACACACGCACATGATACACATGAAAAGCATGCAGGTGAATTGTAAATTGAAACATGCTGTATGGTGAAACATTCGGATAAACAGGTAATTTGGTCGTATTCATATGTTATTATTTAGTTTGTGCTGTTGTTATAGGAATATAATAATAAATTACTCTTGTGTTGCCATGTTTCTATTCACAAGGGTCACTCAGTTGTGTTTAATACATCCAAAAATATAGTTGCCATTTATAATAGTTTGACAATTAAAACCCGTCAGTGCCACCATACTATAGCATTGAGATTATTTTGAAAGTACATGCCATTGAAGAATAGCTTGTTTTTATGCCCCCGAACTTTTTCGGGGGCATATAGTAATCGCACCGTCCGTCTGTCCGTCTGTCCGTCCGGATTCTGTCCGTCATTCCGAAGTTCGTGTCTGGACCGTAACTTCACAACCCCTGCAGGGATTTTTAAATAACTTGGCACAAGTGATCACCATAACAAGACGATGTGTCGCGTGCAAAACCCAGGTCCGTACCTCAAAGGTCAAGGTCACACTTGAAGTTCATAGGTCAAAAACAGGTACGCAATTTTGTGTCCGGACCGTAACGTCACAACCCCTGCAGGGATTTTTAAATAACTTGGCACAAGTGATCACCATAACAAGACGATGTGTCGCGCGCAAAACCCAGGTCCGTACCTCAAAGGTCAAGGTCACACTTGAAGTTCATAGGTAAAATACAGGTACGCAATTTCGTGTCCGGACCGTAACGTCACAACCCCTGCAGGGATTTTTAAATAACTTCGCGCAAGTGATCACCATAACAAGATGATGTATCGCGCGCAAAACCCAGATCCGTACCTCAAAGGTCAATGTTACACTTGAAGTTTATAGGTCAAAAACAGGTACGTAATTTCCTGTCCGGACCGTAACGTCACAACCCCTGCAGGATTTTTTAAATTACTTGGCACAAGTGATCACCATAACAAGACGATGTGTCGCGCGCAAAACCCAGGTCTTCAAGGTCAAGGTCACACTTGGAGGTCAAAAGTCAAATTGTGTCCGGTCAATAACTCTGGCATTCATGGACGGATTTTCAAATAACTTGGCACAAGTGCTCACCACAACAAGACGATGTTTCGCGCACAAAATCCAGGTCTGTGGCCCCAAGGTCACATTTAGAGGTCAAAGGTCAAATCGTGTCCGGTCAATAACTTTTGCATGCCTGGACGGATTTTCAAATAACTTGGCACAAGTGCTCACCACAACCAAATGAGGTGTCGTGCCAAATCCAGGTCCATGTCTCCAAGGTCAAGGTCATACTTAGAGGTCAAAGGACACTTCGGGGGCATTTATCACTTACAGTGATATTTCTTGTTTTTACAATGATTGACTTTGAAATGTGGATGATGTGATAACATGCCGTATTTAATTTAGAAATGATGTCTCGTGTGCCATTTTTAGATAAATGGACAATTCTATGGACAAATTTATTTAACATAAAAAACAAAACATCTTAGAGTAAAATTGTACTAAACTTTTTGAATATAAAGGGCACTATTTCTGCCAAATAAATATTGTTTCTGATATTATGTTCACATCAATAGTGTTGCATTAATGTCATCTATTATATCATTGACAATGTTCATGCCTATAATATGCATTTGGATGAAAATTTCAATTAATCATACCCCCATCCATTTTGAATATTAATAATAATAATATGTGCAGCTTTTGCAATAATGCATCTAACTACCAACATCTCTTTTGGACATGTGGAATAGTAAAATAATTCTGGTTAAAACTAAAAGATTATATTACAGAAAAATGCAACACAGCAATAATTGTAATTTTGACAGAAACGTATATTTTATTTGTAAATTAGACATACACTTCGACGAATTTCTAATTGGCCACCTAGTTTTTATCTCATTTTGAGAAAAGTATTCGGAGAAAAATTCAAACAACCAAATATAAGTTTATTACAATTTATTCCTAATATGTAAAACAAAAATCATTAAAATTTGATCACGGGAAGGGACTTAACACAGAGGGTTAACATTGACACCCTTAAAACAAAAACTGTAAAATCCTATCACTTTGTATGTAATTCCATTTTAATACTTCGTATGTCCACCTGCTGCGGCAATTACGGCACGACACCTTGCCCTCATAGATATTATGTATCTGTGAAGATACCGTTGTTGAATGGCCGCCCACATCTGATTGACAACACGCGTGAGCTCCCTAATATTTGGTTGAAGCGGCTGGGCGCGCACCTTGCGCTTCAATAGGTCCCATACGTGCTCGATCGGATTTAAATCCGGACTTTTTGCAGGCCATTGGAGTGTTCGCACGTTGTTTGCTGCAAGCATTGCTTGTGTGCCTCTGACCGCGTGACATGGTGCGTTATCCTGTGCCAACATCATACCGCGATTGGCACGGATATGAGGTAAAAGAACCGGCCGAATGACGTCATTTTGATACCTTATCGCGTTCAGGTTTCCTTGGATGGGTACAATTGGAGTTTTCGTGTGCATGGAAACTCCAGCCCACAGCATGATGGAACCGCCCCCGAAGTTATCACATTCTACCAAACAGTTCTCATTGTTCCGCTCACCCCGACGGCGATATACTCGAGCACGTCTGTCATTCCCGCGTAGTGTAATGCGTGTCTCATCAACAAATAAGACATTGGCCCAGTCCGCCCTTGTAAATCGCAAATGTCGCCTGGCCCACAACAATCTTGCCTGCCTGTGCCTTGCGGTAAGAACCGGAACCCGCAGGGGACGACGGCACCGTAAGCCGACGGCCCTCAAGCGATTTCGTACTGTCTGTGGGTGGATTGCGCGGTTGTGTCTGCCCATCGTATTACGGGCCGTCGTCGCTGCCGTGGTGAAACGATCCTGTAAATGGTCATTGACAATTTGAATGTCCTGTAGGGGAGTCGTCACTCTTCTCTTGGGGCGTCGTCGGAGATCTGCAACACTTCCTGTTTGTAGAAATTTTGCCCAAAGAGTTTCAATAGTAAAGTGTCGCCTATTGAAAAGCCGAGCAGCCTGAAAAAAATGATAAAATCAATTAGATTGATCGCAAAAAAACATGTTTCTGTCATTATTTTGCACTTAATGAAAAACAACATGTTGCAACTTTAAAAAGTCGAGCAAACTAAAAATATAGATAAAATCCACTTAAATTAATAGACTTAATACATGTTTATGCTAGTATTTTGCACTTAATAACAAATAATAAAACATAGTGTGAATTTAATAACTAAGCGTAACATACTTGTCTGATGGAGGTGCCGGCACGAATCATTCCGACGGCTTGAGCGCGTTCTGCCATGCTCATTCTCGCCATATTTAATGTTTTTTATAAAAGACAATCCATGGAGAATTCATTCATACCAAAAACGACAACCTACCATGCTTTGCACGAGATCCGCGAGCACAAAAGCTATTTCGTACCTACCGTTCCGCATGGATGATTTTATGCACGAATATGTATTTTCTTTCTGTAAATCGATAGATTAGTGTGTACAATATAAAAATAACCAAACATAAGATTTATTGATTAAATATATCGCATAATATCATATTTTATAGGGTGGCCAATTAGAAAATCGGCGAAGTGTAGTCTTGAGTAAAATCATCATGCAAGACAAGCTTTAAATTTATCAAAAGAAGATGCGACATCATTCCACAGCTTAGCCTTTTAAAACGTATAATATATCTTTATACAAAGTTGAAAAATAATAGCACATATACAAATTTAAATGTAAATAAGTTTGAAGCCATGTGGAGTCGATACCTTGCCATCTGTGGAGTACAGAGGTACTTTTTTTCAGTTATCATCAGTTTGTTCTCTCTTTTTTTGTTTGTTAGTATCAACCACTAGCAAACAAACTAAACCTTTACATTCTGGAAAAAGATATGTAATAATGACAAATAACACACCCTGCCAATATCTTGCCCTTTCTTAACTACTTTTATTTTTCAAACTCACGAATATATTACTACCGACTTCTTTGGGTCTATGCTCATGTATTTCACTGAATAAAAGTCAGACAGTTATTTGGTTATGCTCAATATCTGCTAAATTATGGACAGTGTCCCTTTAATACAGCGAGATGCTTATTTTAATGTTCGGTACATATTTCAAGGTTGCCTTGATTAAATTAATATTTACCCTTTTAAGTTGTGTGTTAACAAAGTTTCTGAAATTATTGTACTCAGTTTCTAATTTTTTTGTCCTAAAACTGTGATTGTAATTTTGCATCAATATTGTCAATATATTTACATGATTCCAGTACATCAGTGAAGTAACAAGAGATTATTGTTTGAAGCTTTTGTTTCAGCCAAAGGGTTTTTGGTCTTTTAAGACAAAATTAATCTACTACCTAAATAAGTTGCATGTCAGTGAAACAGACATTTTTAGTGGTAAATAAAAATACTTTACTTTTCAAAATCGGTTGAGAAATAAAAAAAATCATGCGCGAGTTGTTTTTGATGGAACATTTTCAATGCAAAATTCTGCTGCATTAAAAATTTAAAAAATATTTATTTTTACAATTTTTATCCAAAAATGGTTGTAAATTGTTGGATATTAAAAAATTAAGACACCCTGAACGTTTTACAGCAAAATATGAAGCCTAACTCAAGTAATTAGAAATTTCTTAATTTTCTGCTGTGCTCCACTGAACAAGGAAAGCCCCATCAAAAAGTCATTTTGGTTGTAAAATATTTATTTCTAACCCGATTTTCAAAATTAAAGTAGTTTTATTTACCACTAAAAATGCCAGTTCTAATGATATATAACTGATGTGCGTATTAATTAAATTACTCAAGTTACTGCAGAAAGTATCCCCTAGAAGTGCACAACTTTAACAAGTTTACTTATATTATGACTAGATCGATTTTAAAAAGAAGACACTTTTAAAAAATAATCTTAAAACACATGTGACATGAACAGAATTGAATTTAAACAGAAAATGATTCTTTACTACCGATGAACCTTCTATGCACTGTAGATGGGTTCGTCAAAGTTCATTTAGGGTCATTACAGCTCATTTCTGGTATTACGTCAGAGTTCTCTCTGGAATATTCCTTTCAAACAGCAGACGATGGACACCGGATGTGTTTCGTCGGGAAAAAGTAGATTTTAGAAAAATTATAAGAAGGTAGGTAACTTTTGATTATTAATGGCCAATTATCATAATGTACTGTATTTGCTACCCTGTAGATCTATGTGATGCACAAATAAGGATTTGAAAAGTTTAACTTTTCACCGCGTAAAATTCACCGCAAAAAAAAAACGTTCTGCAAAACGAACACACGTGACTTTGATATAATGTTGAATGCCCCACCACCAGTGTTAGGTAGGCAGGGGCGTAGCTAGGCTGTTTTGGAGGATACGCCCGTATATTGGGGTCCAAGGAGCGGTTGGTGGGGGGCCCGGGGGGCTTCGCCCCCGGAAGCCCTAAGCGTCGGACCGCACGTTGCTTTTGACGATTTTGGGCTGAAAATGATGGCTTTTATTGATTGATAAATAATATAGTTGCGAAAAATGAATATCTTAGATTGAAATTTTCATTTTATGGCATCTGTTTTGATAACTTTGATATTTATATGTTTATAAATTTCTAATGATGGGTCTCACCCTAGTCAGGCTTCAGTTTTTGTTGCATTTTTGGGGCACTATGCTTTCTCATTTTTTCCAAGCGTACGCCCTGGCGTACGGGCGTATGCCTGGCTACGCGCCTGGTAGGCCGCATGTTTTGACATTCCCTCGATTTGTTTCTGCTAAAAACATGTAGTGACTGTCGAAGGTGGGGCCATATGACCTTGCGGTCGGATTCCTGGACGTGTGGGGAACAAGCTGATTCCCGCCTAATGACACCATGTGACCGCCCGCAGACATGTGAGCGCGGTCTATCTATCTATCTATTGATACTGCAACACCCCCTTTCGAAGATTATGTGCAGGTTTCCTGGGTAGAACCAGTACTAAGCAATGTGGATTAATTATCTTGCTCAAGGATAAATAACATGGCCATGGCGAGGATCGAACCCACGACCTTTCGATCTGAAGTTCGGCGCTCTACCACTGAACCACGCACTCCACTGCGAGTAGGAAGCCATACTCTTACGACAGGACTGATAAATAGTGCTTTAACTCATATCCTGACAATATCCCGGTGGGAGCTGGCAACAGACAGGTAGGAAACACTTTACTGGTGTCAGAAGTGATCTGAATCTGCGCCTGGAAGGATAATTCGAGAGGGAATTCGTCGTCCCGGCGGCGCACCACGCACCACAGGTGGGTGGGGTGCATGAGATTGAAAATCTCGCCGGGACGACAGTTTTCGGCGAAATCTTTGGCGGCATTCGGTCGCACCTACATTTAAAACCAAGTGTTTCTGCCTGTTGTGTTCGTTTTTTTTCCCGGGAGTTGCTACCCAGTAGGGCGATTCCGCACCCCTACCGAATAGTGAATAAGGGGAGGCATGGTTAGAGCCATAGAGGCATTGCCTCCCTACCTTCATACAAAAGAAGAAGTGTTAGATTAATTTACTGCAACCTTATTGGACATGAAATCAAGACACAAGATTAAGCAGAAAGTCCAACAATGTGACCCAACCAGTGCTCACAGAAAATTATTTTAAGAGACAAGCCCAGTACTGACTATAATATCTGTTATAGTCAATGGTTATGGGATGACACACCAGCTGTTTTAAACTTATTGAGATTGAGTAATTTTCACGGCGAAGTAATTCTTACATGTACACCGGCTTCTCCCTCTTTGCCTCCTATTATTTTCACAAAGGTGAGATATGGTGTCAGACCAGTCAGGAAATACTTCCGGGTCGTAGGGTGCTGAAATAGTTCCTTGAAAGAATCCAAAGTTTCTAGTTTGCATGTGTTTTTCCCAAGATTAGTTTCTATTTCATTGTTAAATCTAACCTGAGGTTAAAGTAGTATGTCTGTTGTCATGAATAGTAAGTATTTTACTGTGTTTGTCAGGATTATTTCTTTGGAGAGTATGAGCACAGAGGTTAGGTAGAGATGTGGTTTTGACAGATGTTTATTTCAAAATACGCATAGTGTGAATGAATGACGCGAAATGTTGAAAAACTGAATCGGTGTTTTATTCCAGATATGGGACCGTTTGCTAGCCAAATGTGTTTAATACACAGAATAAAAGTGTATTTAAGCGAACGAATGTTGTGGAACTTGTGACTGATCTCCAAATATAGCCTATATTGCATTGTGTTCAATGGGCTGATTTTGACCGGTCTGACACCTAGATGGACAAAATGCATTTTTCTTATTAATGGCCAAATCCAGTTGATTTTTTCTGTGGAAGCTTGCAGCTGAGTGAGAAAAAAAAAGTTGATGTTAAATTTTTGAATTTTACAACAGAACATGTTTTTTTGCAATTGAAATAGAATGTGTGTGTTTTAGGGTGGAATTTGGGGGTCCTAGTGATTTGGAGTGGCCCTAAAGCACTTTAAGTAGGCTCTCAAGTGTCTTTAAGTGGATTAGTGGCAAGAGGTCATAGATCTGTCACAATTCCTACAACAAATGGCAATTTTATTATTTTAAGGTACCGTATGAGGCTAAAATCTGAAAATGTATCGGTACTGACATTTTGACATGACGCGACTCTAGGAGGAGTCTTACTTTGTATCGAAAGCCTGAGAAGCTGTACATTTTGTACGCGATGATGGGTTTTACAATCTGAAACTGAAATATACAGAAATTTGTGGAATTTAGCATTTATTTTAGTTTTTTGTTAAACATGGTGTAGATCCCACCCATTTTTCTTCATTAATTCAGATGAAATCACTATGCAATGGCATACAATTGTAATTTAACACATTAATTTGGTATTTTGTTAGAGATAATGGTATAATCCACTGAAATATATACTATTCTGGTGTGTGATTCAGTTTGTCCTGCTGTTGTCCAAGACTTGAATGTATTAGTGGCCTTTAAAACTGCTACAGGCATATGGGGTAGGCTTAGCTTTTGAGTCATTACTTCAATTTTGTCTCTTTTTTCTGGCATTTTATAGCCCAACTGTATATTTTATTGGACATTGTGCATGTAAATGTGCTCCAAAGCAGCCTTATGGTCTATTGTGTGCCTCAAAATTGTTGGAATTTAACAGAATGTCTGTTTCTCAATGAAAAATGAAGAAATTTCATGCATGAGTGATTTTGATATCTATACCTCACATTATGTGTATATTTTAGTTTGGTATATAGAAGGCAATGTTTGAAAACTTTACTTGATGGAAATATACCAAACGGTTAATTTATTTTGGCATTTTTTCTAGTTTTGTATAACGCGTCTTAAAATCCTTGATTTCTATTAGCCGAATGGGTCTTTGCATGCAGGAATTGAACCGAAAAGATAATAGGTCCTTGCCAAAGCATCTGATTTTCCATTCGGTCAACCTTATTGGTCAGTTAGATGTATTCGATAACTATTTTTGACAAATGTCGCGACTCTTTTAGGTGTCAGACCAGTCAGGAAATACTTCCGGGTCGTAGGGTGCTGAAATAGTTCCTTGAAAGAATCCAAAGTTTCTAGTTTGCATGTGTTTTCCCCAAGATTAGTTTCTATTTCATTGTTAAATCTAACCTGAGGTTAAAGTAGTATGTCTGTTGTCATGAATAGTAAGTATTTTACTGTGTTTGTCAGGATTATTTCTTTGGAGAGTATGAGCACAGAGGTTAGGTAGAGATGTGGTTTTGACAGATGTTTATTTCAAAATACGCATAGTGTGAATGAATGACGCGAAATGTTGAAAAACTGAATCGTTGTTTTATTCCAGATATGGGACCGTTTGCTAGCCAAATGTGTTTAATACACAGAATAAAAGTGTATTTAAGCGAACGAATGTTGTGGAACTTGTGACTGATCTCCAAATATAGCCTATATTGCATTGTGTTCAATGGGCTGATTTTGACCGGTCTGACACCATATGCTTTGAGCTTACAGTTAAAAACTTAAATTTATTGAATTCAGACTCGCAGGATCTATGATTTTGTAATAATCCTATTGCGAGTCGTGATTTTATCTTCGATTAGGTCGTATTCGTTTCAATTTATTCATTCAGATGTTCACGTTGTTGCCGGATATAAATAACGTTTTCTAATTTCCATTGTGTGGTCAGCCATTTTCGGTTCTCGTCAGACCAACTTTTTCTTTCAATTTTATTAACATAAGCTTCATTTCGTCTCTTCTTTGTTAATATCCTGTGAGATTCCTTTTCTAATTGATATTAACGATAAATAAACGTTCTCGTAAATGATTTAATTAGTATTGCCGAAATGTGGAATGTGGCGTGATGTCATAGGTTCCCACGATGTTAAGTTCTGCACTAAATAACCTGATCGGTGAATTCTCATCTTGTGCAGTTTATGAGTGACGTCATCAATATCGGGGTCGTTCTGCAATGGTAAACATTGGCAACTTCATATTCTTTGATTTTATTGAAAAATGACTTTCATTGAGTGGGTTGTTTTTACTTAAATTGTACGAGTAATGCTTTCGGATACATTTCAATGGAATATTTGTACAGTAATGATGTATAAATAAAATGTATATATAAAAAAAAATAAAAAAAAAAAAAAAAAAAAATAATAATAATATTCGATAAATTAGAAAATAATAATAATATATCAATCAATAAATAATAATAAAATAAAACATAAATCGGTATATATATTCGGAATAAGTTGAAAAAAAAATAAAAAAAAATAAAAAATAATCTTTAAGCACATCATATACATAAAGAGATGAAGACTGCCAATAGTTATTGTAAAACATTTGTAGTAATGTTAGAAGATGTGTATATTTCCCTGTTTGCTAGGGTTTTAATCAGAGCTGACTTGGTGAAACTGGAGCTGAACTTGGAGCCAAATTTTTAATCATGTTTTATTAGACTATCAGGGCCTAGACCAGATTTCATTTAAAATGAGGATTCCAGGAACTCCTTTACACCTTAAATAATGAATAGAAATATACTTTATATCTGTATTTATACATATATCTATTTTTAGCTCTACTGATCAGAGATCAGCAGAGCTTATGCCGTGGTGCGGCGTCCGTCGTCCGTCCGTCTGTCTGTCCGTCCGTCTGTCCGTCTGTCCGTTAACTTTTATTTGTAGCGACTACTCCTCTGAAACTACTGGATGGATATTCATAAAACTTTACAGAAATGTTGCCCATGAAGTCTAGTTGATCCTAGCAAAAATTCATGTTGATGTGAAATCCAAGATGGCCGCCAAAGCTAAAAATAGATTTTTTAAATTCAAGTTTGTAGCGACTACTTCTTGGAAACTATAAGTGATATTGATATGGGACTTTTTCTAAAATGATCAGCATGACATGATGTTGATCCTTGTCGAAAATCGTTTTGATTTGACGTTAAACATGGCTGCCAGCGGCCATCTTTGTTTACATAGAGTTATATAATGAAAACTTGAAGCGACTACTCCTCTGAAACTACTTGACGGATTTTCATGAAACTTCACAGGAATGTTGCTCTTGATGTCTAAATGATCCTAGCAAAATTTCAGGTCGGCCGGAAATTCAAGATGGCCGCCACGGCTAAAAATAAATTTTCAAAATACAAGTTTGTAGCGACTACTTCTTGAAAACTAAAAGTGATATTGATATGGGACTTTTTCTAAAATGATCAGCATGACATGATGTTGGTCCTTATCAAAAATCGTTTTGATTCGACGTTAAACGTGGCTGCCAGCGGCCATCTTTGTTTACATAGAGTTATATAGTAAAAACTTGTAGCGACTACTCCTCTGAAACTATTCGACGGATTGTCATGAAACTTTACAGGAATGTTGCTCTTGATGTCTAATTGATCCTAGAAAAATTTCAGGTCGGCCGGAAATTCAAGATGGCCGTCACAGCTAAAAATAGATTTAAAAAAAATAAGTTTGTAGCGACTACTTCTTGAAAACTATAAGTGATATTGATATGGGACTTTTTTTTAAAATGATCAGCATGACATGATGTAGATCCTTGTGGAAAGTTATTTTGATTCGACGTTAAACATGGCTGCCAGTGGCCATCTTTGTTTACATAGAGTTATATAGTAAAAACTTGTAGCGACTACTCCTCTGAAACTACTTGGCGGATTGTCATGAAACCTCACAGGAATGGTTCTCTTGATGTCTAATTGATTCTAGAAAAATTTCAGGTCGGCCGGAAATTCAAGATGGCCGTCACAGCTAAAAATAGATTTGTAAAAAATAAGTTTGTAGACTACTTCTTGAAAACTATAAGTGATATTGATATGGGACTTTTTCTAAAATGATCAGCATGACATGATGTAGATCCTTGTGGAAAATTATTTTGATTCGACGTTAAACATGGCTGCCAGTGGCCATCTTTGGTTACATAGAGTTATATAGTAAAAACTTGTAGCGACTTCTTCTCTGAAACTACTTGACGGATGTTCATGAAACTTCACAGGAATGTTGCTCTTGATGTATAGTTGATCCTAGAAAAATTTCAGGTCGGCCGGAAATTCAAGATGGCCGCCACAGCTAAAAATAGATTTAAAATAAATAAGTTTGTAGCGACTACTTCTTCAAAACAATAAGAGATATTGATATGGGACTTTTTCTAAAATGATCAGTATGACATGATGTTGGTCCTTGTCGAAAATCGTTTTGATTTGACGTTAAACATGGCTGCCAGCGGCCATCTTTGTTTACATAGAGTTATATAATGAAAACATGTAGCGACTACTTCTCTGAAACTACTTGACGGACTTTCATGAAACTTCACAGGAATGTTGCTCTTAATGTCTTATTGATCTTAGCAAAATTTCAGGTCGGCCGGAAATTCAAGATGGCCGCCACGGTTAAAAATAGATTTTCAAAAAAACAAGTCTGTAGCGACTACTTCCTGAAATCAAAATCAATCAGTAGAGCTTCAAGGTCATTGACCTCTTGTTTCTAATGTATTTGTAAAGGAGTTTTTCTTATTTGATTATGTAAAAAAAAAAATATCCGAAATTATGTACCATCCGAACTACTATGACACCGCACTTTTACGGCATGAAAATGTCACAAACATTTCAATCGAAATACCATCAATTACGATTTGTTTTTCATGCATTAATGTGTTTTTAATGCCAAAAATGGTATTTCTTATCAAAGAGGAAAGAAAACACAATCCTAATAGCAAAATAATGAGTTTTATGTCTACAAATGTCGACCCCAAAGTTGTGACAAACTGCGGACACGAAGCCAGGCAACATATTCAAACTTCTTATTGTTTCAATGTGTGTATAACACATTTTAATTTATTGCAAGTGTTTTCACAGTTCATGATACACATGGGAGTATTTTGTCTTGAGGAACTTGAGATCAATTTTTTTTTTTTGACAGGCCCGACGGGCTCCTTGTCTGCAAAATGAGACAGGCCCGAAATGGCTTTCAAGGAGCCCCGGGCGTCTGGCTATCCTATTTTTTGAGCACTGACAACATAAAGTTCTTCTGGTTTTTAACAATCGGATCTTGAAGAGCTTAACACTATTAAAATAGCATGATTATTGCAAACGTTTTTTGTTTTTATTAAACAGATGATACCTAATTATCAGGAGTGTAAAAATTTGGAAAAATCCACTCGCCCTGCAGGACTAGTGGAAGCAAAAAGCTACTCGCCCTTACCAATTTACCACTCGTCCTGCAGCATATAACCTGAACATTATTTTCACCACTATAGTAAGCTACAATAAGTACATTTGTGTACTCACAGACACTGTAGTAGCTGACCGGCAGTATGTGGATATTTTATTGTTATGCAAATAAAGAAAGCACCATATTATCTAACAACACATTTAATATTATGGTCTGCAACACTGGTAATGCACACTCCCAAGTTGTATATTTTTTTTGTCATATATTTATAATAACTCAACTCTCTCTCTCTCTCTCTCTCTCTCTCTCTCTCTCTAAAAAATTAGGCGTGGCGGAGAATTAACTACAACAACAACATTCTGCTGAACTTTCTCTTCAGTATTTTGTCTCCATTGGACCAATAATAGACGCCAGAACTAATTAATAGCGGTTGGGAACTACGCTTGTTGTTCAGCCATACCTGTTCTGATTCGCCGACACTCGGGCCGAATCCGCTTGCTGACGCAGACTTTCGGAACAGCGACCTGATGTCTGCTTGTGTACCCACCATGTTTACGGTGTCGATATAAAAAAAAACAGTCTGACTGGTTCGCGATATATTGCATCACACTCCAATTGATTTTAGCGTGAATTGAATCACAGTATATGACGCGTGGGTTACCTGGTAACAAACAAACACCTGTTAATCTGGGTCCTGCAAACGACAATACGGAACAAAATTACGCGTCGGAAATGATCCAGATTTAAAATATTGCAAATATTGCAACATCGTGTTTGAACGATAGTTTAACTTAATTTTTATAGTGCAAAAAGTCACTCGCACTGTCGGACGACCAGATGGTAAATGTTACTCGTCCGCAGGCAGCTTGCACTCGCCAATGCGAGCGGGCGAGTGGTATTTTACACCCCTAATTATATGTGATAATCTGTAACATAGGACTAATTCTGACCTGTCTGCAATCCTGTACGAAATGTGACGCCTGTAAATAAGGCGTCATACGCCTCATTTACTGAAATTCTAGGCGTCGATTGTAATTCACCTATACTGGAAAATCCAGGCGGAATCGGGCTGGAAACCAGGCGGAATGGAGGCGGAAACCATGCATTTTTGAGAATTATGCAAATGAGGTAAAATCAAATGATGTCCGGCATTTTTTAAAACAACGGGCGGCAAAATATCCTGGCGGAATCGAGCTGGAAACCAGGCGGAAACCAGTTGTCATTTTTGAGAATTATGCAAATGAGGTCAAATCAAATGACGCTTTGCATTCTTTAAAACGAAAGGCGTCACAATATCCTGGCGGAAACGAGCAGGAAAGCAGGCGTCATTTTACACGAATTATGCAAATGAGATACATTTTACATGCATCTCTAGATAAAAAAAAGACCGATGCCATTAAGAAATCTGGGGAATCACTGAAAAAAGATAAAAAAACAACTATAATACAATAACTACATGTATGTGGAATACAATACGTGGGACAAGGGGAAATAACATGTGGGAGCGCCTCTATGGCCTCCTCGCACGCATAAGTGCGGGAAACAGCGCAAAACGAGTATCGCAGCATTTTTTGAGTGCCGGGTGTTTTCTTGGTCTTTAAGTATAATCTACATGCTTCAAGTGTTTGTTTCACCAAACGAGTAGTCCAGCCCATGTCTGAGAGCACTGTTAGCAAGATGAAGAATGCTTGTTAATTTCTGTTTGACAATGTCGCCTTCGAGCACATATGCCCTTCTTTAACCTTATTTTTACTATATTGTAAACAGACAAGGATACCACTATTAAATACTGTATGCTCTTTCCATAGCTCTCTCATTTAACAATAACATCTCACTGTCTTTGGCATCCATGGAATTTAACTCATCTGCACTTAATACATTCTTTCATTCTACTTGTGGACTGATCTCTAACCCTGAAAATTAATATATTAAACTTATTGATAGTTTTTATGAATATATTCCATTTTGTCAAAGTATTTGCAAGTTACAAAAATAAATATATAGATTAATAGTAACAAACTGTGTTGTAATTTTCGCATACTAATTTTGAGTTTTAATTATTTATAAATTACAGGCGTAGGAATTATATAATGGTGTATGTTTTGGTGTACATGAGCTTGAATAAAGTTTTTATTTTTTTGCTTCTCAAATATTTTGTCAAAACGTTCAATGTCGAATCAAAATAATTTTTCAACAAGGACCAACATCATGCCATGCTGATCATTTTAGAAAATGACCCTTATGGATATCACTTACAGTTTTCAAGAAGTAGTCGCTACATTTTTTTTTTAAATCTATTTTTAACTGGTGGCCATCTTGAATTTCCTGATATTTGCTATGATCAATAAGACATCAAGAGCAACATTCCTGTGAAGTGTCATGAAAATCCGTCAAGTACTTTCAGGAGTAGTCGTTACAAGTTTTTTACTATATAACTCTATGTAAACAAAGATGGCCACTGGCAGCCATGTTTGACATCGAATCAAAACGATTTTCGACAAGGACCAACATCATGTCATGCTGATCATTTTAGAAAAAGTCCCATATCAATATCACATATAGTTTTCAAGAAGTAGTCGCTACAAACTTGTTTTTTTAAAAATCTATTTTTAGTTTTGGGGGCCATCTTGGATTTCACATCAACATGAATTTTTGCTAGGATCATTCATGAGCAACATTTCTGTAAAGTAAGAAATGTGGTTGCCATGGTAACAAAACATGTAACAAACCACTAAAAATCGCCTGTCTTCATGATAACTCAAGAACAGCTTGAACTACAAACTCGAAACTTGGCAGGAATGTTTGTACCATTAGATTGGCTTAAGAAATATGGTTGCCATGGTAACAAAACTATAAAAAATCACTAAAAATCGCTCGTCTTTGCGATAACTGAAGAACAGCAGCTGGCACTACAAACCCAAAACTCGGCAGGAATGTTTGTCGCATGGTCTAGTTGTGCACCTCCCCTTTTGGGTATATTCGCATAAGAAATGTGGTTGCCATGGTAACAAAACTTGTAAAAAGAAATCACTAAAAATTGCTTGATTTTTTAAAACTATATTTTTTTCATAGGAAGCCTTGGCTTATGGGTTCAATTTTGTTAAATATATATTTTTTTATTGAATTGATTTTTTGATTTTAAATCTTTTTTTTAAAATTGATTTATTCCCCCCCCCCCCACACTTTTGTTGGATCAGTTTTACATGTGTTATACGGAAGAACTTCAAAATCTTCTCTGAAACTACAAGAGATAAAGGTTTAATTTTATTTAATATCAGCTTTTGGATCCTCTACCATGAGGTCAAATTTGGGCCCCACCAGTAGAACGATACAGGCCCTCTTGGGCCTCTTGTTTTTAATATACAAGTTACGAAGTATGTTGTGATGTTTCTATATTTAAACCTAAACAACAATATTAATTTAAAATTATTTTTTAAATTACTTATTGAATGAATATTAAGATTAAATTTGATTCTAATTAAAAAAAATACATTTATGATTTATTTTCACTTAACTCAAACTATTGAATAATTTTGACGTATGGGATACATTATTTTGATGAAGAATCTGCAAATTAAGCAACCCATGTGAAAGCTAAAGGTAAAATACATAAGTGCCAATGATGCACTATGTATATCTAGGGTTCTCCAGGCGTTTTCGTTGGCGGAGGGACTATAATCCTTAGAAATAACAACAAAAAAAATGTATATCAAAGCATTGTGGTGTAGTGGTTAGAGTGTCTGCCTTGCATTCGGGAGGTCGTGGGTTCGAGTCCCCCTGACCGCGTCATACCAAAGACTTTAAAAATGGAGTAGTTACTTGTAACCCATGCCTGACTAGCAAATAATGGGTAGTACTACGTCTGGTCAACCCAGTGTCAGAATAATGTGTCTGGGTGGATATCATGTACCACGGCGTGGTATTCCAGCAGTGTTTTTTTTTGGCTGTTTTTATAGCCGAAATTCAGTCATATTCCAATGCCAAAACATACCTTTTTTTCTCTATTAAGAGGAAAAAATTCCCAATTTAAAAAAAAAAAAAAAAAAAAAAAAAAAATTAAATTTTTTTTTTTTTTTTTTTTTTAGTGTCCCAATCCAATGATTGGGGTTCATTGGATTGGGGTTCAAAAGCTTATAAATTCTTCTGTTTATCTTGGTGTACAAAAAACAGTATTAAAGATATAATTATGAAAGGAAAGCTTTACTTTATATTTTTCCGAATTTTATTAAAAATCGCGCTACAATTCCCAATTTTATGAAAAATCGCGCTAAAATTCCCAATTCCTACGCCATGGGCTATGTTCCCAAAATAGAGAAAAAAAACACTGTCCAGTGTGGCAGCACTATATCTGCTTCAAGTAGACTGTAGATAGATACATAGCACTACACACAATCACTCACACAATAGTCCAGACATAATGCCGAGCCAACGGGGGATTCTTCCCGGGGGCTCATATGGTAGAGGGACTTTAAACCTTAGAAATCATCATCATCTGTATATCAAAGACTTTAAAAATGGAGTAGTTACTCATGCCTGACAAGCAAATAATGGGTAGTACTACGTCTGGTCAACCCGGTGTCAGAATAATGTGTCTGGGTGGGGTATCATGTACTACGGCGTGGTATTCCAGTGTGGCAGCACTTTATCTGCTTCAAGTAGACTATAGATACATAGCACTACACACAATCACTCACACAATAGTCCAGACATAATGCCGAGTCAACGGGGGATTCTTCCCGGGGGCTCATATGGTAGAGGGACTTCAAACCTTAGATATCATCCATCCATGTATATGTGAAAACTCACCAAAAATTGCTTGGCTAACAGCTGGCACTCAAAACTTGGCAGTAATGTTTGTGTCATGGTTGTTGAAGGGGGGCATATATGTTTTACAAACATCTCTGGTTTCAATAGACTTTTCCGATTTCCTGGTGTTCGCTAATCAAAAAAACGCACTTCAATCAGTAGTTTGACTTGTAAAGATGATTATTTTCCATCATTTATAATGGCCAGGGCTTTTGCCAGGTATTTTGGAGAAAAGGACTCTTGTAAATTTGGGAAATTTCTATCGTAAAAATGACCAAATTAGGAATTTTTTTCATCGCTAAAATAGCCAGTTGGGAATTGTTTACGTGAACATTTTGTAAGTTAGGGCGGGGTAAAAGCCTAAAAGAATAATTAGAAACACTAGAACACTATTATATCACTAACATACCACTTTTATTAAGTAGTATGTAACATAAGGGATGTATCAGTACAACATACATACGTAAAAAACAATAATAATAATAATTTGAGATTGGATTTTTTTTTCAATACTTGGTACAAAAATACACTATTATTCATTGGGAGCGGGTTTTCAGCCCTGTGGGACACCTAGAAAAAGCCCAGATGGCTATTTTACACATAATTATCTTCTACATTTCAGAATGGGTATTGACATTGGAACGTACAGATGTCGGATAGGGACCTTTCAGCATGGTCCCGGGATTGATGTAGTTTTACTTGAAGTTAATGTAAACTATACAGGAGGCATGAAGGTAGTTGGAGCGGTGTCCTTCATCGGGCTTTTGCTGCTCATGGGTGGCATCGAGGCTAACCCGGGACCATCAGCAGGTACAATTTGATAAGTTTTAACCAGATTTTCCTTGGAAAACTCTGGTTATTAGATTGGGGTACTACTAACAAATCTTTTCTTTTATAGAAGTGTTGGATGGGTGGGTGGGTGAGTGAGTGTGTGGGTGTGTGACGTACAAATTAGCATTACCAGTCTAAGACCAGTTATGCTTAAAAAGAAGAATGACGGAATTTGCCGACTATCTAAAACGCATAAAAACTGAGGCAATTCATAAACTTCTGTGTCTATCGCTCTGTTACTTCAAATGTGAACACCGCAGCGTAAATATAAACATCGGCTAAAACTAGCACACTCTAAGTACAAATGCTGGTTATAAATAGAGGATTTTACGACAAACAACTTTTTGGATGGGGAATTTTTCTTAAAGATGGGAATTTTTATGGTTATTTTGGGGAAATAATAGACGAATTTTTATGGTTATTTTGGGGAAATAATAGACGTTTTTTGCTTGGGAAAGACGCCGTTTATCGGCGCCTACAAAGAAGGATAAAAGGCCCTGTATCCCTAAGGAAGAAGCTACTTTCTCCCCAGGTCCGTACACGGGGTGTGGATTGTTGCACTTCAGAAAAATAACATATGTCTTGTTTAGTTTTATTTAGTGTCTCATTAAGCTTATATCCCTCATGAAAATATAGTGTCTGAATATTGGCTGAACCACTGTCTGAAATTTAACTGAACATTGTCTGATTCTTGGCTGAACGGACGTTATTTGGCGTTATTTGGCCTTGTCTGAATATTTACTTAAATTGGAACGAATCCAGACAAAATTCAGACTGAAAATCGTCTGAATCTTCAGGGTTTATTCAGACAAAATTCAGACTCAAAAGTGTCTGAAGTCTGAATCTCTCAGAACATTTTAAGAAAGATTCAGAAAATGATTCAGACACTATCCAGACTTTTATTCTGAAAAGTTGCTTAAACCACTGTCTGAAATTTAACTGAACATTGTCTGATTCTTGGCTGAACGGTCGTTATTTGGCCTTGTCTGAATATTTACTTAAATTGGAACGAATCCAGACAAAATTCAGACTGAAAATCGTCTGAATCTTCAGGGTTTATTCAGACAAAATTCAGACTCGAAAGTGTCTGAAGTCTGAATCTCTCAGAACATTTTAAGAAAGATTCAGAAAATGGTTCAGACACTATCCAGACTTTTATTCTGAAAAGTTGCTTAAACCACTTTCTGATATTTAACTGAACATTGTCTGATTCTTGGCTGAACGGTCGTTATTTGGCCTTTGTCTGAATATTTACTTAAATTGGAATGAATGCAGACAAAATTCAGACTGAAAATCGTCTGAATCTTCAGGGTTTATTCAGACTGAAGTCTGAATCTCTCAGAACATTTTAAGAAAGATTCAGAAAATGGTTCAGATATTTATTCTGAAAAGTTGCTTAAACCACTGTCTGAAATTTAACTGAACATTGTCTGATTCTTGGCTGAACGGACATTATTTGGCGTTATTTGATCTTATCTGAATATTTACTTAAATTGGAATGAATCCAGACAAAATTCAGACTTAAAATCGTCTGAATCTTCAGGGTTTATTCAGACTGAAGTCTGAATCTCTCAGAACATTTTAAGAAAGATTCAGAAAATGGTTCAGATATTTATTCTGAAAAGTTGCTTAAACCACTGTCTGAAATTTAACTGAACATTGTCTGATTCTTGGCTGAACGGACATTATTTGGCGTTATTTGGCCTTATCTGAATATTTACTTAAATTGGAACGAATCCAGTGGATGTCCATTGGAATAATCTAGCGGAATTACTCTGGAATTCCACTGGTATACCACTGGAAATACCACTGGAATTCCAGAGCAATTCCACTTGATTTTTCCACTGGATATCAGAGCAATTCCACTAGATTATTCCAGTGGAATTCCAGTGAAATACCAGTGGTATTTCAACTGGAATAGTCTTATTATTCCAGTGGAAATACCAGTGGAATACCAGTGATATTTCCACTGGAATAATCTAGTGGTATTTCCCTGATATCCAGTGGTATACCATATATGTTTACGAACCCGGTTTGATTATAGTAGTGGGATTCGATAACATTTAGGACAATTTAAATTGGAGGACAGACAGCAGACAACGCCCTATCGCATAAGCTCATGCAATAATCTCTGGCCTGTGGCGATTAGAGCTATATGAGGGGTGTTCGAAAAGTATCAGGAAAGGTGTCCTAACTTTTTTAATAATGCGGTTATTTGCACAAAATTTTGACCACACATACCTTGATATGTTTTGTACCTAAACTAAGAGAGGAAATTAACCCCGTTGCACTTATGAAAAATTCAAACCCCGTTGCACTTATGCAAAATTCACAGTCACTATGGCAACATCGGGTTACGATGAGCGGGGCACCCTATGCATATAGGGAAAATGGCGTCAACAATATCTGTCTGAAACATCTAAAAGTCACATTTTTAGCTCGACTGATCAGAGATCAGCTCTGATCAGCAGAGCTTATGCCGTGGTGCGACATCCGTCGTCTGTCCGTCCGTCTGTCTGTCCGTAAACTTTTATTTGTAGCGACTACTCCTCTGAAACTACTGGATGGATATTCATGAAACTTTACAGAAATGTTGCCCATGGAGTCTAGTTGATCCTAGCAAAAATTCATGTTGATGCAAAATCCAAGATGGCCGCCAAAGCTAAAAATAGATTTTTAAAATACCAGTTTGTAGCGACTACTTCTTGAAAACTCTAAGTGATATTGATATGGGACTTTTTCTAAAATGATCAGCATGACATGATGTTGGTCCTTGTCGAAAATCGTTTTGATTCGACGTTAAACATGGCTGCCATTGGCCATCTTTGTTTACATAGAGTTATATAATGAAAACTTGTAGCGACTACTCCTCTGAAACTACTTGATGGATTTTCATGAAACTTCACAGCAATGTTGCTCTTGATGTCTAACTGATACTAGCAAAATTTCAGGTCGGCCGGAAATTCAAGATGGCCGCCACGGCTAAAAATAAATTTTCAAAATACAAGTTTGTAGCGACTACTTCTTGAAAACTATAAGTGATATTGATATGGGACTTTTTCTAAAATGATCAGCATGACATGATGTTGGTCCTTGTCAAAAATCGTTTTGATTCGACGTTAAACATGGCTGCCAGCGGCCATCTTTGTTTACATAGAGTTATATAGTAAAAACTTGTAGCGACAACTCCTCTGAAACTACTTGGCGGATTTTCATGAAACTTTACAGGAATGTTGCTCTTGATGTGCAATTGATCCTAGCAAAATTTCAGATCGGCCAGAAATTCAAGATGGCCGCCACAGCTAAAAATAGATTTTTAAAAAATAAGTTTATAACGACTACTTCTTGAAAACTAGAAGTGTATTGATATGGGACTTTTTCTAAAATGATCAGCATGACATGATGTTGATCCTTGTCGAACATTATTTGGATTTGACGTTAAACATGGCTGCCAGTGGCCATCTTTGTTTACATAGAGTTATATAGTAAAAACTTGTAGCGACTACTCCTCTGAAACTACTTGACGGATGTTCATGAAACTTCACAGGAATGTTGCTCTTGATTGATGTCTGGTTGATCCTAGCAAAATTTCAGGCTGGCTGGAAATTCAAAATGGCCACCACGGCTAAAAATAGATTTAAAATAAATAAATTTGTAGCGACTACTTCTTTAAAACTGTAAGTGGTATTGATATGGAACATTTTCTAAAATGATCAGCATGACATGATGTTGATCCTTGTCGAAATTTATTTCGATGCAACTTTAAACATGGCCGCTAGCGGCCATCTTTGTTAACATAGATTTATATAGTAAAAACTTGTAGCGACTACTCCTCTGAAACTACTGACACATTTTTATGAAACTTCACAGGAATGTTGCTCTTGATGTCTAATTGATCCCAGAATTGTTTGAGGTCGGCCGGAAATTCAAGATGGCCGCCATGGCTAAAAACAGATTTTTAAAAAAAAAGGTTGTAGCGACTACTTCTTGTAAACTGTAAGTGATATTGATATGGGACTTTTTCTGAAATGATCAGCATGACAAGATGTTGATCCTTGTCTAAAATTATTTTGATTCGACATTAAACATGGCTGCCAGTGGCCATCTTTGTTTACCTAGAGTTATATAGTAAAAACTTCAACTTGTAGCGACTACTCCTCTGAAACTACTTGACATTTTTTTATGAAACTTCACAGGAATGCTGATCACCTAGCTATCAAAATCTATCAGTAGAGCTTCAAGGTCATTGACCTCTTGTTTTTTTTTAACCAATACCAATTTTTTTTAAAAGAAAACAATTATTATACCTTCATACTTTGGTCAGGTAGTCTTGCGAAACTTACTTTACACTATACTTGCAGAAGCACATACTTCCTGTATTGTAACATGATGTGAATGCAGGGGAGTTAGTTGTAGCATTTATACCAGATTCAGAATGTTAACATGCGTCAAGATTAACTTAATGAGTATTCTGTTAAAGATTTCAATATCATGATTGTCTCTTACAATAGCTTTGAGATGTACATGTATATTATAATCCAGGCTGAGTTTTCTTTAAAACTACGTTTACTTCTGAATTGTATTTTTCTCAACCCAAAATCAAAATATCTCTTCTCTCGGTTATGTTAATTGGCATATATTTGTTTGCAATAGTTTACGAAAAGAAATACTCCACAGGCATTTATACGTATGCAATTTATGAGTTTGAGTTGTAATTCAAAATTGTTTAAAAATGTCTTCAGTTTATTTACAAATACATCATATTGTCTATTTTCTTTTGTGTTTGTCCATTTTTTCCCCATATACACGAACATAATAAGAAAAGGTTAAAGACCTTCAGATCCCTTTCATTTCAAAAGAAATTATTTAATAAATATTCAAATTTTCATATATGTTATTTGCAGTTTTCAAGTTGGGGCTGGCGTGGCGCAGTCGGTAGCGCGGCGGATCTGTAACCGGAGGCCCCGGGTTCAATCCTCCGTTGTGCCACTGAGTTCCGTCGGTGTGTTCTTGGGCAAGACACTTTACCTTAGCCTCGTCCGTCGGATGGGGACGTAAACCGGGCGGTCCCGTGTATCGGTCTATCCTCCGAGCACGTTAAAGAACCATAGGAATCTATTCGATAATAAGAGTAGGGCAGGTTCCCGGATTCCTATGTATCCTTCCCCTCTCTCTGGGGCGGCTCTAAATAACCTATACTGTGTTGATGAGCCGTTAAACAACATTCAATTCAATTCAATTCAGTTTTCAAGTTATACTTCGGAACATTTTGTCTACCTTAATACATTTTTATTTACATTTTTGAAAAATACTTTATTTTGTTATAAATAAATTTCCAAAATTCTTTTATTTTATGCAATATTTTTGTAGATTTTCTCCAAAAATGTCCAGATATATACAGTTTGTTTATTCCAAACATTTTTCCCATGTGCATTAATATAATAGAATGTTTAAAAGAATGTTTAAAGAACATTCAACTCCCGTATCAGGGTTCGACACTCGCTTCTAGAACTAAGTGGTCCACAGGACCTGTAACTTTCAAGACTAACAGGTCCTTCACAAGTTCAACAGGTCCTACACCAGAAATAATAACTCGTAAAAGATAAACAGGTTTCAACAGTTTATTTCACATAGACTTGCACCTTATTCAGTCTATCAATTCATTGATAAAAGAAGCTTGTAGCTCTTCTTCTGTAGCTCAAGTAGATTTCTCTGGTCCCAAGCCCCGTCCTCCTCATCATCTGCATCGGTAACTGCATACTTAGCCAGCAGCCCCGGTAGATTTACATCCGCCTCCCCCTCAATATCTTCCTCCTGCTCCTCTACCACCACCTCAAGGAACCCTTAAAGGAACTAAAACACCACGTAAACCAACTTCTTCCTCGGTGGCAACTAAACAAAATTCAAATCTTAAAAAGTGTATAAATAATTTCTTTTCGAAGTGAATAAATCTGTGAATATTATATCTTTTAATGCCGGAGGCTTAACCCATATAAAGCACTCTGAGATTAAAGTATTCCTGGACCTTAATCCTGAAGTTGATATTCTTTGCATTCAGGAAACTAAATTTAATAAAAAGACATTCAAATCTATTACCGGTTTTAAGCATGAATTTAAATTTTATGATAATAGAGCAAATGATACCAATACGTGTGGAGGGTTGGCCGTCTACTTCAAAAATTATATTAATTATGAAAAGATTGAAATTTTAGATCCGAAAGATAGATGGTTTTACAGCCATTGAAGTTAACAGGGGTCAAGCGATTAGGCGAAGTCGCTAAAAACTTTGCTTTAATTTGGCCGACTTCGCTTTTCTATTCATGTGGGGCGAAATTTGAGTCCCCGTCATTTTCTGCAAATCCGGGTCAATTTCGGAAATTTCAAATGTGATTAACCTCATAATAAACAAAAGCCTCTAAAATACACAATCAGCGTGTGTATCACACGTACCTTATTTAATCCCATTACCATTAAATAACAACCCGAATCTTATTTAATCAGGGCAATAGCCTAATTATCGATCTTTAAGGCGAGATGTGAACACCATGTTTGCTGTTAGGTGATCACGTGATTAGATCATGTGGGGAATCATGTGCGCATTCTATTTAAGTAAACCAATCAAAGCTGTCGTATTTTTTCGTTTGGTGAATAATTAAAAAATCGTACTACAAAATACTGCGCAAGGGCAATGATTATGATTGACAACGAGGTACTTTGAAAAATCTCCTGCGATAATAAATTTAAAAGGCGGTTTATATAAATTATATGATTGACATCGGCACAGTTGTTAAGAATCTTTAATAAGCAAAACTGTGAACCTTGATTGTGTGTTTTATTGACGGCTAATGAAATGTATTTGGTATAAAGCGAGTTTGTTTGTGATTGTTTTATTGACGAGAGAAAATCAGCGGAAATGTATTATATCCTACGATAAGACATAGACATCAATAACGTATCTATGTTTATGGATTGGTTAATGATTTTGTTTAGCCGAATTAAGAATCGATAAGCTAGAAAATCAACAGGTCCGCCGAGTAAACAATCGGTCTCGGACCGACGGACTTGAGGGAGTGTCAAACTCTGCTTATATTGCAACAAAATTGTATTTTAAATAGTCAAGTTTTTGGCGGTTTTGGTTTAAATTTCGATATTCTGGGCCAAAAGAAATGGCATCAAATCTCTGATCCTTTAGGAAGTTGTCTCTTCTGTAGCTCATAACATAGGAGTTATGGCCCTTGTTTTTTCTGAAAATTGCTATTTTCTGCCTTGTGAACGCTCTAACACCTTCATTTATTATTTGATCGTTACCAAACTTGCACAGATTGTTAATACCAATGATAGCTTGGACAAGTTCGAAAATCAGCCAAATTGGGTCAGTACCACCAGAGTTATGGCCCTTGTTTTTTTCTGAAAAAGCCATTTTCTGCCTTCTGAACACTCTAGCACATTCATTTATTATTTGATCTTTACCAAACTTGCACAGATTGTTAATATCAATGAAAGCTCAAATAAGTTCGAAAACCAGCTAAATCGGATCAGTAACACCGGAGTTATGGCCCTTGTTTTTTCTGAAAAATGCTATTTTCTGCCTTCTGAACACTCTAGGGCCTTCAATATTAATCGGACCTTTACTTAACTTTGCCAGTGTCTTTATATCAAATGAAAGCTCGGACAAGTTCGAAAACCAGCTGGATCGGATAAATTTCACCGGAGTTATGGCCCTTGTTTTGCTGAAAAATGTGAACACTCTAGCACCTTCATTTATTATTTGATCTTTTCCAAACTTGCACAGATTGTTAATATCAATGAAAGCTCGGACAATTTCGAAAACCAGCCAAATCAGATCAGTAACGCCGGAGTTGTGGCCCTTGTTTTTTCTGAAAATTGCTATTTTCTGCCTTGTGAACGCTCTAACACCTTCATTTATTATTTGATCGTTACCAAACTTGCACAGATTGTTAATACTAATGATAGCTTGGACAAGTTCGAAAATCAGCCAAATTGGGTCAGTACCACCAGAGTTATGGCCCTTGTTTTTTTTCTGAAAAAGCCATTTTCTGCCTTGTGAACACTCTAGCACATTCATTTATTATTTGATCTTTACCAAACTTCCACAGATTGTTAATATCAATGAAAGCTCAAATATGTTTGAAAACCAGCTAAATCGGATCAGTAACACCGGAGTTATGGCCCTTGTTTTTTCTGAAAAATGCTATTTTCTGCCTTCTGAACACTCTAGGGCCTTCAATATTAATCGGACCTTTACTTAACTTTGCCAGTGTCTTTATATCAATGAAAGCTCGGACAAGTTCGAAAACCAGCCGGATCGGATAAATTTCACCGGAGTTATGGCCCTTGTTTTGCTGAAAAATGTGAACACTCTAGCACCTTCATTTATAATTTGATCTTTACCAAACTTGCACAGATTGTTAATATCAATGAAAGCTCGGACAAGTTCGAAAACCAGCCAAATCAGATCAGTAACGCCGGAGTTATGGCCCTTGTTTTTTCTGAAAATTGCTTTTTTCTGCCTTGTGAACGCTCTCTAACACCTTCGTTTATTATTTTGATCGTTACCTAACTTGCACAGATTGTTAATACCAATGATAGCTTGGACAAGTTCGAAAATCAGCCAAATTGGGTCAGTACCACCAGAGTTATGGCCCTTGTTTTTTTCTGAAAAAGCCATTTTCTGCCTTGTGGTTAATATCAATGAAAGCTCAAATAAGTTCGAAAACCAGCTAAATCGGATCAGTAACACCGGAGTTATGGCCCTTGTTTTTTCTGAAAAATGCTATTTTCTGCCTTCTAAACACTCTGCCTTCTAAACGCCTTCAATATTAATCGGACCTTTACTTAACTTTGCCAGTGTCTTTATATCAATGAAAGCTCGGACAAGTTCGAAATCCAGCCGGATCGGATAAATTTCACCGGAGTTATGGCCCTTGTTTTGCTGAAAAATGCCATATTAAGCCTTGTGAACACTCTAGCACCTTCATTTATTATTTGATATTTAGCAAACTTGCACAAATTGTTAATATCAATGAAAGCTCGGACAAGTTCAAAAACCAGTTAGAACGGACCATTAACAGCGGAGTTGATGCCCTTGATTTAGTTAAAAATGCTATATTTTGCCTCATTAAGACGACGGGGCCTTCATCTTTCATCCAATCTTTACCAAACGTTACCAGATTGATTATATAAATGAAAGCTTGGACAAGTTCGAAAACCAGCTAGATCGGACCATTAACAGCGGAGTTATGGCCCTTGATTTAGTTAAAAATGCTATATTTTGACTCGTTAAGAAGATAGGGCCTTTATCTTTCATTCGATCTTTAAGAAACTTTACCAGATTGTTAATATCAATGAAAGCTTGGACAAGTTTGAAGCTTTTTAGGGATGATCAATTCCATGTCTAGTTGTGCAAGTCATTGCCGTATTCCAGTTGAATGATTTTTTTTTGCCAGAATTATGGCCCTTTAAAGGTTTTAATACAAAAACTTTGTTTGATCTACTTCTCCTGAACCCCTCGCCAGATTTCAATGAAACTTTGCAGGGATGATCAGCACCAAGCCTAGTTGTGCATGTCGTCGTCACGTTCCAGGTTTACAGATATTTGGCAGAGTTATGGCCCTTTAAACAAATTTGATACCACATTTTTTTCCGGGCTAGTTCTCCTGAACCCCTGGCTGGATATAGACGAAACTTGACAAGGATGATCAGTATCAAGCCTAGTTGTGCATATCATCAGCCATATTTCGGTTGAAATGATTTTTGGCAGAGTTGTGACCGTTTAAATGTTTTAATACACAAACTTTGTCCAGATTAGTCTCTTCTGAACTCTTTGCCAGATTTCAGCTAATCTTCGCGAGAATGATCAGTACTAAGCCTAGTTGCACCTATCATTGCCATGTTCTGGTTGAATGATTTTTGGCCCCTTATACATAAACTTTATCTTGAGCCAGTAGAGCGTCCACAGGCCCTCTTGGGCCTCTTGTTTGTTATTATTACCTATAATTCAGCCAAATGATGTATTGTGAACATTGATTAGTGTTTGTTTGAGATATTTAATTATAATTGACATAGACTGTAAAGCGAAAGTAGAAATGGGGTAAATCTATCTGTGACATGTCAAAATAGAACGTGACGTCATTCAACAGATTGGCTTGTTCTTACATAATACATAGACCCCCTGTTTTTATTGCATTTTTATATTGGCGAACGCTCGATCGATTTGATGTGTTTTAAAATTTTCTACGGAGAAAAATGCACATTTTTTATCTCTTTATATACATTCGTCCTATATAAAACAAAGAAGGAAAATCAATGTGCATAGTGTAACCTAAAGAGAGCTAAATGGGATAAAATCGATCTCTCTTGGATTCGTACTTAAAGTTGAATTTCAGATGAAAACTAGTAAGCAGAGCTCTGAAACAGACACTGCATGTGCTTTTATGTCGCTTTTGAGTATATTTAGTCAGTTGCGTGTCTAACCTCGGTAATTTCGCGTTTCAGCTTTTTGTGGGTCTTAAAATGGCGTGCCTGGGCTACTTCTTTAATTGAAGTTTAATTCTTTGGTATGGAAATGTAGGCTGCTGTTTGTGGAACATGTTTTCAAACACTTTATCTTCAAAAAAATAAAGTTTGGTAGGTTTTGCCACCATTAAATCTTTCCCCTACCCCCCAAAAATAGGATATTGTGAACAGTTTTCGAAGGGTTTTAACTTGTAACAATATTAATAAATATACATAAAAACACTGACTTTGTAGCGTACGGCTATTATCAATTTTGATTTTAGTGGAATTTGTGGCATGTTTGAGCGTGTATACTCAGCTAAAAAAATAAATAATATGCCACAAATTGATGGAATTTTACTAAGAAAACACGTTTTGGTGTGCAAATCTGAATATTGTAACATATGCAAAGTCCTGCTGGTTACTAAAATGCATGTTTTATTGATGTTTATTGAATTATTTTGATAATTTATCACATTTGTCAAGTATATTGTCAAGAAATGTTATTTCATATGACAATTCAAATAGTGTAAAAACTAAAGAAAAAAGTCTTTGAATTTGGTAAATTTCAACTTTTTCTATGCATCTTCAAATGTCCATATCTCGGTCCAATGCTTGTTCAATTTGCACAAATTATGCATTTTTTGAGCGCGTGATATATAGCTGAGAATATGAAAACTTTACATTTAAAAATTATGAACTTTTTGTGGTTCTCTTTAAGGTTACATTGCACCATTGCGTTTGTGCTTCCGTGGTGTATAGTCAAATAGTGCCTAATAAAAAACGTTTCCCTGCCTTACTAGTGATACAAAATGCATACTTTTGATTGCTTTTTAGCTCTACTGATCAGAGATCAGCAGAGCTTATGCCGTGGTGCGTCCGTCGTCCGTCCGTCTGTCTGTCTGTAAACTTTTTTTTTCAGATGAAAACTAGTAAGCAGAGCTCTGAAACAGACACTGCATGTGCTTTTATGTCGCTTTTGAGTATATTTAGTCAGTTTGCGTGTCTAACCGCGGTAATTTCGAGTTTCAGCTTTTTGTGGGTCTTAAAATGGCGTGCCTGGGCTACTTCTTTAATTGAAGTTTAATTCTTTGGTATGGAAATGTAGGCTGCTGTTTGTGGAACATGTTTTCAAAACTTTATCTTCAAAAAAATAAAGTTTGGTAGGTTTGCCACCATTAAATCTTTCCCCTACCCCCCAAAAATAGGATATTGTGAACAGTTTTCGAAGGGTTTAACTTGTAAAATATTAATAATATACATAAAAACACTGACTTTGTAGCGTACGGCTATTATCAATTTTGATTTTAGTGGAATTTGTGGCATGTTTGAGCGTGTATACTCAGCTAAAAAAATAAATAATATGCCACAAATTGATGGAATTTTACTAAGAAAACACGTTTTGGTGTGCAAATCTGAATATTGTACATATGCAAAGTCCTGCTGGTTACTAAAATGCATGTTTTATTGATGTTTATTGAATTATTTTGATAATTTATCACATTTGTCAAGTATATTGTCAAGAAATGTTATTTCATATGACAATTCAAATAGTGTAAAACTAAAGAAAAAAGTCTTTGAATTTGGTAAATTTCAACTTTTTCTATGCATCTTCAAATGTCCATATCTCGGTCAATGCTTGTTCAATTTGCACACATTATGCATTTTTGAGCGTGATATATAGCTGAGAATATGAAAACTTTACATTTAAAAATTATGAACTTTTTGTGGTTCTCTTTAAGGTTACATTGCACCATTGCGTTTGTGCTTCCGTGGTGTATAGTCAAATAGTGCCTAATAAAAAACGTTTCCCTGCCTTACTAGTGATACAAAATGCATACTTTTGATTGCTTTTTAGCTCTACTGATCAGAGATCAGCAGAGCTTATGCCGTGGTGCGTCCGTCTGTCTGTCTTGTCTGTCTGTAAACTTTTTTTTTGTAGCGACTACTCCTCTGAAACTACTGAATGGATTTTCATGAAACTTTACAGAAATGTTGCCCATGGAGTCTAGTTGATCCTAGCAAAAATTCATGTTGATGTGAAATCCAAGATGGCCGTCAAATCTAAAAATAGATTTTTAAAAAACAAGTTTGTAGCGACTACTTCTTGAAAACTCCTAAGTGATATTGATATGGGACTTTTTCTAACATGATCAGCATGACATGATGTTGGTCCTTGTAGAAAATCATTTTGATTCGACGTTAAACATGGCTGCCAGCGGCCATCTTTGTTTACATAGAGTTATTTAGTAAAAACTTGTAGCGACTACTCCTCTGTAACTGCTTGACAGATTTTCATGAAACTTCACAGGAATGTTGCTCTTGATGTAATTGATCCCAGATGTTTTTTAGGTCGGCCGGAAATTCAAGATGGCCGCCATGGCTAAAAACAGATTTTTAGCTCAACTGATCAGAGATCAGCGGAGCTTATGCCATGGTGCGTCGTCCGTCCGTCTGTCCGTCTGTCTGTCTGTCTGTCCGTAAACTTTTATTTGTAGCGACTACTCCTGAAACTACTGGATGGATGGATATTCATGAAACTTTTCAGAAATGTTGCCCATGAAGTCTAGTTGATCCTAGCAAAAATTCATGTTGATGTGAAATCCAAGATGGCCACCAAAGCTAAAAATAGATTTTTAAAATACAAGTTTGTAGCGATTACTTCTTGAAAACTATAAGTGATATTGATATGGGACTTCTTCTAAAATGATCAGCATGACATGATGTTGGTCCTTGTCAAAAATCATTTTGATTCGACGTTAAACATGGCTGCCAGTAGCCATCTTTGTTTACATAGAGTTATATAGTAAAAACTTGTAGCGACTACTCCTCTGAAACTACTTGGCGGATTTTCATGAAACTTAACAGGAATGTTGCTCTTGATGTCTAATTGATCCTAGCAAAATTTCAGGTCTGCCAGAAATTCAAGATGGCCGCCACGGCTAAAAATAGATTTTTAAAAAATAAGTTTGTTGCGACTACTTCTTGAAAACTATAAGTGATATTGATATGGGACTTTTTCTAAAATGATCAGCATGACTTGATGGTTATCCGAGTCAACATTATTTTGATTTGACGTTAAATATGGCTGCCAGTGGCCATCTTTGTTTACATGGAGTTATATAATGAAAACTTGTAGCGATTACTCCTGAAACTACTTGACGGATTTTCATGAAACTTCACAGGAATGTTGCTCTTGATGTCTTATTGATCCTAGCAAAATTTCAGGTCGGCCCGAAATTCAAAATGGCCGCCATGGTTAAAAATAGATTTTCAAAATACAAGTTTGTAGCGACTACTTCTTGAAAACTATAAGTGATATTGATATGGGACTTTTTCTAAAATGATCAGCATGACATGATGTTGGTCCTTGTTAAAAATTGTTTTGATTCGACATTAAACATCTTTGTTTACATAGAGTTATATAGTACAAACTTGTAGCGACTACTCCTCTGAAACTACTTGGCGGATTTTCATGAAACTTTATAGGAATGTTGCCCTTAATGTGTAAATGATCCTAGCAAAATTTCAGATCGGATTTTTAGCTCTACTGATCAGATTTCAGGTCGGCCGGAAAATCAAGATGGCCGCCACGGCTAAAAATAGATTTAAAAAAAAGAAAGATTGTAGCGACTACTTCTTGAAAACTTTAAGAGATGTTGATATGGGACTTTTTCTAAAATGATCAGCATGACATGATGGTTATCCGAGTTGAACATTATTTTGATTCGACGTTAAACATGGCTGCCAGTGGCCATCTTTGTTTACATAGAGTTAAATAATGAAAACTTGTAGCGACTACTTCTCTGAAACTACTAGACGGATTTTCATGAAACTTCACACGAATGTTGCTGTTGATGTCTAATTGATCCTAGCAAAATTTCAGGTCGGCTGGAAATTCAAGATGGCCGCCATGGCTAAAAATAGATTTTCAAAAATCAAGTTTGTAGTCACTACTTCCTGAAATCAAAATCAATCAGTAGAGCTTCAAGGTCATTGACCTCTTGTTAAAAAATAAGTTTGTAGCGACTACTTCTTGAAAATTATAAGTGATATTGATATGGGACTTTTTCTAAAATGATCAGCATGACATGATGTTGGTCCTTGTCGAAAATCTTTTTGATTGGACGTTTAACATGACTGCTAGCGGCCATCTTTGTTTACATAGAGTTATATAATGAAAACTTGTAGCGACTACTCCTCTGAAACTACTTGACGGATTTTCATGAAACTTCACAGGAATGTTGCTCTTGATGTCTAATTGATCCTAGCAAATTTTCAGGTCGGCTGGAAATTCAAGATGGTCACCATGGCTAAAAATAGATTTTCAAAATACTATAAGTGATATTGATATGGGACTTTTTCTAAAATGCTCAGTATGACATGATGTTGATCCTTGTCAAAAATTATTTTGATTTTGATGTTAAACATGGCCGCCAGCAACCATCTTTGTTTACATAGAGTTATAATGAAAACTTGTAGTGACTACTCTGAAACTACTTGACGGATTTTCATGAAACTTCACAGGAATGTTGACCTAGCTATCAAAAACCTATCAGTAGAGCTTTAAGGTCATTGACCTCTTGTTGTTCAAATTTGCATGTTTTTGCCCAAAAATAATGTGTTAAGCTACCGTTTCAGAAAATCTATCCTGGCTATTTCTTTTTTACTAAGACATATCTAAAAGGTGGTAGCATTTAAAATTTTCCAGCTGAGTTGGTACCGAAAAGTTGAGTAGCCCATGGTCTAACTGGGTATTACATGATATTTGCATGACATTTTATGTTTGTATTTACAGGCAACATGGAAACATTGAAAGACCGTCTTAACAATACCGACTATAAAACATGGCTAAAAGGTGGGCTTGTTTTGAAACATCTGAAAAATGGAATTGCTGACTATTTAGACTGCGAAGTACAATCCCTGCACACATCTATCCTGAATAGCATTCAGACACGGCTACCAGCAGGAGCAGCAGTATCATGTACGACATGTAACAATAAATTAGCCAAGAAGAACAAATGGGCGTGTAAATCCCATAACATATGTACCGATATTAATGCTGCCCTTGTCAATCAACATGAAAAGGACAAACTAATGCTGGCAAACACGGACGTTAGTTTGTGGACTAACCTTGCCAACTATTGGGAGGTCGGAAAGTGTTTTATATCCAGTGGCTATACAGACAAGCAGACCGCTCAGGAGACAGACTGTTCTGGTCTCCTTGGCCTAATAATCAACTGTAAACAGATAAAGCAACACTTCTCAACCACATTGACACAGCCGCCAAAGGGGCCGCCAAAGAATATATTTGAACAGGTATCTAGATTGTGTTTTCTCTATCACCTGTTAATGAAGGATACATCAACATGTATCTATAGTGTGTTTTCCCTATCTCTTGTTAATTAAGCATACATGAACATGTATCTGGATTTTTTCTCTATCACTTGTTAATGTAGGACACGTGAGCAGGTATCTAGATTGTGCTTTCCCTATCACTTATTAATGAAGGGTACATGAGCAGGTATATAGAATTCGTTTTCCTCACACTTGTTAATGTAGGATACATGAACAGGTATCTAGATTGTGCTTTCCCTATCACTTGTTAATGTAGGATACATGAGCAGGTATCAAGATTGTGTTTTCCCCATCACTTATTAATGTAGGATACATGAGCAGGTATCTAGATTGTGCTTTCGCTATCACTTGTTAGTGTAGGATACATGAGCGGGTATATAGATTGTGTTTTCCTCATCATTTGTTAATGTAGGATACATGAGCAGGTACATGTATCAAGATTGTGTTTTCCCCATCACTTCTTAATGTAGGATACATTAGCAGGTATCTAGATTGTGTTTTCCCTATCACTTGTTAATGTAGGATACATGAGCAGGTATCAAGATTGTGTTTTCCCCATCACTTATTAATGTAGGATACATGAGCAGGTATCTAGATTGTGCTTTCGCTATCACTTGTTAGTGTAGGATACATGAGCGGGTATATAGATTGTGTTTTCCTCATCATTTGTTAATGTAGGATACATGAGCAGGTACATGTATCAAGATTGTGTTTTCCCCATCACTTCTTAATGTAGGATACATTAGCAGGTATCTAGATTGTGTTTTCCCTATCACTTGTTAATGTAGGATACATGAGCGGGTATGTACATTTTGTTTTCCTCATCACTTGTTAATGTAGCATACATGAGCAGGTATCTAGATTGTGCTTTCCCTATCACTTGTTAATGTAGCATACATGAGCAGGTATCTAGATTGTGCTTTCCCTATCACTTGTTAATGTAGGATACATGAGCAGGTATCTAGATTGTGCTTTCCCTATCACTTGTTAATGTAGCATACATGAACAGGTATCTAAATTGTGCTTTCCCTATCACTTATTAAAGAAGGGTACATGAGCAGGTATCTAGATTGTGTTTTTCTCATCACTTGTTAAGGCCAAAAATAAAATTATGTTTGTTTCCCCTTCCCGACCGACCCACCGAAATTGCAGCGACCCGAATTATTTTTTCGTCACTGGCGAAATATTTTTTATTTTTTTATTTTTTTTTTAATTTTTTTTAATTTTTTTTTTTTTTTTGTCTTAAATGTGTCTTATAGGTAGCATGTTTTCCAGTTTTGATCTCAAATAAAAGAAATGAAATAAAAAAAAAAATTTACCTACCTACCTACCTACCCAACCCTTTTTTGCATGGGTCGGGAAGGGGAAACAAACATAATTTTATTTTTGGCCTAATGCAGGTTACATGAGCAGGTATCTAGATTGTGCTTTCGCTATCACTTGTTAATGTAGGATACATGAGCAGGTATCTAGATTGTGCTTTCCCTATCACTTGTTAATGTAGCATACATGAACAGGTATCTAAATTGTGCTTTCCCTATCACTTATTAATGAAGGGTACATGAGCAGGTATCTAGATTGTGTTTTCCTCATCACTTGTTAATGTAGGATACATGAGCAGGTATCTAGATTGTGCTTTCCCTATCATTTGTTAATGAAGGGTACATGAGCAGGTATTTAGATTGTGTTTTCCCTATCACCTGTTAATGTAGCATACATGAGCAGGTATCTAGATGTTTTCTCTATCACTTGTTAATGAAGGGTACATGAGCAGGTATCTAGATTGTGCTTTCCCTATCATTTGTTAATGAAGGGTACATGAGCAGGTATTTAGATTGTGTTTTCCCTATCACCTGTTAATGTAGCATACATGAGCAGGTATCTAGATGTTTTCTCTATCACTTGTTAATGAAGGGTACATGAGCAGGTATCTAGATTGTGCTTTCCCTATCACTTGTTAATGTAGAATACATGAACAGGTATCTAACTTGTTTCCTCTAAGGGATTTTAACGAAACTGTACGGAAAAGGTGCAGTTCATGGAAAGGAAGCTTGGGATTGCTATTCGGATCATTTGGTCTAAGGTCACTTACTATGAATAGAAAATTGGTTTCAGGTCAAAAACTTTACTTCTCCTTGAGGGACTAAAGCCTGGTATGAGACACTAATTAATATATATAGATGTATCTTACTTGACTGTTTCTATACTTACATGTACATTGTATATATTGTTTCAGATTCGAGACATCCGAAATGAGAAAATCATGCACAATGCCGATCTCACACTCAAACAAGCTGACTTGGATGATCTAGTCAAGTACTCATTGGCAGTTCTGACAGACCCCGTGTTGTTGACAAAGGCAGGATCCGTTGATGCTGTAAATAAAATCAATAAGGTGTGTATACAGTTGTCTAGGATACTTTAATTTAGATAGAGCAATTCAAGTATGTATATACATGTATAAGACATAAAGAACATGTACAAAATAAACATGAATGTACCAGTCAAGCATGTATATGCATGTATATGCATGTATATGCATGTATATGGCATTAAATAACAGATATAAAATAAACAAATGTACGAATTAAGTAAGAATATACTTGTATAATACTATGTACAAGTCAAGTATGTATATGCATGCATAAGGCATACATACAAGTCTAGTATTGATGCAAATGCATAATGCATATGTACAAGTCAAGTATGTATATGCATGCATAAGGCATATGTACAAGTCTAGTATGTATATGCATGCATAAGGCATACATACAAGTCTAGTATTGATACAAATGCATAATGCATATGTACAAGTCAAGTATGTATATGCATGCATAAGGCATATGCACAAGTCTAGTATGTATATGCATGCATGAGGCATACATACAAGTCAAGTATGTTTACAGATGCATAATGCATATGTACAAGTCAAGCATGTATGTGCATGCAAAAGACATGTACAAGTCAAGTATGTATATGCATGCATAAGGCATACATACAAGTCAAGTATGTATATAGATGCATAAGGCATACATTGGCAGTTCTGACAGACCCCGTGTTGTTGACAAAGGCAGGATCCGTTGATGCTGTAAATAAAATCAATAAGGTGTGTATACAGTTGTCTAGGATACTCTAATTTAGATAGAGCAATTCAAGTATGTATATACATGTATAAGACATAAAGAACATGTACAAAATAAACATGAATGTACCAGTCAAGCATGTATATGCATGTATATGGCATTAAATAACAGATATAAAATAAACAAATGTACGAATTAAGTAAAAATATACTTGTATAATACTATGTACAAGTCAAGTATGTATATGCATGCATAAGGCATACATACAAGTATGTATATGCATGCATAAGGCATATGTACAAGTCTAGTATGTATATGCATGCATAAGGCATACATACAAGTCTAGTATTGATACAAATGCATAATGCATATGTACAAGTCAAGTATGTATGCACATGCATGAGGCATACATACAAGTCTAGTATTGATACAAATGCATAATGCATATGTACAAGTTAAGTATGTATGCACATGCATGAGGCATACATACAAGTCAAGTATGTTTACAGATGCATAATGCATATGTACAAGTCAAGCATGTATATGCATGCAAAAGACATGTACAAGTCAAGTATGTATATGCATGCATAAGGCATACATACAAGTCAAGTATGTATATAGATGCATATGGCATACATAGAAGTCCAGTCTGTTTGCAAATGCATAAGGCATATGTACAAGTCAAGTATGTATACACATGCATAATGCATACATACACATGCATATGGCACACATACAAGTCAAGTATACACATGCATAAGGACACATGCATAATGCATACATACAAGTCAAATATGTATACACATGCATAAGGCACACATACAAGTCAAGTATACACATGCATAAGGCACACATACAAGTCAAATATGTATACACATGCATAAGGCACACATACAAGTCAAATCAAATATGTATACACATTCATAAGGCACACATAAAAGTCAAATTTGTATACACATGCATAAGGCACACATACAAGTCAAATATGTATACACATGCATAAGGCATACACATGCATAAGGCACACATACAAGTCAAGTATGTATACACATGCATAAGGCATACACATGCATAAGGCACACATACAAGTCAAGTATACACATGCATAATGCACACATACAAGTCAAGTATATATACACATGCATAAGGCACACATACAAGTCAAATATGTATGCACATGCAAAAGGCACGCGTACAAGTCGAGTATGAAGACACATACATAAGGCACACATACAAGTCAAGTATGTATACAGATATATAAGGCATACATGCAAGTCAAGTATGTATTTGCATGCATAAGGCATACATACAAGTCAATTATACACACATACAAGTATACAGATATATAAGGCATACATGCAAGTCAAGTATGCATAAGGCACACATACAAGTCAAATATGTCTACACATGCATAATGCACACATACAAGTCAAATATGTTTACACATGCATAAGGCACACATACAAGTCAAATATGTATACACATGCAAAAGGCACGCGTACAAGTCAAGTATGTAGACACATACATAAGGCACACATACAAGTCAAGTATGTATACAGATATATAAGGCATACATGCAAGTCAAGTATGTATATGCATGCATAAGGCATACATACAAGTCAAGTATGTATACAGATATATAAGGCATACATGCAAGTCAAGTATGTATATGCATGCATAAGGCATACATACAAGTCAAGTATGTATACAAATGCATAAGGCATTATGTACAAGTCAGGTATGTTATGCATGCATAAGGCATATGTACAAGTCAAGTATGTATACACATGCATAAGGCATACGTACAAGTCTAGTATGTATATGCATGCATAAGCCACATGTACAAGTCGAATATGTTTATGCATGCATAAGGCACATGTACAAGTCAAGTATGTATATGCATGCATATATTTAAAGGCACATGTACAAGTCAAATATGTACACGAATGCATAAGACATGCATACAAGTCAAGTATGTACAGAGAAACAGATAACCAGCGTATTTGCGTAAATATCCATTTAAAATTAGTGAATACCCAATTAATATTTAAATGCAGGGTATAAAAAAGCATACAAAAAAAACCTGGGCGCAAATAAATTTTTGATCGTGCGTATCGCATTTTCGCTCAATTTGTACAATGGGTTAATAGTTTAGTAGTGTGTGCCCGTCTACTTTCGGTTACAAAAGGCACAACCGCACATTCAGTCGTCCTATTCAGAAACGGTAAATTGGACGTTTGAAACAAGTATTTCCAGCTCTACCACATTGTCTGGTTTTCGTCCCCAACTTTACAGTATACTGAACGGGAACCAGAGTATCGCGCACCTGACTTCAAAATCAAGAGTCTGGCGTTTTTGATGAAAAATGGCGAAGAGAGATCGCAAAAAAAGTAATTTGTCAACGTTTTCGCAGAAAAACTCAATCCACAACTATTTTCAACCATCAAGCTCTACGTCAGAAGCGCAGAACATAGCTAGGTCAATACTGAACGATGTAATTGGCGACTCTGTGACTGGCAGTCATGGTATTGCGCTGAAAATCATCAATGAAATAGTGGACAGTGCATTTCAGGTACTGAGCAGCTGAGTAGTTCTAAATAAGCCAAAATGAAATTTTTAGTTATATTTTCTTTCTATAGCCCATGCTTGACAATAAGTACAAAATGGTAAATATTGATCAATAATTAATATAAGATAAGAAATGATAAGAGATAATTTTACATGCACACCATCTTATCATTTAATTTACTCATTGCTTTGTCAGAAAACCCCATCAATTGTAGTCATCCCCTAGGATGCGTATGTTATCTAAACAGAATATTGTCGTTAAATGCACAAGGCATGTGTAACCCAACCAGATGTACATTTCATACGAAGTTAGAACAAAACACACATTGAAAAAGGGCAAGTTTCTATCAATAACCAATTATATTTAGAAAATACCCAATTAAATTAAAATCAGTGGGTATCCAAAAAAAAATATACCCAATTAAATTCAAAATACCCATTTTTAGCTCGACTGATGAGCTTATGCAGTGGTGCGGCGTCCGTCGTCCGTCCGTCCGTCTGTCCGTAAACTTATTTGTAGCAACTACTCCTCTGAAACTACTGCATGGATATTCATGAAACTTTACAGAAATGTTGCCCATGAAGTTTAGTTGATCCTAGCAAAAATTGATGTTGATGTGAAATCCAAGATGGCCGCCAAGGCTAAAAATAGAGTTTTAAAATACAAGTTTGTAGCGAATACTTCTTGAAAACTACAAGTGATATTGATATGGGACTTTTTCTAAAATGATCAGCATGACATGATGTTGATTCATGTCAAAAAATCGTTTTGATTCGACGTTAAACATGGCTGCCATCTTTGTTTACATAAGAGTTATATAGTAAAAACTTGTAGCGACTACTCCTCTGAAACTACTTGGCCGATTTTCATGAAACTTTACAGGAATGTTGCTCATTATGTCTAATTGATCCTAGCAAAATTTCAGATCTGCCAGAAATTCAAGATGGCCGTCACAGCTAAAAATAGATGTTTAAAAAATAAGTTTGTAGCGACTACTTCTTGAAAACTATAAGAGATATTGATATGGGACTTTTTCTAAAATGATCAGCATGACATGATGGTTATCCGAGTCGAACATTATTTTGATTCGACGTTAAACATGGCTGCCAGTGGTCATCTTTGTTTACATAGAGTTATATAATGAAAACTTGTAGCGACTACTCCTCTGAAACTACTTGATGGATTTTCATGAAACATCACACGAATGTTGCTCTTGATGTCTTATTGATCTTAGCAAAATTTCAGGTCGGCCGGAAATTCAAGATGGCCGCCATGGCTAAAAATAGATTTTCAAAAAATAAGTTTGTAGGGACTACTTCTTGAAAACTATAAGAGATATTGATATGGGACTTTTTCTAAAATGATCAGCATGACATGATGGTTATCCGAGTCGAACATTATTTTGATTCGACGTTAAACATGGCTGCCAGTGGCCATCTTTGTTTACATAGAGTTATATAATGAAAACTTGTAGCGACTACTCCTCTGAAACTACCTGACGGATTTTCATGAAACTTCACAGGAATGTTGCTCTTGATGTCTAATTGATCCTAGCAAAATTTCAGGTTGGCCGGAAATTCAAGATGGCCGCCACGGCTAAAAATAGATTTTCAAAAAACAAAATTGTAGCGACTACTTCCTGAAATCAAAATCAATCAGTAGAGCTTCAAGGTCATTGACCTCTTGTTTAAAAAAACAGTGGGTATTTACCCAATTGATGCAAAAGTTTCTGTTTCTCTGTATGTATACACTTGCATAAGGCACACGTACAAGTCAAGTATTTAGATGCATGCATAAGACAGACGTAAAAGTCAAATATGTAAATTTATGCATTAGACAAGCATACAAGTCAAGTATGTATGCACACATAAGAAACACGTACAAGTCAAGTATGTATACACTTGCGTTAGACATAAAAAACACGTACAAAATAAACATGAATGTACAAGTCAAATATGTATACACTTGCATAAGGCACACATTCAAGTCAAGTATTTAGATGCAAGCATAATGCACACATACAAGTCAAGTATGTACATGCATGCATAAGACATGCATATGAGTCAAGTATGTAGACACATGCATTTAAGGCAAAACGTACATGTGCAGTATCAGTGCTCACACTGGCCATTTTAAATTAATAGCCACACATTTTTTAGTTAAGAAAATAATAGCCAACTTCAATGCGTAAGAAAATTCGGTCAGTCGTAAGAGCCAAATTTTTAATCAGGTTTTATTAAACTATCAGGGCCTCCTGGCTATATTTTTCTTTTTGTCACCACTTTCTCCAAGTGAAAGAAGTAGGAGCCTAGACTAGAATTCATTTAAAAGTAGTATTCCAGGATCTCCTTACACATTGATAAAAAAAAGAATGATGGATTTAATAATGAATAGAAATATACTTTATGTATTTATTCATCTATATATCGTTTTTCTTTCCACCAACATGTATTTGTAAAGGACAGTTTTTTCTGATTCGATTATGTAAAAAAAAAAAAAAAAATCCGAAATTATGTACCATCCGAACGAAGTACTATGACACCGCACTTTTACGGCCCGAAAATTTCAAACATTTAATCAAAATACCATCAATTACGATTTTTTTTCATGCATTAATGTGTTTTGAATGCCAAAAATGGTCTTTCTTATCAAAGGGGAAAGAAAACACAACCCTAATAGTAGGGTAGATCTCAAAGTTGTGACAAACTGAAACTGCCGACACAAACTTGACAAAGCCAGGCACAATATTCAAACTTATTATGGTTTCAATGTTTTAATTACTTTATTGCAAGTGAATACACATGGGAGTTTGCTACCTATCGGGATCATGATGGGATAGCTATTAATGCAAATGAAAGTAGCGCCTATGTTCAAAATAGTGCGTGCACAAATTAATTTCATCTCTTCGTAGTTTGTGTACAGAAAAACAAACAGGAAACTGTACCTACTGTTGGATGCGTAACGGATTGTCTGAATGGTCAATCGCCCGAAAGATAACAAATAACGGCATATCTGATTGGCTATTCGGTCCATTAATCACATGATGTTTGCGTCCATTAATCACATGATGTTTGCGTGTATCAACAATGCAGATTATCCGACAACGAACTGCCAATTACGGGAATTAACAACTTTTACAAGTGATAATTGATAAGCTCGTGGCGATATCACAGGACGGATTATGTAATGTTTATTGCGGTCATTTATTACTTGTGGTGTCAAACAGACAATTATACGCAGTGTTTTTTTTATGTGTTTTGTGAATGCAGCCTGTGCCTGTGCCATTGTGAAAAATAGCGGAATTTTTCTAGAAATTGTGAAAATTGTGAAATATTATAACAAAAGAGAAATAAACTTTTTTCACTTTTATTTTCACAGTTTAATATCCCTTGGTTTTAAGTTTTGTTTTTGGTAAAGACGGACTAGTTTTGACACCAGCGTATATTAAGACTAGTATCCTTACTGGTCTGTATTTACCCCCAAATTTTTTTTCCTTCAGATTGTGAATTTTTTGGATATAATTGTGAAAAAAGGATACTTTTTGGAATTGTGAATGGGGCCGAATTTCGGCCCCAAATTAGGCATAAAAAAACACTCAAACGAAAAATTAAAAAAAATAAATATATATATTAAAATAAAATAATCGACATTTCTTGTCGACATTTCTTTAAAATAATCGACAGTATTATAAAATAATCGCAAATGACTACCATGGCGTATGGTAGCGTGAGCACTGCAGTATGTACATGCATGCACAAGACATGCATATAAGTCAAGTATGTAGACACATGCATACGACACATGTACAAGTAAAGTATGTAGACATGCATATGGCACATGTACAAGTCAAGTATGTATACACATGCATAAGGCATATGTACAAGTCAAGTATGTAGACACATGCATAAGGCACACATACAAGTATGTATACACATGCATAAGGCACACATACAAGTCAAGTATGTATACTATACACATGCATAAGGCACATGTACAAGTCAAGTATTTATACACATGCATAATGGACACATACAAGTCAAGTATGTATACACATGTATAAGGCACACGTGCAAGTCAAGTATGTACATACATGCATAAGACATACGTAGAAGTCAAGTATGTATATACATGTATATAACACATAAACAATCAGGATGTTAAGCAGAACAACAGAATACCCGTTTGTAGACGTTCGGTTTGTTTTTCTTGTAAGAAAGCAAAACGAATGCAAGATTGCTTGTGTTACTTTCAAATATATATACCATACACTAAAAAGAAACCATGCATGTTTAATATCATATAAATTCTTAATATACTTTTCTAAGAAGACAAATAACAATTTAAATGTTTATGGTCACCAGATAAACACCGCCCAGTTTACTTTCACAATGGAAGATGAACATCAAGTACTCTTCGATAGAGTAAAAGCGCTGGGAGACAAACAGTTGGACCTTGAAATGGAGGTTAAACGAGTGAAGCAGAACATGGAAGTCAAACAGTTGGAACTTGAAAAGGAGGTTAAACAAGTGAAGCAGAACATCGCTGGTGAACAAGCTACAACTAAAGCAGATATTGATACTTTGCAGAAAGATATGGCTTCCAAAATGGACTTGTTACAGACCAAGATGAACACGGTATGGCTATTGCAGATTTGAGTACTATGAACATCCCATATTGTGTATTTGAGATTTATCTATAATATATATTTGTGGGTTTGCCATATATAGACCATGAGCCAGACAATTGTTTGCTTCCATGTTACTATGGAGAATATTGTAGAGAAACAAAAAAATCCATGATAGCAGTGCCAACAGGGTAGCTGTTCCCTGTTTTAAGAGTTATCTCCTCCTTTTAAATAAAAATGAAGTTTCTTGAAAACTTGTTTTCTCTAATACTATAAGAGCTAAAGTTCTAATATTTTGCATATAGCATTATAAGTACTTATTATACCTCGTGTCAATCCCCCATGTTAAATTCCCAACGACTGCTATTTAACATTTCGCGCTGTCGTACGCTGTTGTACGCTGTTGTAATGTCACACCCTGGAGTGACGTCACTGGAGGGCAGCAATTTTTTTAATGTTACCCTCCCAATCACATCATCTCGGAATCTATGTATTTCTAAAGATAAAATCCGACGTCACGGCAAGTTTATAAATAGATATTGTTTTTTCCCATGACCAACAGTTTAAGCTCAAATGAATCGGTGAACACTTTATTAGTATACATGTATGTATTATGTTATTTATATTTGTTATGCGCTTTTTTAGCTCTACTGATCAGAGATCAGCAGAGCTGATGCCGTGGTGCGGCGTCCGTCGTCCGTCTGTCTGTCTGTCCGTAAACTTTTTTTTGTAGCGACTTCTCCTCTGAAACAACTGAATGGATTTTCATGAAACTTTACGGAAATGTTGCCCATGAAGTCTAGTTGATCCTAGCAAAAATTCATGTTGATGTGAAATCCAAGATGGCTGCCAGATCTAAAAATAGGTTTTTTAAAAAAAAAGTTTGTAGCGACTTCTTCATGAAAACTATAAGTGATATTGATATGGGACTTTTTCTGAAATGATCAGCATGACATGATGTTGATCCTTGTCGAAAATCGTTTTGATTCGACGTTAAACATGGCTGCCAGCGGCCATCTTTGTTTACATAGAGTTATATAATGAAAACTTGTAGCGACTACTCCTCTGAAACTACTAGACGGATTTTCATAGAACTTCACAGGAATGTTGCTCTTGATGTCTTATTGATCCTAGCAAAATTTCAGGTCGGCTGGAAAATCAAGATGGCCGCCACGGCTAAAAATAGATTAAAAAAAATAAGATTGTAGCGACTACTTCTTGAAAACTTTAAGAGATATTGATATGGGACTTTTTCTAAAATGATCAGCATGACATGATAGTTATCCGAGTTGAACATTATTTTGATTCGACGTTAAACATGGCTGCCATTGGCCATCTTTGTTTACATAGAGTTATATAATGAAAACTTGTAGCGACTACTCCTCTGAAACTACTAGATGGATTTTCATGAAACTTCACACGAATGTTGCTCTTGATGTCTAATTGATCCTAGCAAAATTTCAGGTCGGCCGGAAATTCAAGATGGCCGCCACGGCTAAAAATAGATTTTCAAAATACAACTTTGTAGCGACTACTTCTTGAAAACTATAAGTGATATTGCAGGGCCCTCATGCTACTTTGGGGGAAGGGGCCCGCAGCCCTCAGAAGGGGGAATTTTTGTAACTGGGGGGAATTTTTACAACAAATAAAAAACTCTGTTTGATTAACACGTTTCACTTTATTAAAATACATTCGTCAACCATCTGGTTCTTTTTCTGATAAAAAAACTCCACTTAATAACCATCAATGGCATGTTTTCATCGGAGATCCACATTAAAAGTCAACCCTTCTCTTCTTTTTATCCCGAAAAAACTTATTGCCCTGTCCAGTTGGGCATCTGGTTGAGTCAGTGCCCGATAATAGTTAAAACGTCCTGTGCACGATAAACAGTCTAAAACCAGTCTAATAATAATAAAAACGTCTTTTTCAAACCGGTAAACACGACATCGTGAGACAGAGCATATCGTCTTGAAAATCTTTTTTTTTTTTTTTTTTACGAATTTCTGAGGGGGAAAAATATCAATTTTTGGGGGAAAAAAAGATACTTTTCAGGTGGGAGACTGCCGCCGAATAACGGCGGCAGAAATGACCAAATGAGGGCCCTGTATTGATATGTCACTTTTTCTAAAATGATCAGCATGACATGATGTTGGTCCTTGTCAAAGATTGTTTTGATTCGATGTTAAACATGGCTGTCAGCGGCCATCTTTGTTAGAGTTATATAATGAAAACTTGTAGCGACTACTCCTCTGAAACTACTTGACGGATTTTCATGAAACTTCACAGGAATGTTGCTCTTGATGTCTAATTGATCCTAGCAAAATTTCAGATCGGCCAGAAATTCAAGATGGCCACCACAGCCAAAAATAGATTTAAAAAAATAAGTTTGTAGCGACTACTTCTTGAAAACTATAAGTGATATTGATATGGGACTTTTTCTAAAATGATCAGCATGACATGACTGTTATTCGAGTCAAACATTATTTTTATTCGACGTTAAACATGGCTGCCAGTGGCCATCTTTGTTTACATAGAGTTATATAATGAAAACTTGTAGCGACTACTCCTCTCAAACTACTTGACGGATTTTCATGAAACTTCACACAAATGTTGCTCTTGATGTCTTATTGATCTTAACAAAATTTCAGGATGGCCGCCACGGCTAAAAATATATTTTTAAAAAATAAGTTTGTAGCGACTACTTCTTGAAAACTATAAGAGATATTGATATGGGACTTTATTCTAAAATGATCAGCATGACATGATGTTGGTCCTTGTCGAAAATCGTTCTGATTCGACGTGAAACATGGCTGCCAGTGCCCATCTTTGTTTACATAGAGTTATATAATGAAAACTTGTAGCGACTACTCCTCTGAATCTACTTTACGGATTTTCATAAAACATCACAGGAATGTTGCTCTTGATGTCTTATTGATCCTAGCAAAATTTCAGGTCGGCCGGAAAATCAAGATGGCCGCCACGGCTAAAAATAGATTAAAAAAAATAAGATTGTAGCGACTACTTCTTGAAAACTTTAAGAGATATTGATATGGGACTTTTTCTAAAATGATCAGCATGACATGATGGTTATCCGAGTTGAACATTATTTTGATTCGACGTTAAACATGGCTGCCAGTGGCCATCTTTGTTTACATAAGAGTTATATAATGAAAACTTGTAGCGACTACTCCTCTGTAACTGCTTGACAGATTTTCATGAAACTTCACAGGAATGTTGCTCTTGATGTCTAATTGATCCTAGCAAAATTTCAGGTCGGACGGCAATTCAAGATGGCCGCCATGGCTAAAAATAGATTTTGAAAATAGAACTTTGTAGCGACTACTTCTTGAAAACTATAAGTGATATTGATATGTCACTTTTTCTAAAATGATCAGCATGACATGATGTTGGTCCTTGTCAAAAATTGTTTTGATTCGATGTTAAACATGGCTGTCAGCGGCCATCTTTGTTAGAGTTATATAATGAAAACTTGTAGCGACTACTCCTCTGAAACTACTCGACGGATTTTCATGAAACTTCACAGGAATGTTGCTCTTGATGTCTAATTGATCCTAGCAAAATTTCAGATCGGCCAGAAATTCAAGATGGCCACCACAGCCAAAAATAGATTTAAAAAAATAAGTTTGTAGCGACTACTTCTTGAAAACTATAAGTGATATTGATATGGGACTTTTTCTAAAATGATCAGCATGACATGACGGTTATTCGAGTCAAACATTATTTTTATTCGACGTTAAACATGGCTGCCAGTGGCCATCTTTGTTTACAGAGTTATATAATGAAAACTTGTAGCGACTACTCCTCTCAAACTACTTGACGGATTTTCATGAAACTTCACACGAATGTTGCTCTTGATGTCTTATTGATCTTAACAAAATTTCAGGATGGCCGCCATGGCTAAAAATAGATTTTTAAAAAATAAGTTTTGTAGCGACTACTTCTTGAAAACTATAAAGAGATATTGATATAAGACTTTTTCTAAAATCATCAGCATGACATGATGGTTATATGATGGCTGTCAGCGGCCATCTTTGTTTACATAGAGTTATTAGCTCTACTGATCAGAGATCAGCAGAGCTTATGCCGTGGTGCGGTGTCCGTCGTCCGTCCGTCCGTCTGTCCGTTAACTTTTTTTTGTAGCGACTACTCCTCTGAAACTACTGAATGGATTTTCATGAAACTTTACAGAAATGTTGCCCATGAAGTCTAGTTGATCCTAGCAAAAATTCATGTAGATGTGAAATCCAAGATGGCCGCCAAATCTAAAAATAGGTTTTTAAAAAACAAGTTTGTAGCGACTACTTCTTGAAAACTCTAAGGGATATTGCTATGGGACTTTTTCTAAAATGATCAGCATGACATGATGTTGGTCCTTGTCGAAAATCGTTTTGATTCGACGTTAAACATGGCTGCCAGTGGCCATCTTTGTTTACATAGAGTTATATAATGAAAACTTGTAGCGACTACTCCTCTGAAACTACTAGACGGATTTTCATGAAACTTCACAGGAATGTTGCTCTTGATGTCTAATTGATCCTAGCAAAATTTCAGGTCGGCCGAAAATTCAAGATGGCCGCCACGGCTAAAAATAGATTTTTAAAAAATAAATTTTTAGCGACTACTTCTTGAAAACTATAAGAGATATTGATATGGGACTTTTTCTGAAATGATCAGGATGACACGATGTTGGTCCTTGTCGAAAATTGTTTTGATTCGACGTTAAACATGGCTGCCAGCGGCCATCTTTGTTTACATAGAGTTATATAATGAAAACTTGTAGCGACTACTCCTCTGAAACTACTTGACGGATTTTCATGAAACTTCACAGGAATGTTGCTCTTGATGTCTAATTGATCCTAGCAAAATTTCAGGTCGGCCGGAAATTCAAGATGGCCGCCACGGCTAAAAATTGCAGAGCTTATGCCGTGGTGCGGTGTCCGTTGTCCGTCCGTCCGTCCGTCTGTCCGTCCGTTAACTTTTTTTTTGTAGCGACTACTCCTCTGAAACTACTCAATGGATTTTCATGAAACTTTACAGAAATGTTGCCCATGAAGTCTAGTTGATCCTAGCAAAAATTCATGTACATGTGAAATCCAAGATGGCCGCCAAATCTAAAAATAGGTTTTTAAAAAACAAGTTTGTAGCGACTACTTCTTGAAAACTCTAAGGGATATTGCTATGGGACTTTTTCTAAAATGATCAGCATGACATGATGTTGGTCCTTGTCGAAAATCGTTTTGATTCGACGTTAAACATGGCTGCCAGCGGCCATCTTTGTTTACATAGAGTTATATAATGAAAACTTGTAGCGACTACTCCTCTGAAACTACTTGACGGATTTTCATGAAACTTCACAGGAATGTTGCTCTTGATTTCTAATTGATCCTAGCAAAATTTTAGGTCGGCCGGAAATTCAAGATGGCCGCCACGGATAAAAATAGATTTTTAAAAAATAAGTTTGTAGCGACTACTTCTTGAAAACTATAAGAGATATTGATATGGGACTTTTTCTAAAATGATCAGCATGACATGATGGTTATCCGAGTCGAACATTATTTTGATTCGACGTTAAACATGGCTGCCAGTGGCCATCTTTGTTTACATAGAGTTATATAATGAAAACTTGTAGCGAATACTCCTCTGAAACTACTTGACGGATTTTCATGAAACTTCACAGGAATGTTGCTCTTGATTTCTAATTGATCCTAGCAAAATTTCAGGTCGGCCGGAAATTCAAGATGGCCGCCACTGCTAAAAATAGATTTTCAAAAAACAAGTTTGTAGCGACTTCTTCCTGAAAACAAAATCAATCAGTAGAGCTTCAAGGTCATTGACCTCTTGTTCGACTACTTCTTGAAAACTATAAGAGATATTGATATGTGACTTTTTCTAAAATGATCAGCATGACATGATGGTTATCCGAGTCGAACATTATTTTGATTCGACGTTAAACATGGCTGCCAGTGGCCATCTTTGTTTACATAGAGTTATATATTGAAAACTTGTAGCGACTACTCGTCTGAAACTACTTGACGGATTTTCATGAAACTTCACAGGAATGTTGCTCTTGATGTCTAATTGATCCTAGCAAAATTTCAGATCGGCCGGAAATTCAAGATGGCCGCCACTGCTAAAAATAGATTTTCAAAAAACAAGTTTGTAGCGACTTCTTACTGAAAACAAAAAACATCAGTAGAGCTTCAAGGTCATTGACCTCTTGTATAATGAAAACTTGTAGCGACTACTTCTCTGAAAGTACTTGACGGATTTTCATGAAACTTCACAGAAATGTTGCTCTTGATGTCTAATTGATCCTAGCAAAATTTCAGGTCAGCCGGAAATTCAAGATGGCCGCCACGGCTAAAAATAGATTTTCAAATATCAAGTTTGTAGTCACTACTTCCTGAAATCAAAATCAATCAGTAGAGCTTCAAGGTCATTGACCTCTTGTTTTTTCAAAGATCTGAATAATGTTTTTGTTGACCATAACGTCTTACATCAAAACTGGTTAATCAATAAACAAAAACATCCTCTTTTTTAATAAGAACGAAATGCATCTTTTTTTACATGTTTCATTTCCCCCAAAAAACTTCTTTTTTTTTCGGTATAATAAAATAAATATTGCATCCCAGTGAGGGTGACAGTGGATATTGTCAACCTTCGGAAAAACAATGCCAATGCCAATATTTATATAATGGTCTGCTACACACTTTGTTAAAATGGAGACACTGGGATCATATTTGGCCCACCCCACATATTTACATAGAGTTGTGTAGGATAATCATTTTGAGCTTATGGGATGACGAGTTGTCCGTCGTCCGTCCGTCCATCCATCGTTTGTCCGTTAACTTTTGCCTTATGAACACTCTAGGGCCTTCATTATTAATCAGATCTTTACGAAACTTTGCCAGTGTCTTTATATCAATGAAAGTCTGGATTAATTTCACCGGAGTTATGGCCCTTGTTTTACTGAAAAATGCCATATTAAGCCTTGTGAACACTCTAGCACCTTCATTTATTATTTGATCTTTACCAAACTTGCACAGATTGTTAATATGATATTATCTATGAAAGCTCGGACAGGTTCTAAAACCAGTTAGATCGGACCATTAACAGCGGAGTTATTGCCCTTGATTTAGTTAAAAATGCTATATTTTGCCTCGTTAAGATGATAGGGCCTTCATTTTGCATCCCATCTTTACGAAACTTTACCAGATTGTTAATATCAATGAAAGCTGAGACAAATTCGAAAACCAGCCAGATCTGACCAGTAACAGTAGAGTTATGGCCCATGATTTAGTTAAAAATCCTATATTTTGCCTCGTTAATTCGATAGGGCCTTCATCTTTCATCCGATCTTACGAAACTTTACCAGATTGTTTATATCAATGACAGCTCGGTCAAGTTCGAAAACCAGCCAGATCGGACCAGTAACTGCGGAGTTATGGCCCTTGATTTAGTTAAAATTCTATATTTTGCCTCCTTTAGACGACAGGGACTTCATATTTCCTCCGATCTTTACGAAACTTTACCAGATTGTTTATATCAATGAAAGCTCGGATAAGTTCGAAAACCAGCCAGATCGGACAAGTAACAGTGGAGTTATGGCCCTTGATTTAGTTAAAAAATGCTATATTTTGCCTCGTTAAGATGATAGGGCCTTCATTTTTCCTGCGATCTTTACCAGATTGTTAATATCAAGGACAGCACGGACAAGTTCGAAAACCAGCCACATCGAACCAGTAACAATGGAGTTGTGACCCTTGATTTAGTTAAAAATGCTATATTTTGCCTCAAGAAGATCGGGCCTTGATCTTTCATCCGATCTTGACGAAACTTTACCAGATTGTTTATATCAATGAAAACTCGGACCGTGAACATCGGAGTTATGGTCTTTGATTTTCTGAAATAGGCTATATCTTGGCCTCATTAAGACGAAAGGGCCTTCTTTTGGCCGGATTTCATTGGCCTAGTTCTCATGACAGTTACATCGTACGAAACATTCACTCGATACGATGCTATAACCTTGACTTTGAGGAAGTAATGACCTTGCTTAGCACAGTCTTGCATTTTTTGGACATGTCCACTTTCAAAGAATGTCAGTCCCTTTTTTAATGGCTTAGCAGTATGAAGATCTTCAATGTCCTCATCGTCATCCTCGCTCTCATTATGCCCTCGAAAAAATTTCGGTGGCATATAGTAATCGCACCGTCCGGATTCTGTCCGTTATTCCGCTTTTCGTGTCCGGATTGTACCGTCAAAACCCCTGCAAGGATTTTTGATTAACTTGGCACAAGTGATCACCATAACAAGACGATGTGTCGCGCGTAAAACCCAGGTCCGTACCTTAAAGGTCAAGGTCACACTTTAAGTTCATAGGTCAAAAACAGGTACGCAATTTCGTGTCCGGACCGTAACATCACAACCCCTGCAGGGATTTTTAAATAACTTGGCACAAGTGATCACCATAATAAGACGAAGTGTCGCGCGCAAAACCCAGATCCGTACCTCAAAGGTCAAGGTTACACTTGAAGTTTATAGGTCAAAGACAGGTACGCAATTTCGTGTCCGGACCGTAACGTCACAACCACTGCAGGGATTTTTAAATAACTTGGCACAACTGATCATCATAAGACGATGTGACGCGCGCAAAATCCAGGTCTTCAAGGTCAAGGTCACACTTGGAGGTCAAAAGGTCAAATTGTGTCCATTGTGGCATTCATGGATGGATTTTCAAATAACTTGGCACAAGTGCTCACCACAACAAAATGATGTGTCGCGCACAAAATCCAGGTCTGTGGCCCCAAGGTCAAGCACTTAGAGGTCAAAGGTCAAAGGTCAAATCGTGTCCGGTCAATAAATTTTGCCTGCCTGGACGGATTTTCAAATAACTTGGCACAAGTGCTCACCACAACCAAACGACGTGTCATGCACAAAATTCAGGTCCATGGCTCCAAGGTCATACTTAGAGGTCAAAGGACACTTCGGGGGCTTTTATCACTTAGTGATATTTCTTGTTCAATGTCAAACTTTTATTGTAGTATGTGGTGATGTAAGTGCCCCTTGTTGAAATGTTTGGGCATTTCTGCTGCATGGCCAGGAATTTTTCTCCAACTGCTATATGGCAGTCATGGAACATCAGATGATGATGGTGCTGTCAATTTAATGGATTCGTTTTTCAAACTATACCACTTTCCGCCATCAACAGTCATGGTTAAGTTTTTGTCTTCCCCTGCAGCTAGGCAGCTATGTACCCTGAAAATATATTGAAAAATAAATAAATAAATAACCGAGTGTATCTGCAGATAAAAATAAATACTGTTGTAAATTCAGTCGATTTAAAAAGTTTCATCATTACGATTGTTGTCGTTGAGAAGAGCCATTGTTCTTTGTTTGTCCGAAATATCGATCACGTGATAGACTGTACCATTTATGGGATGGTGTGTTGTCTGTCGTCCGTCGTTTGTCCGTTAACTTTTACCTAGTTAAGACGATAGGGCCTTCATTTTTCATCCGATCTTTACCAAACTTTAACAGATTGTTAATATCAATAAAAGCTCGGACAAGTTCGAAAACCAGCCAGATCGAACCAGTAACAGCAGAGTTATGGCCCTTGACTTAGTTAAAAATGCTATATGTTGCCTCGTTAAGATGATAGGGCCTTCATTTTTCATCCGATCTTTACCAAACTGTACCAGATTGTTAATATTAATGAAAGCTTAGACAAGTTCAAAAACCAGCCAGATCTAACCAGTAACAGCAGAGTTATAGCCCTTGATTTAGTTAAAAATGCTATATTTTGCCTTGTTAAGACGATAGGGCCTCCATTTTTCATCCGATCTTTACAAACCTTTACCATCTTGTTAATATCAATGAAAGCTTGGACAAGTTTGAAAACCAGCCAGATCGGACTAGTAACAGCGGAGTTATGGCCCTTGATTTAGTTAAAAAGGCTATATTTTGCCTCGTTAAGATGATAGGGTCTTCATTTTTCATCCGATCTTTACCAAACATTACCAGATTGTTAATATCAATAAAAGCTTGGACAAGTTCGAAAACCAGCCAGATCGGACCAGCAACAGCAGAGTTATGGCCCTTGATTTAGTTAAAAATGCTATATTTTTCCTCGTTAAGACGATAGGGCCTTCATTTTTCCTCCGATCTTTACCAAACTTTACCATCTTGTTAATATCAATGAAAGCTCAAGGAAGTTCGAAAACCAGCTAGTTCAAACCAGTAACAGCGGAGTTACGGCCCTTGATTTAGTTAAAAATGCTATATTTTGCCTCGTTAATACGATAGGGTCTTCATTTTTGATGCGATCTTTACCAAACTTTACCAGATTGTTACTATTAATGAAAGCTCCGACAAGTTTGAAAACCAGCCAGATTGGACCATTTACACGGAGTTATGGCCCTTGATTTTCTGAAATATACTATATTTTGGCCTCATTAAGAAGAAAGGGCATTCATTTGGCCAGATTTCATTGAAATTTTTCAGGGATGATCAGTACCAAGCCTAGTTGTACATATTGTCACCGTGTTCCGGTTGAATGATTTTGGCGGAGTTATGTCCCTTTAAAGGTTTTAATACACAAACTTTGTTCTGACTAGTTCTCCTGAACCCTGGCCGGATTTAAACGAAACTTTTTAGGGATGATCAGTTCCAGGTCTAGTTGTGAAAATCTTTGCCGTGTTATGGTCCTTTAAATGTTTTAATACACAAACTTTGTCTGGACTATCTCCTGAACGTCTCCCCACATTTCAACGAAACTTTACAGGGATGATGAGCACCAAGCTTAGTTGTGCATATCATCGTCGCATTCTGGTTAACAGATTTTTGGTGGAGTTATGGCCCTTTAAAGGTTTTTGATACACAAACATTTTCTGGGCTAGTTCTCCTGAACCCCTGGCTGGATTTTAACGAAACTTGACAAGGATGATCAGTATCAAGCCTAGTTGTACATGTCATCGCCATATTCGTGTTGAATGATTTTTGGCAAAGTTATGCCATTTAAAGGTTTTAATAGAGAAACGTTGTCCAGATTAGTCTGTTCTGAACTCCTTCCTGGATTTCAACAAATCTTGATGGGGATGATCAGTACCAAGCCTAGTTGCACCTGTCATTGCCGTGTTCTGGTTGAATGAATTTTGGCGGAGTTGTGACCCCTTAAAGGTTTTAATATACTAACTTTGTACAGACTAGTTCTCCTGAACCTCTGGCTGGATTTCAACGAAACTTGTCAGGGAAAATCAGTACCAAGCCTAGTTACATATATCATCACCATGTTCTGGTTGAACCATATTTGAAAGAGTTATGGCACCTTGTGCATAAACTTTATTTTTAGCCAGTAGTCTTGTTAGCATATGACTGAATAGTCTGTGACGTTGCAGAAGAGGGATATCATACAAGCGCTATAGGGGAAACTAAAAAAAAAACATCTCTAAAACTACAAGAGCTAACAGTTTAATATTTTGTATTTACACTCAGCTTATGGTCCTCTACGAAGTTTGTTCAAATGGTGACAAACTTGGTGATATGTGGTTTTATTAACGAAAGTTGATTTGTTATAAAAGCTAGTCAAACTTGAGCCAACTACATCCCTCCCTCTATATGACACTTTATAAAAAACTAGTTTGATACTGCCATATATGAAAAATAATCCTTCTATCCCCCACCCCACCCACCCACACCCCTTGGAAACCATTGAGATCCCTACCATATCATCATATATACACTTACTGGGCATGAACAGACGGATACAACCATGCAACCAGCATTGGCACCGGGATCTGTCTCCAGCCCTGGGGAAATGACCCCTGGGTCAAAACTTGCAAACCTTTGAGATCCCCACCCTAAAACCATACATACATTTCATGTGCATAAACAGACAGATACAACCATCCAACCAGCATCGGCCCTGGGGTCCATCCCCATCCCTGGGAACAGAACTGTTCAGATCCACACCCTATAACATATATGCACTTACCCCAGGCATGAACAGACAGATACAACCATCCAACCAGTACTTTAGCTGGGGTCCATCTCCACCCCTTGGGTCATAATCCCTGGGTCACAACTTGAAAACCATTGAGATTCCCACCCTTTAACCATATATACTGAGTTGCAAAAGAAAGTGCACACTGAGTTTTGTTTAGATTTAATTGTACAACGCTTTTTAGCTCTACTGATCAGAGATCAGCAGAGCTTATGCCGTGGTGCGGCGTCCGTCGTCCGTCCGTCCGTCTGTCCGTTAACTTTTATTTGTAGCGACTACTCCTCTGAAACTACTTGATGGATATTCATGAAACTTTACAGAAATGTTGCCCATGAAGTCTAGTTGATCCTAGCAAAAATTCATGTAGATGTGAAATCCAAGAAAATTATTCTAAAATTATCAGCATGACATGATGGTTATCCAAGTCGAACATTATTTTAATTCGACGTTAAACATGGCTGCCAGTGGCCATCTTTGTTTACATAGAGTTATATAATGAAAACTTGTAGCGACTACTCCTCTGAAAATACTTGACGGATTTTCATGAAACTTCACACGAATGTTGCTCTTGATGTCTAATTGATCCTTGTAAAATTTCAGGTCGGCCGGAAATTCAAGATGGCCGCCATGGCTAAAAATAGATTTTCAAAATACAAGTTTGTAGCGACTACTTCTTGAAAACTATAAGTGATATTGATATGGGACTTTTTCTAAAATGATCAGCATGACATGATGGTTATTCAAGTAGAACATTATTTTGATTCGACGTTCAGGGCTTTTTTACCTTATATAACAGAGGCCTGTAAAGGGCCTCTTCCCAACAGAAAATTGGACTGTTTTTTCCCAACTGTGGCAGAAATATTTCCCAATCGGAAAACAGCAGTCTCTCAGAATTTGAGAAAAAGCATGAATTCTGCAGTGTTTTTGTCTGCTAAGTAAATTCCGACTTGGAAAAGTTAATAATTATGGTAAATAATGGATGACAATATAAATAAAGTATATTAATGTCATATTTACTTAATTTATGAAACCTTGTATTTTTCCCAAAATGGGAAATAAACGCGTTCTTTTTTCCCAAAATGGACAGGCCTGGGCCTCTTCCCAATTTTGTGGAAAAAAGCCCTGACGTTAAACATGGCTGCCAGTGGCCATGTTTGTTTACATAGAGTTATATAATGAAAACTTGTAGTGACTACTCCTCTGAAACTACTTGACGGATTTTCATAAAACTTCACAGGAATGTTGCTCTTGATGTCTAATTGATCCTAGCAAAATTTCAGGTCGGCCGGAAATTCAAGATGGCCACCACGGCTAAAAATAGATTTTCAAAAAACCAGTTTGTAGCGACTACTTCCTGAAATCAAAATCAATCAGTAGAGCTTCAAGGTCATTGATCTCTTGTTTAGAATTAAATTGACAAATTCCAAAATGAATATGCCACGTTTGGTACCAAAGTTTTTATCATTCCATTGCCAATATCATGCTGTCATTTGTTTTTCAATAGGTTGAATCATTAAAGGACTGTCTCTTGATAAAGAGAATAATGCTGTAAAGTAAAACACTTTCTTTTGCAACTGAGTATATATACACTTACTGGATCTGATTACATTTAAGACGGACACAGGAATTTGTGATGTGCCATCGACTGTGTGTTCTCAATATTTTAATGATGAAGGGGCATATAGTGTTACCCCTTTATGTCCATGTGTGCGTCCGACCGTCCGTCCGTGCGCATGTTTGTGCAAAAACGATGTCCGCACTCTTACTTGGCTAATTGTTATCGGATCTTTTCCGAACTTTTGGCCCCATTGCCCCTGTAGTTCTAGAGTTATGGCCCTTGGAATAGTAAAAATCACGAAATTAATTGTGTCCGCACTCTAACTTTGCTAATTGTTATCCAGTTTTCTCCAAACTTAGTCAAATTGTATATGGGCACAATGTCTCGCTCAAGTTCGATTTTCAACCCGATCACCCCAGTACTTCCAGCGGTGTGCCCCTTGGAATGGTAAAAAATCACGACATAATTGTTATAGCGGGGGTATCCGTGTCCCATGGACACATTCCTAGTTCATCTTTACGAAGATCATCAGATGAGCGATTAAGGGTCATTTTGGCCCTCTTGTTTACATTTGTGCGATAATACATCAATCCGGTGTTCACACCAGTATTGGTGCTTCTTGTAAGTGATATGCAACAGAATGTTATTGCTTTTGACCTTTGTCTAACAAAATAAGAAAATCACTCCTATTATAAAGACATAAGTATATTGTTATGAACATTTTCCCTCGAACTTTATGTCCACTGATAACAATTTTGCAAAGCATCCACTTTGAGAAACATTCATGGGTTCTATCGATATTCTTGTTTACTTTTTAGGTTAACGAAACACTTACAAAAGTCAATAGCTGCATAGATGTTGATAATGATGAAACAAGAAAATTGAAGGCAGACATGGAGAATGTTAGAAAGAAAAATGAAGATTTCCTACAAACCATAGAGAGTCTGCGACAGCGGATGGAAGCAGGTTTGTGGTTCTAAAATTGAGCATGATTCAAATTAAGCACTTACAATGCGAGCGGATTTAAGATATGCTTTGAAGTTTTCAGCATTTGCAAAAACAATTCTAGTGCATAATTTCTGAGGAAAGTCAGCATCATTGTTATAAATGTATATCATACTTTTTTCAACGTCAGCATTTCTTTACTAGGCCCTTGACTGATGTGGTCACAAGGCAGTACTTAGTACTGGGTTTATGAAACCAGGAATCTCAACAATGTTTTCATTATTTCTGACCAGTGATGTAGTAATAAGACTAGATAGCACACTAGTACAAACTGGTTACAAAATAAAATTTAATAGTAGAATTGAATAATATGTAATACTGTTACATATTTCTCCATCAGAGGAGATTCATATTCGAGGGCCCGAAAAACAATTGATTTCCATGTTTTCATCATCCTTTTATTCTAGTAAGTTTATTTTATTACTTCCAGGTCCCTCTAAACTTATTAATAAATGAAGTGTTTTTTAACATAAGTATACCCCTGCTTTCACAAAGTGAAGTTGAGGTTATATAGGAATCAAGATGTCCGTAATGTCGTGTCCGGTGCACATTTATATAACTTGGCATTTCTCAAACAGTTGGGGATGGATTGTTCCCAAATTTCATATACCCATAACAACATGAGTTTATGTCTCTCTACATCACACATTGTTGATTGACCAAATGTTTACGGAATTATGGCCCTTTATTTTCACTCTAATATTGTATAATGAATCTGCATTTTTCAGTTTCCAATGGATTGTTCCCAAACCTTCATATGCACTGAAGACAAAGGAGTTGATGCACTATTTTCAAACAAAGTTTATTTTAAAAGGGCTCTGAAAAGATTTGAAGAAAGCTGAAAGAATTATTAAACTGCCATGAAAAATAAAGGAGATATGAATTATTGAAAACTTATTAAGAAACATAAATGGAGACGGCCATCTTGGAACGATGACGTCATCGCGCCTTTTTACCATGTGGCATATTGACAAAATGTCTTGAAGCAAAGAAGATCACTTCAAATTAAAAATAAGCATACAATGTATACATCTGTATATTTATTAGTCCCCTACCGGTGTGTCACTGGAGGGGACTATAGGTTTACCTCCCATGTGTCCTGTCTGTCTGGAAAACTGGATCCTGCGATAACTTAAAAAGTATAAAAGATATTTTCATGAAACTTCCTGCATGTGGTAGAGGGGCATAATTAGATTATGCACGTCAATTACTTTTGTTGAGATGGCCAAAAACAACAATGTCAGTCCGTCCGGAAAACTGGATCCTGCGATAACTTAAAAAGTATAAAAGATATTTTCATGAAAATTTTTACATATGGTAGAGGGGCATATGATATGACCAAAATTGTGGTCGCTATGGCAACAAAACAGTAAAAAAAAAATGCACAAAAAATGGGATAATGCTAAAACTTGAAAACTAAAGAAGATATTGTCATAAAACTTGGTACATAGGTAGAGGAGAATATGGAGATTTTGAACACAATTTTATTTGGTGATATGGCCAAAATTGTGGTTGTTATGGTAACAGAATTCAGTCATTAGTTACAGCTGAATAAGGGAGCTTAATGGGTCTTATCTAAATTCTTTATACTCAATAAATATTCGTTAGTTACATCCCTTCAAATAGAGTTATATATTAATACGTGACTTGAAATTGATGTTAATTTCTTTGCGTATGTATTTTTAGCTCAACTGATCAGAGATCAGCAGAGCTTATGCCGTGGTGCGGCGTCCGTCGTCCGTCCGTCCGTCCGTCTGTCCGTTAACTTTTTTTTTGTAGCGACTACTCCTCTGAAACTACTGAATAGATTTTCATGAAACTTTACAGAAATGTTGCCCATGAAGTCTAGTTGATCCTAGCAAAAATTCATGTAGATGTGAAATCCAAGATGGCCGCCAAATCTAAAAATAGGTTTTTAAAAAACAAGTTTGTAGCGACTACTTCTTGAAAACTCTAAGGGATATTGCTATGGGACTTTTTCTAAAATGATCAGCATGACATGATGTTGGTCCTTGTCGAAAATCGTATTGATTTGACGTTAAACATGGCTGCCAGCGGCCATCTTTGTTTACATAGAGTTATATAATGAAAACTTGTAGCGACTACTCCTCTGAAACTACTAGACGGATTTTCATGAAACTTCACAGGAATGTTGCTCTTGATGTCTAATTAATCCTAGCAAAATTTCAGGTCGGCCGGAAATTCAAGATGGCCGCCACGGCTAAAAATAGATTTTTAAAAAATAAGTTTGTAGCGACTACTTCTTGAAAACTATAAGAGATATTGATATGGGAATTTTTCTAAAATGATCAGCATGACATGATGGTGGTCCTTGTCGAAAATCGTTTTGATTCGACGTTAAACATGGCTACCAGCGGCCATCTTTGTTTACATAGAGTTATATAATGAAAACTTGAAGAGACTACTCCTCTGAAACAACTTGACGGATTTTCATGAAACTTCACAGGAATGTTGCTCTTGATGTCTAATTGATCCTAGCAAAATTTCAGGTTGGCCGGAAATTCAAGATGGCCGCCACGGCTAAAAATAGATTTTTAAAAAATAAGTTTGTAGCGACTACTTCTTGAAAACTATAAGAGATATTGATATGGGACTTTTTCTAAAATTATCAGCATGACATGATGGTTATCCGAGTCGAACATTATTTTGATTCGACGTTAAACATGGCTGCCAGTGGCCATCTTTGTTTACATAGAGTTATATAATGATAACTTGTAGCGACTACTCCTCTGAAAATACTTGACGGATTTTCATGAAACTTCACACGAATGTTGCTCTTGATGTCTAATTGATCCTTGCAAAATTTCAGTTCGGCCGGAAATTCAAGATGGCCGCCATGGCTAAAAATAGATTTTCAAAATACAAGTTTGTAGCGACTACTTCTTGAAAACTATAAGTGATATTGATATGGGACTTTTTCTAAAATGATCAGCATGACATGATGGTTATTCAAGTTGAACATTATTTTGATTCGACGTTAAACATGGCTGCCAGTGGCCATGTATGTTTACATAAGAGTTATATAATGATAACTTGTAGCGACTACTCCTCTGAAACTACTTGACGGATTTTCATGAAACTTCACACGAATGTTGCTCTTGATGTCTAATTGAGCTTAGCAAAATTTCAAGTCGGCCGGAAATTCAAGATGGCCGCCATGGCTAAAAATAGATTTTTAAAAAATAAGTTTGTAGCAACTACTTCTTGAAAACTATAAGAGATATTGATATGGGACTTTTTCTAAAATGATCAGCATGACATGATGGTTATCCGAGTCGAACATTATTTTGATTCAATGTTAAACATGGCTGTCAGTGGCCATCTTTGTTTACATAGAGTTATATAATGAAAACTTGTAGCGACTACTCCTCTGAAACTACTTGACGGATTTTCATGAAACTTCACAGGAATGTTGCTCTTGATGTCTAATTGATCCTAGCAAAATTTCAGGTCGGCCGGAAATTCAAGATGGCCACCACGGCTAAAAATAGATTTTCAAAAAACCAGTGTGTAGCGACTACTTCCTGAAATCAAAATCAATCAGTATTTGTAATATGTTTGTAAAGTTACTGGATTAAAAAAAAAAAGTGAGGGATATCTTTTACAAATGTGTAAGTACTCAAACTTGTTTTGTTAAGGTTACAAAATGTAGTATTTCTTTGTTATTTGTGTAAATCATAGCCTTTTGTTTGGTCTGGTCCAACAAAAAACATTTACTGTCAAACATCTGATCGGTAGGGGACATTGTGTATTACCATGCAATACTGGAGTATCTTGTTTTTAATCAGTTTGCGGTGATTTTCTTTGCTGTAAAATGTATTTTGTCAATATGCTATATATATGGTAAAAAGGCGTGATGACATCGTTTCAAGATGGCTGCCTCCATTTATGTTCTTTGCAAATTTTCAATAGGTCATATCTCCTTTATTTTTCATAGCATTTTGACAATTCTTTCATGCATCAACCCCTTTAATGTCTGTCTACATCACACATTGTTGACTGCCCTATTTATTACAGAATTGTGGCCCTTAGTTGGACTTCGAATTTTCCATTCCAATATTATATAATGAACATGTGGCTTTCACTTCAAATGTTTTCAAAGCGGAGGTTTTCATCACCTTCAGTAGTAGTTGTAGTTATGCTCAGAAATGACTAACCCTACTTCAGTACCTCTACACTTGAGTAATTCTGGTTCAGGTGTGTGTTTGCTGTAGTCGACTTACTTCAGAAAAAGTATGTTATTGGTGAACATAGTCACTTTTAGACAGTTGTGTGCGAAAAAGGTAAACAACTGTAGGACATTTCCTGAAATCAAGTATGGGGTACTTGTACATGTATTTGTTCTGTAGTTTGGCAATTTCCAAATTTCTCCTTATTTGTTTGGGTGATTTAATTTTTCCAGATCATATAGAAGACATTTCTCACAATAGTGTTTTTTCCATTCCAATTGCAGCATTGAAGGAGGGGTCGGAAGCTATTCATGAAGCAGCCAAAAAGGCAACTATAGATGTAAAAGCAGTAGGCAAAGACCAAGTTGTTCAGATCACAGAAGTAGGCAGAGACCAAGTTGTCCAGATCACAGAAGCAGGCAGACACCAACTTGAGCAGATCACAGAATCCTTGTTTAGGGATTACAGTACTGATAAACACAGTACGTGGTTTGTTTAAGCTCTACTGCTTATAGGATGGCGCCTTGCAAGTCATCGTCTTGTCAGCTACTTGTCGCCAACACAAGATATATCATCCAAAACAATACCATTTGCATGAAATTCAGCAATTTTTACCACCACAAGATCACAGACAAGTCTGACAGTGAGCAATATCTATGCCTGTGTTAGAGTTGTTGCCCTTGATTACTGAAAAATAGGCACATTTCAGCTTCTGAGCATGATTACTTAAGTTGTTCCAATTTTCATCAAATTTTGTTTAATTTACCGGCAAACTTATTTATTTTACATTGTAACGAAAGCTCTATGAACTTATTTGAAACACTCTCGATGTCTTCCTGGGTAGAACCAGTACTAAGCAAATGCAGATAAAGTGTCTTGCTCAGGGACACAACACGTGGTAATCACCAAATTTGACATGCTCAGGGACACAAATATGGTAATCTCCAAATTTTACATGCTTAGGGACACAACACATATGGTCATCACCAAATTTGACATGCTCAGGGACACAACACATATGATAATCACCAAATTTGACATGCTCAGGGACACAACACACATGGTAATCACCAAATTTGACATGAAGGGTTGTTTCAATAAGATCTCTGACGATAATTAGCAAAATTGATGCTTACACAAGTGCTCCAGAGTTACAGCCCTTTGTTATTGACTATCAGCGGAATTTTAGTTGATAGTTAATCTGTTGCCAGTTTTCACCAAATTTGATATGACGGTTTACGTCAATAAGGTTCCGACGAGTTCAACAATGGGTAAACAAATTTATGGGGTGGCAAGTTGTCCGCCGTCCGTCGTCGGGTTGACTGATTTTTGGCAGAGTTATGGCCCTTTAAAGTTTTTTACACAAACTGTCCGGACTAGTTCTCCTGAACCCCTGGCCGGATTTCGGATAAACTTTGCTGGGATGAATCTTGGCGAGGATGATGAGTACCAAGCTCATCTCTGGGTTCTGCTTGAATGAATTTTGGCAGAGTTAAGGTCCTTTAAACGTTTTAACACACTAACTTTGTACATACGAGTTCTCCTGAACCCCTGGCTGTGTTGAATGATTTTTGATTACAGTTATGGTCCTTTAAAGGTTTCAATGAACAAACATTGTCCTGATTAGTCTCATCTGAACTTCTGGCCTATTTCAACGAATCTTGGTGGGGATGATGAGTACCAAGCCTATTTCGATGAAACTTGGCAGGGATGATCAGTTCCAAGCCTAGTTGCACATATCATCGCTGTGTTCAAGTTGAATGATTTTTGACAGAGTTATGGCCCCTTATATACAAACTTGATCCAGACTAGTCGTGCTGAACCCCTTGCTGGATTTCAATGTAACATAGCAGGAATGATCAGTACCAAGTATAGTTGCTCATATCATTGTTGTGTTCCCGTTGAATGATTTTTGACAGAGTTATGGCCCCTTATATACAAACTTGATCCAGACTAGTTGTGCTGAACCCCTTGCTGGATTTCAATGTAACATAGCAGGAATGATCAGTACCAAGAATAGTTGCTCATATCATTGTCGTGTTCCCGTTGAATGATTTTTGGTGGAGTTAAGTGGCTCTTTAAAGGTTTTAATACACAAACTTTGTCCGGACTAGTTCTCCTCAACAAGCAGTCGGCTTTTAACGAAACTTGGTTGCGTCTATCATTGTCATGTTCCGGTTGTAAATAAAGATAATCCCACCAGATTATATTCTAACAAACAATGCAGCATTAGTAGGCAATATAGCACTTACATGATCATATATATTCACGGGTGTTTATGATATAATGAAAAATAACGAGTTGAACTCACCCTCTACAGTGCCCCAGATTCTACAGTGCCCCCGATAACTTTGGACCTATTGGGTATTTCACTCATGAAAATAAAATTGAGTGAATTTTAAATTTTCAAAAAAAATTAGAGATTTGGGGATCAAATGTAAAACAAGCAAGGTAACTTACTCGTCTTTATGTAAGCTTTATTGACTTGTTATTCATGGCGGTGGTTTGTCAATGATTAATCCGTATTAATGATTAATTTCCATAGAAATACTAATCACATGTGTTAATTTCAGAAGTGCTTCTTAACGGTAACTCGCTTGTCGGTTTACGTCCATTTTAGGTAGATTCATAATAGGGTCCACGATCTGTCCCGTCATCGCACAGTCAAAGAGAAAAGCATAGTGGCCCACGAACTGTAAATGGGTCAACCACTGAACATGCAGTGCATTTCAGAATGATTGGGTCATAAAAGTTTAAGAATGAAGAAAGAACAAAAAATTGAAACATGTTAAATATAGTTTAGAACCCATAAGGATTTATTTAAAATAATTAAGACAGACTAGAGGAAGAGTAGAGCCACCATATGAGATTCAGTTTCGTATGAATTGTGCACATGCATTAAATTGAGATGCACATTCCCATCCATTAAATAATTGTTTTAAATATGAGAATATTTTGTCTGGAAATCTCAAGGAATCGGCAAGTTTTTGTTACTAAGTCATAAATATTAATTCATATTTTGTTCATATTGCTAGCAGTGGGGTACATATAATTCAATATGAGTATCCTTATTACAATGCAAGAATTATAGCCTTAAAGCATCATATAAATCAATATTAATATACCTCATGTGTAAACTTATGCACTGTTGTGTCCCGTGAACACTGTGCTTATGCATAAAATGGGTAGCATGCAGGGCAAAATGGTTCATTTATAGTAGTTATGTCAACAATTGCTAAAAAAACCAAAAAATTTGGAGGTTAATTTATTATTTGTTTCAATAAATTCCTGTGAACATTGGGTAAGACGGATTTGATATTCATATTATACATAAGTCGGAGCAAGTAGAAGAACCATGGGAATCTTTTCGACAGTTAAGCAAGATAGAAAGTGTTAGTTCCTAGATTCCTATGTATCCTCCTACTGTCTCTGGGGCTGCTGGAAATCCGAGTCTATTCTCTGAACATGTTAAGGAACCATGGGAATCTTTGATAAGTGCCAGTTTCCATATTCCTTTGTATCTGGGGCTACTTGAAATAACCCGGAAGATAATGTGTTGATAAGCTGGTATTAAACAATACTTTGATTAGATTCTGTTCATTTACATTTCCTAAACATGTTTAAGGTTTTAAATGTTTATTTCTGAATTAAAAAATCTTTTAATGAATTCATTATTTTGCTCTTTTAGACTGATATCATTTTACTTCTTAAAGATGCATTCTGTACATTTTAAATGTGTCTAGGTATGAGATTGACGAAGCTTGTTTGAAATATCAATAAAGCATCTGAATTATTTCTTTTCTAGGCTTGGTACTGATCATTCCTACCAAGTTTGAGTGAAATGAGGCCTGGGGTGACAGGAAAACAAATTCGGAATGTATATAATGGGCCATAACTTTGTAAAAAATCATTCATCCGGTACATGGCAATGATATACGCAACTAGGCTTGGTATTGATCATCCCTGCCAAGTTTAGTTGAAATCCAGCCAGAGGTTGAGGATAACTAGTCTGTACAAAGCTAGTTTATAAAACCTTTAAAGGAACATAACTCCAGATTCATTCACCTGGAACACTGCGATAATATGTGCACCTGTGCTTGGTACTGATTATCCTTGCCTAGTTTCTTTGAAATCCAGCTAGGGGTTCAGGAGAACTAGTCCGGTCAATGTTTACGTATTAAAACCTTTAAAGGGCCATAACTCCGCCAAAAAAACATTCAACTGGAACATGGCGAAGATATGCACAACTAGGCCTGGTACGGATAATCCCAAAATGTTTCGTTAAAATCCGGCCAATGGTTCAGAAGAACTAGTCCGGACAAAATCTGTGTATTAAAACCTTTAAAGGGCCATAACTCCACCAAAATCATTCAATCGGGACACGGTGACGATAGGTACAACCGAGATTTCATTGATATTAACAATCTGTATGCGAGTTTGGTAAAGATCAATAATAAATGAAAGTGCCCGAGTGTTCACAAGGCAGAAAGTATTATTTTTCAGCAAAAACAAGGGCCATAACTCCGGTGTTACTGATCCGATCTGGCTGGTTTTGGAACTTGTCCAAGCTTTCATTGATATTAACAATCTATGCAAGTTTGGTTACAAATATATTTGTAAGGATGGCCTTGCCAGAAGCCAGAGCAAGACGAGAACAAACCATTAAGGGAACGAAACACAATATTTAAACAAAAAACAAACATCAAACGCTACCGTCCTTTAAGGATTTAGGTAGACCTCATAGGGTCCACAATCTGTCCGGTCATCACACAATCAAAGAGGAAAGCATAGTGGCAAACTATAAATGTATCAACCACTAAACATGCAGTGCATTGCAAAATGATAGGAAATAAAGTTCTTGCAATAAGACATTATTCCACTTATCTAACATTTTAAAATTATAAAAATATCACTTTGGCTATAGCATATAATTTATACTTCCAAGATATGCATTTTTGACCTGTTTGACCATGGGGTCCCAGTAGGTGGATCCAAGACCTTGCTGCACCCCCTTGGGTCATATGTATTATTATATACTACTCAAAATTTGCAAAGGATCACTTTTTTGCTGTAAATTTCTTGCTGAAATAAATAGCATTATTTCTATTTTACATGAAATTATTTAGGGCAGTGTATGGTCATGTGATGTCATGACTTGATTCAAATAGTGGAATTGTTGAGTATCAAAGAAATTAATTTCTAATACCATTATATGGAAGAATAAAAGTGATCCTTAGCAAATTTTGAGCAGTATACATACATATTTGCTGTTGTTCAGGATTATATTAAATATAGCGCATTAAGAAAATCAAGAGCCACAACTCCGCTGTTAGGATCCTATCTGACTGGTTTTCGAACGTGTTCAAGCTTTCATTAATAACTAAATCAAGGGCCATAACTCCAGTGTTACTGGTTTTCAAACTTGCCCGAGCTTTCATTGATATTAGTAATCTGGAAAAAGTTTGTAAAGATCAGATGAATGATAACCCTATCATCTTAGCGAGGCAACATATAGCATGTTTAACTAAATCAAGGGCCATAACTCTGGTGTTACTGGTCCAATCTGGCTGATTTTCAAACGTATCGAAGCTTTCATTGATATTAACAATCTAGATTGATAACGTTTAGTAAATATCAAATGAAAATGAAGGCCCTATTGTCTTAACGAGGCAAAATATAGCATTTTAACTTAATCAAGGGCCATAACTCTGCTGTTACTGGTCCTATCTGTCTGGTTTTCGAACTTCTCTGAGCTTTCATTTATATCAACAATCTGGTCAAAACAGATGAAAAATGAAGATCCTATTGTCTCGAACGAGGCAAAATAAAGCATTTTTAACTAAATCAAGGGTCATCACTCCGTTGTTACTGGTCCCATCTGGCTGGTTTTCAAACTAATCCGAGCTTTCATTGATATTAACAATCTGGCAAAGTTTGGTAAAGATCAGATCAAAAATGAAGGCCCTATTAACGAGGCAAATTATAACATTTTAACTAAATCAAAGGCTACAACTCTGCTGTTACTGGTCCTATCTGGCTGGTTTTCAAAGTTGTCCGAGCTTTCATTTATATTAGCAATCTGGTACATTGTTACTGATCCCATCTGGCTGGTTTTCAAACTTGTCCGAGCTTCCATTCACAATAACAATGTGGCAAAGTTTGGTGAGATCAGATCACAAAATTTGTCCTATTGTCTTAAAGAGCATTTTTAACAACCAGAAGGGCCATAGCTCCGCTGTTACTGGTCCAATCTGGCCCTATCATCTTAACGAGAAAAGTTAATGGACGGATGACGGACAACTCGCAATCCCCAACAACATTTTATAAGAGGGCCCCCCTTGGCATTTTGCTACTATAAAATATGATATACAGTGTATTTGTATTTTATAAATTGTGACGGTTTGAGTTCAGGACAAAGATTGTATGAATTAGCAGAATTGCAACTTAATAAGTTATGTTTCTTTTCCAGGTTTGCAAGCTCTCCTCATCCATTTATACAAGTCCAAGTACCTCTCAACTCCTCTGGCAGCACGACAGAAATTGGAAGCTGACATTTTAGATGTTTACGTTAAACCAAGTATGCAGAGTGTTGACCCTTGGAAGACAAACAACCAACAAAATGAAAATATAAATGTCAATTCCCTTGATGAAATATTCTTTAAAGACGCCAAACGATGTTGTAATATATATGTTAGTGGAGACTCAGGATGTGGGAAAACGACGCTTTGTCAAAAATTAATCTCAGCTTGGTGTCTTACTCATTCCGATGCTCCGGATGACCCCATTTCATCAACAGATTTGGTTAAAACAATGGAAGACTTTGAATATCTATTTTATATTCCATTGAGACATATGGAGTCTGAGTATCACGTTGAGGAGATGATCAAAGCTCAGTTGTTGAAGACGGATCCTCAAAGAGAAGTTTTCTCACGCATACTGGAAAAAGAATCGGAACGCTGTCTCATTATATTAGATGGACTGGACGAGTGGAGAACACCATCAACATACAAGAAGTCGTACGGTGTAACTCAGGGTCTTCCAGATAGGAACGATATGTACAAGTACACGATATTGACAACATCACGTCCATGGAAGCTTGAAGTCCTTCGATTGGCTACATCTGAGATTGACCAGCAGATAAAAGTCTCCGGCATTGATGATAGAGCTGCATCTAAGTTTATTAAAAATGTTTTACATCAGTTAAATGCAAGGAATACATCCTCAAAGTCGGCTTCTAAATTTGAGAAAGAACTCAACAGCAACAAATTGTCTCAATTTAAAACAATTCCTGTAATGTTGAAACAGTTGATCTTGTTATGGTTCAGTGGAAAACCCTTTGGTAAATCAAAATGTGATGTTTATAGTGGGATGATTGACCTACTGCTGACACAAGCCGAGATGCGAGATAAGACTTTGTTTGAAAATGTATGCAGAAAATCAGATCTCCAGCTTCCAGAGTGTTTCAGTGACAAGTCAAAATGCAAAGAATGTGTGCCTCTATTATATTCTCTTGCAAAATTGGCATTTGAAACATTAATTAGTAAAAACAGAGAAACATCCCTAGTCTTCGAGCAATCTGTTGCTGAGTCTCACGGCGTTGATGAAAATGACATACAAACTTGTCTTAAAGTCGGCATTATGTCGCAAGACATAGTTCCAGACTTACTAACGGATAAGACAAGCTTGTCATTTTTGCATAAATCTTATCAGGAGTTCCTGGCAGCTCTATACATCACGATGCGTGCGGGGGACGATAAAATAATAGAACATATATTCAGTGTCTGCAATACAGTACAAATGTTACTGGAAATGTCAAAGGTAGTTTTGTTTGTTAGTGGAATGAATCCTGCCATAGCAGAAAAACTGTCACAAGGCATCAGAAATGTGACGGCGAAAGACAGCCGTATCCAGCAGTACAGACGAGAAGTGGGAGGGGAGAACGAGTATATCGAGACCATTCAGAATATGATTATTGACTGTATGAAGGAGAGCTCAGATAATGGCCATGATCATCTCAATCTCCCTCTGGATGACATTTTAATACGCCAGTATAGAGACTATAGTGACAGAGACCTGGAAGCCCTTCAACACCAGGTCACACAAAACACTGCTAATATCAAGTCTGTTAACATTTACTGTAAGTCAGAAGCCAGATATTCAGATCTCCTTCAACACATTGTACACTGTGAATCACTAGAGAAAATAGATCTGGGGGCAGATTTAACTAATATGTCACTTGATAATTTCACTAACATGTTGAACTTACCAAAGATAGTGGCTCTAGGACTCGACCACTGTGTATTAACTCATGACCAGATATGCAGCTTAATCACATCTCTGTCACTGAGAACTGGGCTCAGGAAGTTAGTGGCACTCAGACTAGGCTTTATAACATTAACTCATGACCAGATATGCACGTTAATGACTTGTCTCTCACAGAGAACACAGCTCACACAGATTGTGTTACAGGGGGTACAATGCAGTAATCATGATGGCCGGTGTAGATATCAGCTAGATTTATCACAGAATAAACAGCTGCAGAAACTTACACTACGTGATCGATATATAGACAAGGTGACATTGAACCCAGCAGAGATGACAGACTGCAGTATTGAGGACCTAGACATTCCTGGTGCAGCAGAGTCCCTACTGAGATGTCTACCTGGGGCAACTAAACTACAAACACTGAAGTGTTGGGTGTTACGTCATACTGCTGACATAGACTCACTAGAGATAATCTTGCCCACTCTTGTACACCTGAGACAGGTTGAGTTATGGTGGATAGACTTGAGTGATAGAAATATTCTCTTGTCTCCACAGATGATGAACCTGGAGTCTGTAAGGTTATCTAGTGTTACATGGACAGATGCACGTGCGTGTGAGTTTGTGGCCAGTATTCCTGACACACCACATCCAGTGTCATGTGGGTTGGGGTTACGCGGTGTGAAGTATACCAGAGTATGTGACTACATCCACTCCTCTCCAAGATTTGTTGTGACACACTATAATCCTGGTGATGGTCATACATATATTACTTTCCACACCCAGAAGCCTGGAGAAGGAACGCGACCACAGAAGTAAATACAAACATGTGCAGGATATTTGTTGTTTTTCAGTAAACAAATGTTTTATGTGCATTTTAAGTTGTTGAGTTGAGTACAAATTCATGTTTTTCGGACGATAACTTTTGAAATACTCGAGCGATTTTCAATTACTTTGACTTGTTTTCTTCGTTGAATCATTTCCAAACTAATCATGTAAGTTTTATATCGAATTTCAAAAAAAAGTTGTTTTTGTTCAAATTGGGTGGCCATTTTTAACAAACATTTTTTTTATTTTTTTCGAAAACTACTCAACCGATCGTTAAATACAACCACTTGTTTTCTTAGTGGGGTTGTTTTCTATCTATTGAAGTGACTTTTATTAAGAATTTCTGAAAAAAGTTGTTTTTTTTCAAATTGGGTGGGTTTTTTTCAGAGTAGCTTTTTTTAACAAAACTATAAAAAAATCATTTTTCGAAAACTACTCAACCGATCGTTAAATACAACCATTTGTTTTCTTAGTGGGGTTATTTTCTGTCTATTGAAGTGACTTTTATTAAGAATTTCTGAAAAAAGTTGTTTTTGATCAATTTGGCCACATTAAATACTCAAAAATGTTGTTTTTCCTTCATAGATTTAAAGGTAAACTGTTAAAAATCATCGTCTCAACAACCATTGTACATACGTTGACAGTTGTTGACTTCGAAATGATTGTTGTATCCTAGAATATAAGATGTGTACAGATGAAACCACTTGGGTGAAAATGAGAGTCCTGGGTTTCCTATTTTTAGCGCCTGATCGAAATGGTTCGGGAATATAGAAATGACCTTGGCGTCCGTTTGTCCGTGAGTCTGGAACTTGAAAGGTCGAATGTTCTTATTTCCTTGGTTGACCTGTAACCTTTTAACCGAGGGATTTGAAGAAATGGTTTGAAAACCACAGCAGGCAGTGTGTCGTCCTGATATATCCCAATCATACTTTTTAAGGTCAATGTCATGGCCAGGTCAGGGGTCAAATGCATGACTTTTAAACCAGTTTTTTGTTTTTGCAAAATTGGGATTTATATTTCCCATGTAAGGAAAGTTATTTTGCATATTTGTATAGAATCAGTGGTGTAATTTCCGATATTTGCACAAGTTGTAAAGGAAACCATGTACAATGTTAGGAATGTTATTTTGCATATTTGATAGTTTGTATAGGATTAGCAGTGTGAATTTCTAATACACTAGACGACACTTATAAGTTAACCCCGATTTTAAATGCTAATAAAACATTTTTTTCATCATAATTTCCTCAAACTTTGAACACATTCTTGAAAGCGGTGACGGAATGTAATCTGATTATCAAATTGATTATTTATTTTCAATTTTAATTTTGCTGAATCAGTTAAAAATAATTATATTGATGAGTTTTCAGACGATTTTGTCAAATAATTTAAATTTAAAAGATGAAATATAATGTAACTGGGGTGCTTATAAGTGTCGTCAAGTGTTTGTTTTGATAGTTTGTATTTGTACATGTATAACATTAGCAGTGTGAGTTTGTGATATTTGTACGTGTTATTTACTATAAATAATTTTAAGATTTCACGGGCTGTATTCAAGAAGCATTGTTACCACCAAAATATCATATCATCTTAAATATGTGCGTACAAGTCAAAGTTCCCCTATAAAGTTATTTCCAATGATCCCGTCAAATTCAAGATGGCTGCCATTACAAAACATAGTGAAATCACGTTTTAATATTTCCTCAAAACCCCTAAGTCACTTTGAACGCAACATTCCTGTTGGCGCCATATAACCTTTTTGTGTTTATGGGACGTAAATTCAACTTTTCTTGTTAATACAACCTAGAACAGTGTCTATTAATTGGACATCAATGCTTTTAAAGGGACACACGGCAATCTTGAGTTTAATATCAAGCATTAAATACCGCGATTTATTATTCCTGTATCATTTTGTCTTGGAACCTGCTTGCATATAATCAAAATTTGAGATTTCAATTGTCTTCATTATTCTACCAGGTTTTTAAATATATTATTGTTGGAATATAATATATAGTTAGTAATTTGTAAACACAATTTGCTTTGAACTAATCTAATAATATAAATGATTGAACAAATGCAAGTTATGTAGAAAACTAAAGGGATGCCTGCATTTTTAAAAAATCAAGGTTGCCAAGTGTCCCTTTAATTTGTAACACAGGCAGATTTTGTTAACTGAAACAATTCATCATGATCGAAGTCTGAAATGTGTTATTAACAAAGAACTTACAAAAATAAATCATCGACATGATAAAAATTCCATTTTTTATTTTGTTTTTAAAGGGATACCTGGCAATCTTTATTTTTTTTAAACTCACGGTGTCCCACTAGTTTTTCTGCATAACTTGCATTTGTTCAATCATTAATATTAATTATAAGAACAGTATTAAGCAATTTGTTTTTGCATATTATTAATTTTTGTTATTATTGCACAAATAATATATTAAAACTTATAGTAAGACGAAATGGTGAATACTTAAAATTTGATTTATTCAAAAGTGACCAGAGTAAAAGTAAAAATGATACTGTATATATAAATCGAGACACCCATTTCAAACACCAAGATTTTAAAGAGAGAAAAACTGTTTAGTATCTGACGTCAGTTATATTGAAGAAACTGCAAAGACTTCAAGATTGCCGTGTGTCCCTTTAAAGAGAGAAAACAACTGTTTAGTATATGACGTTTACGACGCGATGTTTTGGCACTAAAGTTTATCTGACGTCATGGCGGATTGATTCCATTTTGATTTTTTAGACATTTGACTGTCATGTCTTGTGGTAAAAACTATCTTAAAGGGACACGCAGCAATCTAAATTTTTAAAATTCGAGTTTTTGCATATTTGCAAATTATTTTTAATAATTATTTGAATAGAACAAAGCAAATTGCATGACTAATTGTTGATTACATTGCACCAATAATATATTTACACCTTTGTAATTATATTGAAGAAACTGCAAAGACTTCAAGATTGCCGTGTGTCCCTTTAAAGAGAGAAAACAAACTGTTTAGTATATGACGTTTATGACCCGATGTTTTGGCACTAAAGTTTATCTGACGTCATGGCGGATTGATTCCATTTTGATTTTTTAGACATTTGACTGTCATGTCTTGTGGTAAAAACTATCTTAAAGGGACACGCAGCAATCTAAACTTTTTAAAACTCGAGTTTTTTGCATATTTGCAAATTATTTTTAATAATTATTTGAATAGAACAAAGCAAATTGCATGACTAATTGTTGATTACATTGCACCAATAATATATTTACACCTTTGTAATTATATTGAAGAAAATGCAAACTAATTTTATTACATTTTGCTTAATTATAAGGGACACGCAGCAATCTAAACTTTTTAAAACTCAAGTTTTTTGCATATTTGCAAATTATTTTTAATAATTATTTGAATAGAACAAAGCAAATTGCATGACTAATTGTTGATTACATTGCACCAATAATATATTTACACCTTTGTAATTATATTGAAGAAAATGCAAACTAATTTTATTACATTTTGCTTAATTATATACAGGCAGATTTAGACAAAATGTGCTGCTAATTTTGATGGTCCATAAACACCTCAAGATTGCCGTGTGCCACTTTAAACTTGTTTTTATTCCATATTAGATTCGTGCAACTTTTAAACTATTTTGATATTTTAACTAATCAAAAGGCTTGTTAATAATTCATAACTCGTTTCATTAATTGTATATGGAACGAAAACTCTTCAAGAGTTTGATGGCAATAATGCTTCTTAAAATATGCCATTTATAAATAAATGTTGTATTATCAAAAGAGCAGTGGCAGAAAAACAATTACGTGGCTCCAGCGTAAATGGAGTTTCTACGATAGAATTTGCAGCAACTCTGTAGTTCAGGGTGAGAAGGTTCTAGGCCCATTTTCCATATTTTATCTTGATGTAAATGGAAGATGAGCCTGGCATATTCAATTCAATTCATGCCTGTTAGGCGCCTAGGCCCATTTTCCATATTTTATCTTGATGTACATGGAAGATGAGCCTGGCATATTCAATTCAATTCATGCCTGTTAGGCGCCATATAACCTTTTCATGTGTTGGTGCGCCTTAAAAACCCCAATTCAATATTATTACCTGTGTTTTTAGCTCGTCTGTTTTTGAAAAACAATCGGTGAGATATTGTCACCACTTGATCGTTGTCTACGTCTTTCATAATGCCAGGTTCTTTAACTCGTGCTTATATTTTAGTAATTAATTTTATATACATGTGTTAAAATTATGTCCCCTTTTGACTTTAATAGAAACAATTGGTACAAGTTTTGTATAAGCCTGTATCTCGGAAACTTACAAATAATAGATTGAAACTTCACACATGTATAACTCATGTGACAGCCAGGTTCTATAACTGGTGCTATTATTTTTATATACTTACGTTTTAATTTTGTCAAAGTGTGTGACAGTCGAGCCTCTGCACCAGCAGGCGATGCTTTTTGTTAATTGTTTAAATCGGCTTAACTATCCGACATGGTTTATGTTCATTTTGATTAATTTTTGAGACATTTGACCTTCATGTCATGTAATAATTAGCATGTTAAAGGGACACATGGCAATCTTGCTTTTTAAAACTCTGTGTCGTGTTATTTTTTCTACATAACTTGCATATATTATTTAAATATATCAAAGTTGATTGCTTTTGCATATTACTAATTGTTTATAACATTGCACCTAAAGAAACAGTTAATAGAACTAATTTATTACTTTTTATGCCCCCGAAGGGAATGGGGGCATATAGTAGTCGCACCGTCCGTCAGTCCATCCATTCGTTCGTCCGTACAGTCGTGTCCGGTTAATAACTCTTGACAATAATGGACGGATTTTCACAAAACTTTCCCCGTGTGGTTGCCGGGTTAGAATACAACCACTGCAAACACACCGTCACATGCAGAGGGGTAGGACCCCCCCCCATTCATATTCATTTTGTCATTTTTTTGTTCATGCTCATTAAAGGTCTTCATCATGACCCCTGCATTGTTTCAGGCGCCATCTCGCTCACATCACTAAGAGCAGTGGCAATTAAACAATAAACGTGGCTCCAGCGTAAATGGAGTTTTTACGATAGAATTTGCAGCAACTCTGCAGTTCAGGGTGAGAAGGTTCTAGGCCCATTTTCCATATTTTATCTCGATGTACATGGAAGATGAGCCTGGCATGTTCATGCCTGTTAGGCGCCATATAACCTGTAATGTGTTGGTGCGCCTTAAAACCCCAATTCAATTCAATTCACAAAACTTAGCACAATTGCTCACCACAGTGCTCACCACAGCAAGACTGTCGCGCACAAAATCCAGGTCCGTGGCTCCAAGGTCAAGGTCACACTTAGAGGTCAAAGGTCAAAATGAAGTGCTTTCGTGTCCGGTTAATAACTCTTGACATTCATGGACAGATTTTCAAATAAATTGGCACAAGTACTCACCACAACAAGATGACATGTCGCTCACAAAATCCAGGTCTGTGGCATCAAGGTCGCACTTAAAGGTCAAAGGTCACTTCGGGAGCATTTGTCACTTCCAGTAACATTTCTTGTAATTTAATAAATTACATACAAGCAAGGTTTAAAGTCAAAATAATAGTCATTTAAAATTCTAGTTTCTAATTTTCATGCTTTAAACCTTCAAGATTGCTGTGTGTCCCTTTAAACTCATCTCCATTCCAAATAAGATTTATGTAGCTTGGGAATCATTTTGAAATTTTAACACCAAAAGTCTTTTTAAAATTAAAATAATTTGTAATTGTATGTGGAATGGAAAGTCATTCAAGATCCTATATATATGTCGACCAAAGTTCTAATGTATTTAGGAGATTAAAGATTTGCAAAAGGATGAGGAGTTTGATGGCAATAATGCTTCTTATAGGACACGCGGCTATCTTGATTTGTGAAAAACTCCGGGCATCCCATTAGCTGTTCTACAGAACTGGCATTCGCTCAATCATTAATATTAATTATCAGAATAGTATAAAGGAAATTGTTGTTGCATATTATTAACTGTTGATTATATTGCACCAATAATATTGTTAAACCTATATATGACCCAAAAAAAAATCTAAATTTTATTTAATAATATGCGAGCCCGTTTCAAGTCTAAATGATAGTGCATAAATAGAGACGCCCATTTTAATGCTTGATAAACACTTGAAGATTGCCTTGTGTCCCTTTAAATGTATGTCAGTATAATCAGATATTGCTTGTATTAGCTCTTGTTAGTACGAGTATTTGTATTTTATTAGTGTTTGTATTTTATTCCATATTAAAGATTTCCCGTGTGGTTGCCAGGGTAGTATACAACCACTGCAATCTCACAAACAAACTGTCACATGCAGATAGGGTAGCACCCTCCCCCACCCCATTCATATTTATTTTGTTTTTTATCATGAACATTCAAGGTCTTTATCATGACACAGTAAATGCAAATGTGGAAATGAGACTTCATCGTAAATGGAGTGTCTACCATAGAATTTGCAGCAACTCTGCAGTTTTGCAGGTAAGAAGGTTCTAGGCCCATTCTCCATATTTTATCTTGATGTAAATGGAGGATGAGCCTGGCACGTTCATTCCTGTTAGGCGCCATATAACCTTTCATGTGTTGGTGCAAAACGTTAATGAATGCATTAAGAGTACGATTGTTGTCACTACAATCACCATGAACTTGTTGTGAAAACAACTGGCAGTTCAGTTTTATTTTACTGATTACCACAACTAGTCATTCAGTTTTGAAGGGATTAAATTCATTTTTGGTAGGATTATTTGCCATCCCATGAAGATCACCATTTTGTCTCGACAATTTTTACAGCAGTCATGGCCCTTTTTGGACATTTTATGGTCAAATTAGAACCTTTTGGTCACAACTTGTCAGTGAGTTTTGAATGGATGGTCCAAACCTTGGATGTTTAGTTATATTGTTTGCCATCATGAGATGATGGTCATAGTACATCACCATTTACCTACGACAATTTATACAGGAGTTACGACTCCTTTACAATATGGTCCGTATGCATCTTGAAATAGCATTTGTTTGGGTGATCTTGCACGATTAACAATTCTTCATTTAGACATAATTTAAAGTGACTGGAGGCGGTCTGGAAGAAGTGTGGATGTATATCCAAATATAAAAACAAAAACATGATGCGCTTTATTTGCGCATAAAAAGTACATGTTTACTAAATTGGATCTCTTGTGTCCGGTTTAATTATTGTTCATGAAAATTATTGCTATGGAAAACTGCAAGTTTTTGTGGTAAAAAGTATTAAAGGGACACCCAGCAATCTTATTTGTGTTTAAACTTGTGGCATCCCGTCAGTTTTTTCGGCGTAACTTGAACATTTGCTGTCATTAATAATAATCATTTGAATAGTTCAAAGCAGCGGTTTTACCAGATTACTAATAGTTGGTATTTTGCACCAATAATATATTTAAAAGAACGAGGAACAAATAAAAACATCCTAATTCTATTATCTGATACTTAAATTTATGCAGGCAGTTTTAAAGTCAAAATGATACCAGATAAATGCATTGTGTTGCTTATTTTAATGCGTAATGCTTGAAAAATACTTGCCATGACTGTGTCCCTTTAATTCATATGGGGATTCAAGATTGCCATGTGTCCCTTTAATTCGTATGGGGATTCAAGATTTCCATGTGTCCCTTTTATTCATATGGGGGAGTCAAGGTTGCATATGCAGTCCCTAGAATTAATTTGGGGATTCAAAATTGCCGCATGTCAAAATTGCCGCATGTCCCTTTAATTGATTTGGCAATTCAAGATTGCTGCGTGTCCCTTCAATTTATTTGGGGATTCAAGATTGCCGTGTATCCCTTTAATTTCATATCCGGATTCAAAATTGCTGTGTGTGCCTTTAATTCATATGTGGATTCAAGATTGCCGTGTGTCCCTTTAATTCATATGGGAATTAAAGATTGCCGTGTGTGCCTTTAATTCATATGTGGATTCAAGATTGCCGCGTGTCCCTTTAATTCATATGGGAGTTCTTGATTGCCGAATGTCCCTTTATCAGATTTAAGATAACTGTGTGTTCCTTTAATTCACATGGGGATTCAAGATTGCCACCTGTCCTTTTAATTCATTTAAGGATTCAAGATTGCCATGAGTCCCTTTAATTCATATGGGGATTCAAGATTGCCATATCCCTTTAATTAATTTGGTGATTTAAGATTGCCACGTGTCCCTTAATTTTTTGGGGGATTCAAGATTGCCGTGTATCCCTTTAATTTCATATCTGGATTCAAAATTGCTGTGTGTCCCTTTGATTAATATGGGGATAGTGTATCCTTTTAATACCTTTGGCAATTCAAGGTTGCTGTGTGTGCCTTTAATTAATATGGGGATTCAAAATTGTTGTGTTTCCCTTCAATCATTAAAACACCATACATAGAAACAGAACAAACACATCTTATGTGGATTCAAGGTTGCCATGTGTGCCTTTAATTCATATGGGAATTCAAAATTGTAGAGTCTTTAATTAATTTGAGGATTCAAGATTACCGTGTGTGCCATTAATTTATTTGGGGAATCAAGGTTGCTGTGTGTCCCTCTTAATTCATATAGGGATTCAAGATTGCCATGTGTCCCTTTAATTCATATGGGGATTCAAGATTGCCATGTGTCCCTTTAATTCATATGGGGATTCAAGATTGCCATGTGTCCCTTTAATTCATATGGGAATTCTTGATTGCCGAATGTCCCTTTAATTTATGAGATTTAAGATAACTGTGTGTCCCTTTAATTCACATGGGGATTCAAGATTGCCATATGTCCCTCTAATTCATTTAAGGATTCAAGATTGCAATGTGTCCCTTTAATTCATATGGGGATTCAAGATAACTGTGTTAATTCATTTGGGAATATTGCCTTGTGCCCCTTTAATTCAAGATCGCCGTGTGTCCCTTTAATGCATTTGGGTATTCAGAATTGTGGTCTGTCCCTTTATTGTCGAGCCTGTTTACGGATCTCGACTTAGCGAACACAATGTCATCCGGGTGAATGTGCGTCCGGTCTGTCCGATTTTTATTAGCTCTACTGATCAGAGATCAGCAGAGCTTATGCCGTGGTGCGTCGTCCGTCCGTCTGTCCGTTAACTTTTATTTGTAGCGACTACTCCTCTGAAACTACTGGATGGATAGTCATAACACTTTACAGAAATGTTGCCCATGAAGTCTAGTTGATCCTAGCAAAAATTCATGTTGATGTGAAATCCAAGATGGCCACCAAAGCTAAAAATAGATTTTTTAAATTCAAGTTTGTAGCGACTACTTCTTGAAAACTATAAGTGATATTGATATGGGACTTTTTCTAAAATGATCAGCATGACATGATGTTGGTCCTTGTCGAAAATCGTTTTGATTTGACGTTAAACATGGCTGCCAGCGGCCATCTTTGTTTACAGAGAGTTATATAATGAAAACTTGTAGCGACTACTCCTCTGAAACTACTTGACGGATTTTCATGAAACTTCACAGGAATGTTGCTCTTGATGTCTTAATGATCCTAGCAAAATTTCAGGTCGGCCGGAAATTCAAGATGGCCGCCACGGCTAAAAATAAATTTTCAAAATACAAGTTTGTAGCGACTACTTCTTGAAAACTATAAGTGATATTGATATGGGACTTTTTCTAAAATGATCAGCATGACATGATGTTGGTCCTTATCAAAAATCGTTTTGATTCGACGTTAAACGTGGCTGCCAGCGGCCATCTTTGTTTACATAGAGTTATATAGTAAAAACTTGTAGCGACTACTCCTCTGAAACTACTTGACGGATTTTCATGAAACTTTACAGGAATGTTGCTCTTAATGTCTAATTGATCCTAGCAAAATTTCAGGTTGGCGGGAAATTCAAGATGGCCGCCATGGCTAAAAATTGATTTTCAAAATACAAGTTTGTAGCGACTACATCTTGAAAACTATAAGTGATATTGATATGGGACTTTTTCTAAAATGATCAGCATGACATGATGGTTATCCGAGTCGAACATTATTTTGATTCGACATTAAACATGGCTGCCAGTGGCCATCTTTGTTTACATAGAGTTATATAATGAAAACTTGTAGCGACTACTCCTCTGAAACTACTTGACGGATTTTCATGAAACTTCACAGAACTGTTGCTCTTGATGTCTAATTGATCCTAGCAAAATTTCAGGTCGGCCGGAAATTCAAGATGGCCGCCATGGCTAAAAATAGATTTTCAAAATGCAAGTTTGTAGCGACTACTTCTTGAAAACTATAAGTGATATTGATATGGGACTTTTTCTAAAATGATCAGCATTACATGATGTTGGTCCTTGTCAAAAATCATTTTGATTAGATGTTAAACATGGCTGTCAGCGGCCATCTTTGTTTACATAGAATTATATAATGAAAACTTGTAGCGACTACTCCTCTGAAACTACTTGACGGATTTTCATTAACTTCACAGGAATGTTGCTCTTGATGTCTAATTGATCCTAGCAAAAAATCAGGTCGGCCGGAAATTCAAGATGGCCGCCACGGCTAAAAATAATTTTTCAAAAAACAAGTTTGTAGCGACTACTTCCTGAAATCAAAATCAATCAGTAGAGCTTCAAGGTCATTGACCTCTTGTTTCTTAATATTTTCTTCGTTACTTGAGGATTTTCACCAAACTCCACCAAAATCTTCATTATATGGAACCATGTGCACAATTTTGGGTTACTGTGACCTCCTTTCAGTTAAAAACAATATTGGTCACGTCGGGTCTCTGCTACGCTAGGCGTATCTTGCTTCTTTCTCGCAGGATTTTCACAGAACTTCATCGAAATATTCCTTATATGAATCTAATAACATGTGCAAAATTTTGGGTCAATGTGACATACTCTCAACGAAATATAGGTCACTTCCTGTCTGCTACGACATGCGTATCTTGCTTCTTTCTCGCATAATGTTCAACAAACTTCACCAGAATGTTCCTTATATGCATCTATCAAATTTCGGATCGCTGTGACCTACTTTAGATGAAATGTAGGTCACATCCAGTCTCCGCTACGACATGCATCCCCTCTGTTAATGACATAAGTATCTCTTGGGATTGACATTGGTGTTAGTCAAATAAAAAATCTGGTCTTCTGTAATAGGGCTCGACATGCAGGTCATGGTCTTTTAGTTTTCATGAAAGTTAAATGACAAATAGCTAGTGTTAAGTAATCACCACTCAGCGTTGAATTGTTACAGTAATTTGTAATATGTCATTGCGTCTGTAATAGATACAGTACGAGTCTTTCCTTTACTGAGGTTGGACGGTCAGACAGTCTGCTTGCTTGAGTGAGCAACACGCAATTGCTCGACTGAGACTAAGGAATGGACAGTTTGCTTGCTTGACTGAACAATGCATGATTTTGAGGTGAAGCCTAGGATGTGTGTGTTAAGCAAGCAAATTTTTCACCTTATATATGCTGTCCAGTCATGCAAAGCCAACTGTCCGTGTAAGGTCTGTAAGAGAACACTTTTGTAGTGAGGCAAGTACATGTATTACGACAATGTGGGTTATTGTAAATATCCACAGTAATGCCAGGCCCCCTTCACAAAAGTACTAGGATGTGTGTGTTAAGCAAGCAAATTTTTCACCTTATATATGCTGTCCAGTCATGCAAAGCCAACTGTCCGTGTAAGGTCTGTTAGAGAACACTTTTGTAGTGAGGCAAGTACATGTATTACGACAGTGTGGGTTATTGTAAATATCCACAGTAATGCCAGGCCCCCTTCACAAAAGTACTATCAAGAACATCACACAATCCATGTTGTATGTTATAAATACCTCAGTTTTTGCAGTCAAAAGTGTCCGTCCTGCAAACTTCAGACGGGCACTTAATGATTAGTATTGCTGGGGTCTGTTGTACGAATGTTAATATATATTAAAATGTATTCTCGTAGACCAAATGGTCTTTTGTATTAAAGTTAATATAGCGACACAGCCAAACAAGCTCTGTTATTGAGAGTTCTGAAAATCTTGGAAAATGGTGAAAGAATTATCAAAATCGGATGATAAGCAAAAAAAATTTGACCATAGAAAGATTGTTCTAAAACGAATATGGGAGCCGCCATTTTTAGAACTATGACATCATAGTTCCATATTGCCATATATGGAATATTGATAAATATCATTTAAAACGAAGAAAATCACTGCAAATGAATGATTTTTTTTATTGGTCATATAAAGCATTATTGCCATTAAGTATTACATATTTTTCAAACAGTTGCGGTAATTTTTTCCCTATAAATCATTAAATTTTCATATTTATAAATATTCCATATATGGTCATTTAGAACCATGATGTCATAGCTCTCAAAATGGCCGCTTCCATATCCGTTTCAACAGAAACTTCAAATGATCATATCTTTATTTATCATCCTATTTTGATAATTCTTTCACCCTTATTCAAGTATTTCAGAACTCTCAATAATAAAGATGGTTTGGTTGTGTCGCTACATTCCCTTTAATATTGACTTGTATATTGTAATTTAGTAGCTACAGTCAAACCTGTATTAAGAGACCACAAAATGGATGAGCAACATTGGTCTCCAAACACAGGTGGTCCTTGAATACAGGTTCATTTTAGTTCAGAATTACGCAATAGGGGATTGAAACATTGGTCCTTTAAATGAGGCCTCTTTAGCAGGTTTGGCTGTATGTCAGTTGTTTAACTACCAGTAAAATAGAAAGTACTGATATTTTGTAATGAAATTGAAAATTACAGGACAGTTAACCCGATGTTGTATATTGTAATGGTGCACACTATATCAGTTGCTTATATATATATCAGTGGTTCGGTTTAATCCAATAATATATTGTAATTTTGTGTCTGGGCTGTTTTAGCGAAAAATATTTAGGGGTTAGTTGCTTAGTACTGGTTCAGGCTCTAGCGTAAATGGGAGTTTCTACGATAGAATTTGCAGCAACTCTGCAGTTCAGGGTGATAAGGTTCTAGGCCCATTTTACATTTTATCTCTATGTACATGGAGGATGAGCCTGGCATGTTCATGCCTGATAGGCGCCATATAACCTTTCATGTGTTGGTGCACCTTAAAACCCAATTCAATTCAATTAAATTCTACCCAGGTAGACATTGAGAGAGATTAAAACAAGTTCAGAGAGGTTTTGTTACAATCCATGTATAATATATAGAGGATCTGACACTCTTTGTCATTTCATACAAAATTTTATTAAACGAGTTCAGGAATTTGTTATTAAGCGAGCCTCTACAAATTCCTGAACTCGTTTAATAAAATTTAGTATGAAATGACGAAGAGTGTCAGATCCTTTTAATCACATGAATTTTGAAATTTTGAATTTTAATTTTTGAAAATTTGATTTTTGAAATTTTAATTTTTGATAAAAAATTCCTGGACGAGTTTTAATACAATTTTGTATGAAATGACGAGTGTCAGATCCTTTTTATCACATGAATTTTGAAATTTTGAATTTTGAGAAATTTTTGAATTGAAATTATGAATTTTGAAATTTTGGAATTTTGAATTTTGAATATTTGTGGAAATTGAAATTTTCATACTTATTTTTCACAGGTCAATATACAAAATCGCGTTTATCGGCCAAGTGTCCGCCATGCTTGTTTGTAAATATGCGGAGTGATATATAGGACGAGTGATTCGGTCGCCTTGTATTACACATGGTTATAATATAAGGATATACGTAATGGGTATTTATACACACAGTTCCATGTGATAAATAGGTTTACTAAACTACATGTAATATCGATTAAAGCTTGAGTTAAAAAAAACAAACATTATCAGTTAATGATGCTGAGTTGTGGCCCTTAACTTAATGAAAAATGCTATATATTTTATCTTGTCAGCCCTCTCTCACCTTATTTTGCATTCAATTTTTACCAAATTTGGCCATTTTTAATATCGATGAGTGCTTGGACAAGTTCAAAAACCACAAATATCAGATAATAAACTTAGTCATGGCCCTTGATTTAATGAAAACTGTTTTGTTTTGGTTCGTCAACACTCGAGCAACTTCACTGTGTGTGTGTAGTTCTAAGGTTTATAGTCCGTCCGCCAACGAACATGTCGAGGTAAACCTGACGCGATGGGCACAATAGAGTCTGGACTTTCACTTTGCATCTGATCGCTAGAGTCTTGATTTCAGTGAAAAGCTTGATTTTGAAAAACACTTATCAAGCATTAAAATTGACGCCTCGATTTATTGATCCAGTATCATTTCGACTTTAAACCTACTTGCCTGTATATAAATAATAATGAAATTGTAGTTTTCAAGTTTACTTCGTTATTCTATTATAGTCTTTATTATATTGCAGTATAATCAACAATGAAGCATATTTAAAAAAAAATCCAACAAAATATTCCAATAATTATGATTTGCACAATTTGTAAATTAAGTAGACAAACAAGCTTGTTTGAACTTATCAAGATTGCCATGTCTTCCTATAATTGTTATTATATAAATATTGCTGTGTAGAATTTATTTAACTTTTGTTGACAGTTAACTAATTAAGAAAACATTAAACAATATATTAATTGACCAAGTGTTTGTTCCATTCTTTATGAAAGATTATTTAGCTCTACTGATCAAAGATCATCAGAGCTTCTGCCGTGGTGCGACGTCCGTCATCCGTCCGTCTGTAATTAGCTTTTGTGTGGGAACTTACTCATCTGAAACTGCTAGATGAATTTTCATGAAACTTCACAGTAATGTTGCACTTGAGGTGTTACAAGTTGGTCCTTTATAGGTCGACTGGCAGTCCAAAATGGCCACCTGTCTGAAAAAAATTCAAATGATAGTTTTGTGGTGATTACTACTCTGAAACCACTAGATGGATTCTCATGAAACTTAACAGGAATAAAGCACTCGATATCACGGTGGTCCTAAGTATACTAAAGGCAAAAAGAAACGCAACTTCAGAATTTCTGTTAATTATTGTATGTATAATAGGCTGCTGTTAATCAAATGGTACATGGCTACATTAGGCTTTTCTTTTTGGAAATAAGACTAAAACAACACATAAAACACCAGATGTTATCCCATCAAAGTGTCATTACTGAGAGAATACACGTTTGACTTCAGTTCCAGATTGAACATTTCCACTAACATTAACTTTAATGCTTACGTCTGTATGCACTAGGACACATTATCTGAACAATTTAACCATTGTAAGTCTGAACAAGTGGGCCTGTAGACGCTCTACTGGTATGAAGCGATTCAAAAACGTCAACATGATCGAGGCCAACCCAAGAAACCCTGTTTCCTACATATAACTACGTAAACTTTGGGTTATCGTGACGGCCATTTTGAATATTTGACGACAACAAAAAACACATTCTTGATAAGAGGCCAACAACAGGAACATGTATACGATATTTAACTAGAATTGAATAAGTGGTAACATGTCGTTTGATAAATGTCTTTACATTTGACCTAAGTTTAGCCATGGTGGCTGGCCATCATGGATAACTGGAGGCCCCAAAAACACAAATCTGGGGGGGAACTAACCCAAAGATCATTGTGATTAAGTTTCATCAAAATACTTCAGGCGATTTCAGAGATGTCATTTTTAACGTTTTCCTATATAACTATGTAAACTTTGGGTCGCTGTGGCGGCCATTTTGATTATTTGACAATAAAGAAAGAACACAAACTTTATAGAGGCTAACCCAAGGAACATGTTTATATGTCACAAGAATGGAAAAGGGGTTTCAGAGGAGATGTTGTTTGAAATATCCTTATTTTAGCCATGGCGGCCATCTTGGATGACTGGCAGCCCCGAAAAACACAATTCTGAGGGGGACTATCCTAAAGATCATTGTAATGAAGTTTCATCAAAATCCTTTAAGCGGTTTCAGAAAAGATGTTATTTTTAGCCTTCTCCTATATAACTATGTAAACTTTGGATCGCCGTGGCGGCCATTTTGATTATTGGACGATAACGAAAAAAACACAAACCTGATAGAGGCTAACCCAAGGAACATGTTTATGATATTTCACAAGAATGGAATGAGTGGTTTCAAAGATGTAGTTTGAAATTTCCTTAAATTTTACCCAGTTTTAGACATGGCGGCCATCTTGGATGACTGGCGACTCGAAAAACAAATCTGAGAGGGACTATCCCAAATATCATTGTGATTTAAGTTTTCATCAAAATCCTTCAAGCAGTTTCAGATAAAATGTCATTTTTAACCTTTTCCTAACAACTCTACGTAAACTTTGGGTCGCTGTGGTGGCCATTTTGATTATTCGACGATAAAAGACACACAATTGATAGAGGCCAACCCAAGGAACATGTTTATATTTCACAATAATGGAATAAGTGGTTTTGGAGATGTCGTTTGAAATTTCCTTAAATTTTACCTAGTTTTAGCCATGGCAGCCATCTTGGATGACTGGCAGCTGCAAAAAACACAAATCTGAGTGGGACTATCCCAAAGATCATTGTGATTTAAGTTATATCAAACTCCTTTAAGCGGTTTAGAGAAGACGACATTTTAATGTTTACCTATATAACTCTGTAAACTTTGGGTCGCTGTGACGGCCATTTTGATTATTCGACGGTAACGAAAAACACAAACTTGATAGAGACCAACCCAAGGAACATGTTTATGGTGTTTCACAATAATGGAATAAGTGATTTCGGAGATGTCGTTTCAAAATTCCTTAAATTATGACCCAATTTTAGCCATGGCGGCCATCTTGGATGACTGGCGGCCATGAAAAACACATATCTGTGAGTGGCCCTCCCAAGTAACATTGTGATGCAGTTTCATCAAAATCCTTCAAGCAGTTTCAGAGATGTTGATTTTATAAACTTGCTAACAGACAGACGGACGAAACGTGATCCCATAAGCTTGCCTGGCCTTTGGCCGTTGGAGCTAAAAACTGGACGACTCGGCTAGTTTTGTTGTATAAATTATTAATACTAATTCATGTGTTAAGGCTCTTAAAGGGACACACGGCAAGCTTGATGTTTGTAAAACGCGTGGCGTCTCATTAGTTTTTCTACATAAATTGCTTATTCATTAATATTAATTATAAGAATAGTAACAAGTCAAACCTACAGTAGAATAACGAAGAAAAGTTGAAAACTCAATATTGTATTTGAAGATACCGGTATGTCAGCAGGTTTAAAGTCAAAATGATACTGGATTAATAAATTGAGGTGCTAATTAATGCATGATAACATCAAGATTTAATAACATCAAGATTGACTTTTGTCCCTTTAACAAAGTCTAGTTTTGTGATAGAAGTACACTATTTGAATTGTTAGAAAAAAAATCCCCATTTAAATCAATATTTATGGCTTAGATTTATAACAAGCTTTCCAGACTGAACATTTTCACTAACATTAACTTTAATGCTTGTGCACATTTCACATATTGAAGATTTTATTGGTATTTGGATTGACGCCAATCACTCTTCTAGATTGCCATTAGTCCCTTTAAGGGGAAATCAAGTCGGTCTGAAATCTAAGAGCTAATAACAGTTTCTTAAAACACAATTTTG
>JAWPHD010003505.1:0-214874 GCA_037043455.1 Cyrtodaria siliqua | reverse complement strand
CCAACTGTCATCCCATTAAAACAGGACAGTGTAAATAAAGAAATCCCCGCCATGATCTAATCTCTAACCAACAAGGCAGCATCAATAGGCAATATAAGTAAAACACAAATATGCTCGTGTAAATATAATACAAAAAAACAATAGCCTAGAACTCTACAATCGCTTTGCGTTGAGCCCTGAGCAGTCAACAATTAAAAATCAAAAACAAAAGATAAAGAAAAATTACATGAGAACATAACACCATGATTTCTAAATAGATAATTCTATTTAAAAACCACTGATCCTATCCAGACTGGTAGAATGAAACAAAATCGATCCCCGCGGTAACAAAATAGGAGTTGATTGGCCATAATTGGCCATAATGTTACATGGGGCTTGTCTGTTTTCATTATTAAAAGGTATGTCACAGATTTAAGCAACACATCATTATATTCTTAGCAATTTAAACGTTAACAATACTTCCATTATGCTAGACCTCCTAGTTCTAAAGGTTAACTTACAGGTTTTGACTATAATAATTTACTTTGACACTGGTCCTTAGACAATGAATGTGTACCATTGAAAAAGGTGTGTGAATCCCACTGAAACGTTGCATTAAAGTGTAAAAAAGAGAATTGAGAGTTATCAGTTGATACATTATTACATTTTGGATTTATAAACTGAACATAATAATTTAGTTACATAGGTCATTGCTTTTTTCTTTGTCATATACCGTTTGCATTGGCTTACGAAGTGAGTAGAATTGGGTTTTACGGCGCACCAACCCAAAGATGATATATATGGTGCCAACAGGAAAGAAACATGCCAGGTCCAACCTCCATTTACATCGATGTTAAACATTACGTGGTCCGAGTATTAATTTTCATACCCCATCCAACCCCTTCGCCAAGAAGCGAAATCGGGTTTGGCTGCGGTATGAAATAAAACCTTACATTCGGCTTAAAAAGTTTGCATATTGTAAAATTAAAACATTTAATAGGTAATTTTAAAGATGTTATCGCATTTTTCGCATTATTTTCAGTGAAAAAAATGTTTTTAAACGTATTCTACTGTCGAAATATCCCTTTTAAAAGCTTTCCCATCGCTTAACGTAATTAAGGTGGGACCACGTAATAAATATGCAGAATGGGACTAGAACCTTCTCGCCTGCAGAACTAGTTTACTGTGTTCTGCGAAAGCTACATTTCCTGTTCGACTTTTATATCTACTTCTGTAGAGTTTGCTGTAAACACTTCATTGTTCGCTGGAGCCACGATCAATGTTTTCTGCCACTACTCAAGTAACACCTGAAAAATATACAGGGATGATGATGAAGACCTTTAATGGAGATGACAAAAATGACAAAGTGACCATGAATACGGGGGGATATAACCTCTCTGTCTGGGTAAACATTGGATCTATTCTTTCCCGGAAACCACACGAAGAGGCTTAAGAAAGGAATTAAAATGTCATGGCATATTTATATAACTAACTCATTATGCTTTGTACATTTAATTCGTTTCACCTGCATTTTGCAATCAGATTTGCAGAATGTTAATATATGTCGAAAGTATATTTATATAGTGAAGATGATCTGCATAGAAAAAAAGGTTTGTTTGTGGATTCATTTAGTACTTAAATCGATTTTAAGTTTTTTTTGCAGATACAACGTTTTTTCTTAACATCAAATTTATTTCCGTGATGAATATTATTCGAATGCGGTATGCGTTAATCAGTAATGCCTAGTCGATTTCCGTAACCTGAAATTCACGAAGTAGTTCGGAGTTTAGTTGTTCGAGCTAGGCATGTATCCGACGCCGCTATCTCTTAAAACACTTTAGCCATACTAAACACATTTTGTCACGCACCACGGGCGGGCGGGCGTCCGGCAATGTAGTGTCCGCTCCATAACTGGAGTAGTTTTAATCCAATATTTATACCCCAAACGTGGATACAATGTTTATGGCCACAATAGCTCTGTCAATAACCACTGCTATTGCTCAAGAAACACCGGAGTTATGGCCCTTGGATTGTTTAAAATTGACAAAATTGACGGTGTCCGCTCCATAACTGGAGTAATTGTAAACCAAGCTTGATAAAACTTGGATACAATGTATATGGCCACACTAGCTCGGTCAAGTTCGATAACCAATGCTATTGCTCAAGAAGCACTGGAGTTATGGCCCTTTGAGTTTTGAAAACTGAGGATTTTTGTGAGTCGATGTGGATGAAACTTGAGGATAATGTTTATGGGCAATATATATTAATCAAGTTTTATACCAAGCCACATCGCACATATAATGCGGTTTTTTTTCGGTTTCCGTTCAATAACTTTTATTTTTCCGACAGTATTCATTCGCATAATAACTCAATCAAGGTCGATAACCAGTCACATCGTACCTATTATGCCGGAGTTATAGTCCTTTGACTTTTGAAAAATGCTTTTTTTTTGCGGTTTCCGCTCAATAACTTTAACATTTATAATCCGATCTTGATGAAACTTGGGACATAGTCAAGGTCAATTTGTACATGCCGATGATGGTCATATAAATATGAATTTCATATTTATGACGGACGTATATTGTGTCAATTTGGCACTCCGGTTTAAAGTCAAAATGTTCCTTGATAAATAAGTAGAGACGCTAATATCGATGCTTGATAAAAACATCAAGATTGCCGTGTGTCCTTTTAACAATTTACTGACGTAACTCTTAATACCATTTAGATGAAAGCCGCGCCTGGTCTAAATTAATTAGCCGTCAGACATAGCTGCTTCCTATGCCATATAATTAAATCCGTACTGTTTCAGCTTGGTTGGCATTAGTGAAATCTTGTTTTCTCAATACAATAACATATTCTTGTTATTTGACTACCTTAGATTTACTTTCCCATTATCGGCTTATAGAAATCTGAACCTTAAACAGCGTCATTCCAAGTTAATAATGTGTGTGGTAGAATACATATATTTGTCAGAGAAAGCGTAAGATGAATAAGGCATATACGTGACGCTGTTCAGATAATTCCATTTACTTATACTTACTTGTATTGCCTATTAATGCTGCCTCCTTTTTGGTTAGAAAATAGCTCATGGCGGGAATTCAGTCGGTAGCGCGGCGGATTTGTAACCGGAGGCCCCGGGTTCAATCCTCCGTGGTGCCACTGAGTTCCGTCGGTGTGTTCTTGGGCAAGACACTTTTCCTTAGCCTCGTCCGTCGGATGGGGACGTAAACCGGGCGGTCCCGTGTATCGGTCTATCCTCCGAGCACGTTAAAGAACCATAGGAATCTATTCGATAATAAGAGTAGGGCAGGTTCCCGGATTCCTATGTATCCTTCCCCTCTCTCTGGGGCGGCTCTAAATAACCTATATTGTGTTGATGAGCCGTTAAACAACATTCAACTCAATTCTTTATTTACACAGTCCCGTTTTATTGGGAAGACAGTAGGGTGAGTGTGAGGTTTGGTGCACACTAGAACCTGGTTTAAACCCCTAGCGGCCTTTTTTGCCACTGACCGTTCCAAGGCGGTAGTCCTATCGTCAATCCTTTTGTGTTTGTGATGTCTTATCTTGCCTTTTTTTCATCTTTAAAGTTGTTCTTTGTTTCTGTGTGTGTTTGTGGTTGACTGTCGTCCTTGAATGCTACTTTTCCTGTTCGATTTTTATATCTATATTAGGTGTAAAGCAATACGGATTTAGTCGTCTGTACGTGGAGGTGAACAAGATTTTTATCGGCATTTTGCCATGCACAAACAATCATATGCAATATTAAAGAAGCTTTACGAAAAAGAAAAATGAGTTGGTTTACAGTGACAAATTCTGACTTAGCGTTTCTTCGAATTGAACAATTTTAACTTCAAATAATGCTATAAGTAATTATTAATTTAATTGTGATTAGAAAGACCGATGCAAATTCGTTTAGTTTATACCTTTCAACACTATCTACCTTGCGGCCATTATTTTCTGTCGACTGAAAACGTCATCTTTACTAACGTTTTCTTATTCTATATCTGTAGATGTCTGTACTGCTATGATACTATTATACATATATTCAGTAGTGTTATTTTTTACTGGTCCTTTGAGACCAGCGAGCCCAATATAAGTGGCTTTGAAGTAGAATACCGCTTAAGCCGGTGCTAGGGGGCGTGAGAGGTGTTGCTTTTTTCATTACTTCTCGTGAACAGACTCAATAAAACCGAGTCTGCTGCTTTATTCTCTTAATTGTTTTTGTTGTTCTCAAAGGATCACCTTTATCAGTATTTATTATTAACGATGTCGAGGTGTGCAAACAGATCAGTATCCATATCTTGGAGTATATGAACGACGTCGTGTATGCTCGCTCCACTATATACCGGTGTACTTGTCATAAAATGCATCCATTTGAAAGCGAAAATATAACATTTAAAACTATTGTGATAGGATGATAATATATTCTACTATATTTCAATATCCATCAACAAATTTCAAATTTTTAAGTGTTTTCATTGTAAATTTTCACCGAAAATAGGTCACATCAAGTCTGGTACAAAAAAAATAAAGATGGCGCATACCGGTGTATAGGTACAAATCACCGGGCGTGTTTTATGTTAACATCGGGAGTGATCATATTCGGAAACAAGTGACCTGATTTATGACGAAGCAAAATGGCCAAGCTTAAAACTAGCAGGAGACACCCAAAAAGCAAATTTGATCACTTTTGAGACAGGCATGCTATTTTTTTTTCTGAAAAAAAGAGAAAAATATGAGAAAAAATTAGGAGGTATTTGTATTGATCCTTTTAAAATGCGAAATATTTCATGATGTTTTTTTTTTCCTGTTTGACACATGACGGCAATCTAGTCAACATATTTGCATACAAATGATCTTATGGACATACATTTTATCATGGGAATGGGATTTTTACAAAATACCCCGGTAATAAACGACCACCGGCAAACAGGGAAATCACCATATATCTACTCTACTTGGTTGTAACAGTTTACGAAGTTGATTATTACGCAGACTTCCGGATAAGTATTTTGAAATTAGTTATATAGTGAGTAACGGTCATTAATATTCATTTATATGGAGGCAATTCCAAATATAAAAGGAAGTTTCAGAGAAGTATTTAAGAACAAATAGTTCAGATATGTTAAGTATGAATAAATTATTTCAATTTTGGATAAAATAATCGAGTAAATACATAAAAGAACACTTTATCTGAAGCTCTATCAATGTATATTAAACAAGAAACCTGCTGCAAAGCAGCATTAATTCATTGAATGATCTAGACTGAATCAGCAAAATATAAGAAAAATTCTCATTTTCAAATAATTTCGTAAGTATGCGGAGATTCATTAGGATAAATCCGTCAAATGCATGTCCCAAAACAACGTCACAACTGTCAGATGACGTCACAATATTGAAGTCGCGTCAAGTGGATGGGATTTCATTCGAGCAAAGCCGTAAAATACTGGTCTCGGTGTGTATTTTTCGCGAGGGGTACACACTTGGTTCTTATTGTTTTTACGCCTCCCTTCGCTCGGCGTTCACATACTTATACCTCGGTCTTATTTGTGTACACCGTGCTTCGTTCTGTTTGTTTTCACGACAACGCTTCACTTGACGCTTAACTTGCCGTAAAACGTCAAGAGCTAATGTCAAAAACAGATAGAAAGCTTCCCGGACGCTTGCGCGAAGCGCCTTCGGCGAGGCGGAAGTTTCTAAAAAAGATCATTAGTTACTAGAGCAAGTGTTCTGGAAGCTTACCTCATCTCTTGTGGATATGCGATATCTGCATGATCTCTTGAGAGGCTTAAAGATCACACTCGAGGCTAACACCTCTTGACGTCTTGTGACACCATGTACTGTGATACAAGCTTCGAGAGCACGTTTTTCTCAACATACTGGAAACTTCCTATCTGAACCAATGAAGAAGCCAAAATATCACGTGGCACCTTATCTTTCGCTTCTAACTCCTCCCTCAAATTACATCGATTTTGATGAGAATACATTCAAAGGATTCATAATGAATAGCAAAGTGGGTTTATACTATTTTCTTTTTTCAAAAATAAGAAATTGTATAAAAAGCTGTTTAAAGTTAAAACATATCGTCTTTCTCTTAAAAACTAAGCAATTCAGGTAGGGAACTTTATTTCACCCCGACCCCCTCCTCCATATCGTTTATTTTTCTCAACATGGTAAAGTAAGGAAAGTTTCATCATTAGAAAGAGAAATATATTTGTGATGCATAAAACTCTCCATCATAGGATATTTATGTTTAAAATCGGGCAATATTTAGTGAAATTCGAATTGTGCTTCCTGAAATACATTTCACAGTATATCTATCTATATTTTATTAGGTCTGTGTAGTAACCATATCGTATTACATGTCCAGAAAAATAAAAACGAATTACAGAAAAAAAAGGTGCACTACGGTTCATATTAGATATCATACGCACCATTACGTGGTCCCGCCTTAATTCCATTAAGCGATTGGAAATCTTATATTAGCAGGATTTGATAATTGAGATTTCGACAATAAAACATGTTTAAAAATATTTAATAACAATGCAATAACCTGTTTAAAATTACAATTTTTAATTTTTAACCCGAAATTAGGGTTTTATTTCATACCCAAGCCAACCCCGTTTTCGCTTCTTGGAGAAGGGGTTGGATTGGGTATGAAAGTTAATACTCGGACCACGTAATGCATACTTAAATTAAAGCAAAGCGTAATATAAAAACTGTACATGTTATCGGAGAGGACTCTGAAAAACTTCAACAGCATACACGTAGAAAGAACAACACACACGGTTCAACTGATGTCGTTCATGATGAATAGTTCATCACTTGAAGTAAGCATGGTAATGCTTCTTATGCACATCCCCACTACCCAGTTACTCAAACAGAATAACTATATTGTACATTACGGTTCTCTTACTTAAAGCAAGAATAAATTTAACTGTAGAATCGAATTGAATTAGAAAGTATAATCGCACCAACAGCTTAGGTCAAGTAGCGGCTTTCCAGCTTCCATTTGTGACGGAAGACCCCAGGTGCTCTTCCGGGCAATTTTCCTGCACGGGCGGGCACCCGGGTAGAACAATCGATGTTTCGCAAGCCAGCTGGATAGCTTCCCCACATAAAGTTTCCAGGTCCCATATGGGCTCGAACAGCAGCTGCGAGGAGCACGTGATTTCAAGTCAGGATCTCTAACCACTCAACCGCGGACATTTTACAGCAGAAATAAGAAACATGCAAACATTGGTTACCATACGAAGGATATCTATTTGCATAAGTCGGCTACTATTACCATCATCGGAGAAAAAAGTTTAACCCATGTCTTTCTCCATATTATTATTCTAGCCTATCTTTCCTGAACTGAGTTTCATCCATGTTTACCTTTTCTCATACAAAATGTTGCAGTCTATACACAATTAATGCAAGTTTGTTTGTGTACCCAGTGTTATCGTAAAGTTATCGTTGGTACGGTTTACAGAGTGTAAAGAGTTAGGTTAGGGTGATTTGAACATAACTTTCAGTAAGTTTTTCTCTAACGCAGAGGCCATCAAATGAAGAAACATGTAACAATTGTTCTCCATTGAGGCCATCAAATGAAGAAACATGTAACACACACATGGTTATATACATACAATATTATACAATCCTGAAGAGTTTCCTGTTGTAAAATCAAAAGTCCCCATATGTAAATCTTTATATAAGCATAAGTTAGTTTAAAGTACTTAACCAAATGCAAGCAAATTAAAATTAACTAGTAATACCTATAAAATAAGAATAATATTTATTTTTAAATTCTTTGATATGTTTGGCTTGTCGCATTGGAGGTGCGATCGAGTTCCATATGACAGTACCGGAATAACGAATACTTTGTTTGTATATACTTAGCCTATGTTTCGGGACGATTAGATCACCATTTAAGCAAATCCTTAATTTATAAGAGGAATGAACCTTTTAAAACAAAGATGTCTGGAGCAAGATTATTGACGCATTTGTAAATCTGCACTGCTTTATGAAATTATATTCGATCATGGACATTTAACCATTTAATCTCTTTAAATAAGTATTCAAGGACCATAGTCCAGCAAATGCACGCAGAGAAACACACAATCATTACAAAGATGAATAAACTGCAAGATATGAAAATACAAACATTAAAGTGTTGACAATAGAGATATTACCGCAATCGGGCAAATGCGTTTCAGCTAAACCAAAAACGTCTACATTTAGGTACGGATTTTAATTTAATTTAATTATCACTATATTGCAAAGTAATATGTTTCATACTTTTTTCAATCACGATGACTTGAACATTGTCACGTTTAATTGTAACATTCGCTTTGAAGTTACGTTGCATATGTCTCGTGATCTGTCACGAAAGTTGAAAACGGACATAAAGAACATAAACCATTGCAGTTTCGCATAACATATTGTAGGTTACTTGTTTTTCGGCGCTAAGCAGGCTTTTGGCCTCGCAGGAGGTGTGTCCGTGTAAGCCCATTAAAACTCGAGTTGAAAGCGATACAGAAATTATGAAAGCCTACAGTGTTTATTAAACTGAATGCTGATTGGCTAAATGTGTCTGACAAGGCCAAAGGAAACTAGTAGATTTGTTTATAGAGTATAGTTATTGATAAATTGTATATCGTTAGGTGATTTGTTACGCTGTACTTCCATCGTGACCGGAAAAGATGCCGAAAGGAATAGGAGTGCTGAAATTGCAATTAAATTATTCTGTTTTCTTGAAAAGTGCGTTAATTTTACATGGTAACTGGTAATGAAACCTTATTAAAAATTACATATCGCCGTGATTTCCTAGTCACGTGATTGTTCAAGGTGCCCGGATGTGTTCTTCTCCAAAACCACAAGGGCTAGAGCTTAGATGTTATGTATATATCATCATCTAGTGGTCCTCTACCAAGTTTGTACAAATGGTGACCAAAATATTCTTCTCATTAAAATTTATTTATACATTTAAAAATCGTCTTCTCTGAAACCACAAGGCTACAGCTTTGATATTTTGCATGGAACATCATATAGTGGTCCTTTACCAAGTTGTACAAATGGTGACCCTGGGGTCAAAATAAGCCCCTCACAGAGGGTCAACAGTTTTACATAGAAATATTAGGAAATACATTTAAAAAACCTTCTTTTTTGAAACCACAAGGTTAGAGCTTTGATATTTTGAATGTAGCATCATCTAACAGAGTACACTTTGCAAGTAGATCGATTCAGGCCCTCCTGGGCCTCTTGTTTTCACGGTTATGGCCCGTTGAATATTTAACAATAGCCTTCCGTAATGGAAGGCACTAACTTGTTTTGTTCAAATTCCCCACCTTGGCACTGCCGTGTCAACTTTTATCGGAATACCGATAATAAACGTTATATTGCTCTACTCTATACCTTACATTTCGCTATTAAAATTATATCACTTCATGATCACCAATCACGTATACATTGTTCTTCTCCAAACGCGCCGTCTGTCTTTTCTAAAGATATTTCTGTTAGTATTGAAAATCACGATCCGAAAATCTTGAAAGCACATATTTGTTTTCTACACGCGTAATTGTCGTCTGCCGATTGCAACATGATCTAAACAAATACATACTGTGACCGATGAGGTGTATGAATGTTTCATGAGGAAAAGTCGTTATATCTTTATTAAAATGTCTGAATTGAGACATTAGAGAGACTTCTAAGATTGATTTATCAACTGGCATACTGGGAATCGAATGAGACATTTTATTTGAAAACATAAAATATACTTTAGGAAACACATATAAAACTACTTTGATAGAACTCGTTTAAGTTATTAGATTAGTGAAAAGATGTAAGGATGTAACGTCGTATTAGGACAGCGAACTGAGACTGCGAATTTAAAATGCAAGTGACTGATACAGCGATCAAGGTTTCGTCAAGGTCAATAGATCTTTTATAACAGTTATAGAAATTTCCAATTTTAAGTAAAATATAATTGAAGATTTTGTTCTTTTGATCATAGCTGGAAACTACTGGATTTTAAATTAGCCACGTTACGCTGCATTTGTTCGTCTGATTTTGGTATTCAAGGTATAACAATACAACTATGCGTTCAAAAGAAATACAAAATCCTTAATAAATCATGTCTAGAAAATGGAATGTGATATTACTTTGTGGCTTTCTAGGCTTTTGTTTCTTTATATTATATATATATATATGATCATTCATGTACGTTTTACTTATATTGTCTATTAATGCGGCCTTGTTTGTTAGAGATTATAACCTGGCGGGAATATCTTTATTTAAACTGTCCTGTTTATTGGGATGACAATAGGGTAAAAGTGAGGCTTGGTGCACCCTAGAACCTGGTTTAAACCCCAAGCTGACCTTTTTTTTTTGCCACTGACCGGTAGCCCTATTGTCAACTCTTTAGTGTTTGTCATGTCTTATCTTGCCGTTTATTCAATTTTAAAGTTGTTCTTTGTTCTGTGTGTGTTGCTTCAGTCGTCCCTGAATGCTACTTTTCCTGTTCGAATTTTATATCTACTTTTGCAAGTGTTTAGCCTGTGCAACCGCCATACTGAATTGAACAAGGACACTTATTGCCACGGCACATTCATATGATGAGAGCTGTTATCTGTTATCCGTGAAATTGAGTTCGTATTTCACCAGAATCGGAATTTAATTTACGTTATTAAAGGAACCCAGGCAATCTTGATTATAACACAACAAACAAATCGCCGAATTGCCCTAGGTTTGCTTCACATACAAATTGAATGTAAATATGTGTCTGACATTTTAAATTCCATAAATGTGTATTTATTAAATAGATACTGATTACGGAGATCCTTTGGAAACAAGAAACACAACCAAGAGAATAAAGTAACAGGCTTGGTTTTCGATTGAGTCTGTTCATGAGAGGTAATGTTAGAAGCAACACCTATCATGCCCACTAGTACCGGCTTAAACCGTATTCTATTTCAAAGCCGCCTACATTGGGTCGTTGATCCCAAAGTAATAAAAATAACTGATGATTGGTTATCATGTTTTTGTTACACTGAATGTATCATAATCTCAAATCTAGAAATATAGCTGTGGACATGATTTGTCCCGCTATACGCTTTCACCTGGAATAAGGCATAACTCCACCAAAATTCAATGAGCAAGCGATTTCATATTGATACTTCCTACCAATTATCCCCAAAATCTGTTGAGAAGGGCAGGAGGAGTAATCCGGACAAGAGAGTGTGACGTAAGAATATAAGAATCTTTTATGGGTATCCGGTGAATATCGGGAATTTTAACACGAGGTATAACTGTTTTTATCGGAATCGACGCTCTGTCGAGGTTTCGATTAAAACAGTTATGCCGAGTGTTGGCATTTTCGTATCTGAACCGGATACCCATGACTGATTCTTTTTCTTGCGTATCGTTTACATTCTGCCCATTGACGTCGCCAGCTACTAACGTTTAGCATATTTATTTACACAATGACGTCATACAACTGTCATTGTTGATATCAGCACGCGACTTGTATCTTCCCCCATGTGTAAGATCAGGCTTTCCATCACCCATGTAAAACACGGATAACTTATCCGGTATGCAATAATTTACAGTCGGACAAGGCAATACAATATGCTCCCATGTATGACGAGAAAATATACATTGTGGAAATGCAGGTATACATCTCCATCAAAAGAGTTACAGCACAATACATAATTATTGAATTCAAGATTAATATTTCACAGACTCTAAATATGTGTTTGACACGATGGTAAATACAAATACATTACATTCCGAAAAAGGTTAAACAATTCAAATGTCACTTGTTTTATTAAACATCATGACAGTTATATCGCAAAATAATAAAAGTTATCTATTTAGATAATGCCTGCTGTCCTCGCACAAGGAGTTTACATGAGAAAAGCCCTGTCTATTTTGGGTGTAATACTTTTCTTTCTTAATCCGTTTTCATTACATACATAGTTTATATTATACTTATCATCCCTTATTTTTTAATAGTTTTATCTTATATATTTACAATAATTTTTAATTAATACTTCATTTCTTCATTTTTCATCAATTTTTGCGCACAATATGACCTATTTATGTGTCGACGTGCCGTAAAACACCATTCATTCTTTCATTCATTCATTCATTCATTCAATACTGGGATGTTATAATTACGCTTTCAATTACAGTTCTAATGGTATATAATGCTGAAAAACATTTAGCTGAAACAAAGATTAATTCAATTAATAAGATGGCACATATATCTCTAAATCATTGTACACATTTAAACGCGCTATAAATAGTTCAAGATTGCCATAAACCCATTTAACCTTAATTACTAAAATAGCAATAAAGCCCTGACAGTGAGAATAACTAGTCGATTTGATTGCACACCAGAACCGAGATTATCGCTAAGGCAAAGGACATATTTTGTTAAATCATGCTTTTGTAGTCCTGTTCCTGAATATATAATACGAGCTTCCATTTATTTGTTTATGACTGCACATACTTAAAGTAAAAGAGTATAAAAGTGGTCCTTTGGAAACGTTCGAACACGATAAATACGAAATATTGAAGTCTCGGTTTGATTGAGACTGTTCATGAACGGTAGGTGAAATATGCTTGCTACCGTTCTAACACAGCCCCGGGTCTGGGCAGAACTCAATATTCATAGAATCATTCATAGAAATCAATAGTACACTACTTTTAACCATCCCGAAGATTGCCATGCATATGGCGGTGGACATGCTAATTTTACTGTTATAATTCCATGTCCAGCGCGCGTATGGTCGCAGTATCTAACAAATTCTAGTGCACCGAAGAGCGAAATAAACAAAACGGAATTTAGGTGTGAGCAGCGGGTAATGAAGCCTGCGCATCACGAGTAACAGTCAAAAGACTAAATTAAAAAGCAGACAACATATCCTATGGGTGGGTTACCAGAAAAGGGGCTAAAATAGATCCGTTTTAGGATTATACTGAAAATATGTTGTTTAATAAGAGGCATCATATAAAACGAACAAACTGAATATTAGCAGTTGTATTGTATGTAACGCAGGGTTAACAAGTATATAATCCACAGAATGAATGAATTACTAATTAAAATGTTAAAAGTAACCCTTACATGATGTAATTTGTGACTTAAAAAATTATATACGCACTTGTTTTTTATTGTGTTTATAGGGGTTGGAGGGTGGTGCATATTGCCAATTTTTTTATTACAATTTTTCAATTAATTAATTATTGTTTTATTGTTTTTTATTATTATTGATAATTGTTTTTGTCTAATACAACGGACACGCTATATTAATTGCTGCTTTTCTCTGCTGTCATATGACTAGCGATTTATTGCTGAAAACGGCCCAATTGTCGTCATAAATAAGATCTTTGAAGTCATTTAGCGTTGTTTGGTATTTAATAAAAACGTTCATTACTTGCCATAATAAGTGTCGGAATTATATTGTAATCAGCTGTCTAATATTTAATTGTTCACGTGAAGGATGGCTGTGCTGTGAATTGCGGAACTGTTTCCTTTATTAATACATTGGAACAAGTTGATTCAACTACGTTTAAAATAGTCGCATGATTCATATGTAGCATTGGACGGGTACTTTACGTGATGGCTATCTCCGGCATGGTCATTTAACACTAATGCTAGTTTAAGGGATGGACCGTAACAAATGTTGTAGAACTTGTGGCCCAACCCTTTTGCAAACTAATGTAAATGTTGCAATAAAATATGTTTAAAACCAACTAAATGCTAGTTAACTGGCTTGGATTCCACATGTTTTGTTCAAAGGGACACACGGCAATCTTGAAGTGTTTATCAAACATTAGAAGTAGCATCCAGTATAGTAATCCAAGATCAATTTGACTTTAAACCTGCTTGCATATATTTAAATAAATTGTTCAGTTTTCAGTTTTCTTCGCTAATTTAACATACATGTATTATTGGTGCATTAGTATCAACAGTTAACAAAAACGTATAAATAATTTCCTTTTGAACTATTCTATAAATAGAGGATCTTACACGAGTGCTCATTCATTATTGAATTTATTAAACGAGTTGGTAAAATGCTATAATGCGAGGCTCTTGCCGAGCATTATATCATTTTTGCTAACGAGTTTAATAAATTCAATAACGAATGAGAACGAATGTTAGATTCTATTTATCACATAACTCACATATCGAATTTTATTGCATTTTGCCTGTCGCTTTAACACGCGAAACCGAAATAAACCGTGGGAATTGGATCAAAGTCATTATCGATGCTTACTAGGCTTATAACTAGTGGCATATCGAAAAATATAGAATGGTGTTATTCCACTCCCACACTGTAAGTTATGTGTATCAATTAACATTAATGATTGTAAAACTAACTAACGGGGTCGCCGCGAGTTTCAAGGCAAAATCAGGGTTGTCTTGTGTCCCTTTAAAACAAAAACAAAGAAAAGAAAACAACGTTATTAAACAGTATTATCTGAGTAACATTTAATTTTTCGATCGAGTATTGATCCGTCGGTTAATATTTCCGCTCCAACTTGAAACGGAAGCATCTGATACATTCCGCCTCTTTTCCGGATAAGTGATCCATAATACCCGTTCAGACAACAATTTGGACCAGCATGGAAGATCAACAATCGCACACCTAACGAACCCTTGATACACGATATAGTCATTTTACATTTTAACTGTTTTTAAACGTTTTATATAGTTTTACTTTGGAACCAACAATAGCCGCGTTATACGACTACTGAACTGTTGAGGTTGTGCTGGTCACGGATACTGAACGCTGTATTGATCCCGAGATCCCCGCGAGATCTATATCTGTCGTATGCTGTACGGCACCCACATTATACCCCTGCGAAACGTGACCTTGGTCAACACTATGGTCAACCGTGGTCAAGCTCTGCCATGGTTGGCAAAAGGTCAACCCATTGCATTTGATAACATTAAAATGCTAAAAGACCAATGGTCATCCCATGGTTTAAACGACATGACCATGGTCAAAAATTGTTAGACCTTGGCTGACCATGGTCACTCAAAGATTGACCATGGTCAACCATGGTCATTCAGCATGTAAGCTATAAAATCATTATAGACCATGGTCATATTAACAGAGGAAAATGACGAGAGACCATGGTTGACCATGGTTGCTAATCATTTCTGACAGCAAAACCATAGTTGACCATGGTTAAAAACGGATTTCAGACACCCATTCTGTGACTGGACAGAAACCCAATCTAACGACTCCAGCAAAAGCCGAAGTTTGACTCGCGGTTGTTTGGGGGTGTTTGAGAAACTAATAAAGACTAAGTTCCCACCCCCAGTGAAAAAGGCAGTGAAATTTCACCGAAATTCAGTGAAATGTCAGTGAAATCTGAAAATATTGACAAATCTCAGTAAAAACAACAAATGTTAGTGAAATTTCGGTGAATTTCGGTCAAACTGAAACAGTGAAATGTTAATGACATATATCTCTCTACACATTTATTCATTTAGACATGCAGACAGACAGATAGCTAGATGCTCACAGAACGTACATCACATAACTCACCCTACTGAAAAATATACCTGGGATCCCGGGGGAAATGATATAGATAATTAAAGCCTGGAAAAAAACTTAATTTTAAAGATTTTTCCAATGAAATTGGCAAATTATGTTGTTTATATCAAAAAGACACCACAGGACCGCTGCCTTGATATGTGTAGCAAGTTTTATGAATATAAATTGATTGGTTTAGGAGTTTGGAACGAAAAATGGATTATGGTACTGTGACACCTGAGTGTGATTCTGACACAGATTGCAAATAAAATGCAACACTGACTTTTGAATTTTTGGCAGGAAATGGCAACAACTGTAGATTTTCCTTGCACCATTTAATGATAAGTGATTAAAAGTAAGTGTTTTGTGACAATACTTACCTTATTTATTGTATCAAAACATCTTTATACATATAATACTTGTATTTGAAAGAGGAAATTTCTAAATGTAGACAGTGGAAACTCTATTTTAAAATCAAACCCCTATTGTCATATGTTTTCGCGGATTTGACCTTGTTTTTTTTTGTTGTTGATAGAAAAATGGTTTTCAGCACTGAAGATATTATTTGATTTCAGTAGCATATGCAACATTTCACCAAGTATGATCATGCAGGTCTTCTAAGTGATGTATAATAAAGGTTATACATTTGTGAATTGTTCTTGACTGTTGTATTTTCTAATTCTTTCATTGAAATGTCACTTAAATTTTGGTGAAATTTCACTGACAGTTCACTGTTATTTTGATCAGTTCTGTTGTAATTTTACCAAAATTTCACTGAAACTTATTACTTTTATTTTGCCCAATTCTTTCAGTGAATTTTCAAAAAACGTGTACATTTTCACTGGGGCAACACTTAAAAAAACGGACTTGGCACGGGTCTAAACTTACCAATATACTACGGCGTGAATAGACCATGACAGCTTTCACAGGGGGAACTCAGTCAACAGGATTGACCTACTTTCGACGCAGTACCTTCTGATTGGCTGAACACATTCGAGCCGGCAATCAGACTGACCTAGTCATAATTCTGCATGCAATCCAGGCCAAATCTACTTTAGTCTTCAACTGAAACCTAATCACCTTCGGTGGAATTCTTCGCATCTACTTGAGGTGTCTGCTTTTGTAATCCACTTTGGACGGGATGTTGACAGGCGACTATCAACTGGACTCTTGCGTCTCAGCTATAATCCACTATTGGAAAGCTGGCCAAACGGCTTCGTGTCATAGGGCCAGGATAAACAAACACTTATCGTTCGTTCGAGATAAGTGTCAGATTGTCTCAGTAGCGTTGTCTGTGCAGTGTTGTGTCGCTTCCCCTGGCTTGCAGTCATTTTGATCTTTGGAGAGCGCAGAGACCGATATGTATGTACATATATCGGTGGCACACTCTCACTTCTTTAATTTCGAATAGCTTGTTCCACTATTCCAGCAGTTAAAGGTTCTTAGTATTGTTTCATCACCGTCATATGCATACCATCTTCGAGGTGGCTCTAATTTCGTACTATTGACATTTTAAATATTGAGTTCTGTTCAACCCGGGCTAGAGGTCGTCAACGGTAGCAAACATGTTTTCGCAATCGTTCATGAACAGTCTAATATATGTTGTATTTATCGTGTTCGGCGATTTTAAAATGTCTTCTTTTAGATTTCAAAATTGTCCATTCATACACATTTTTTTTAAGTGCTCGAAGTTTAGCAAAGGGCACCATTGTAAAACTATGGCAAGTAAGAATGCGCAAAGTCCATGCTAGCCTATACGATGGTGTGATGTCTGTCGTCGTCCTTTGTGCATAACCGCATTCATCTTTAGTTAATGGTGACGAGTTCGACAAAGGACAAAATCGACACATGTTTTACTGAAATTTTAGCATTGCATGCCGCAATAAACGAATTACAGTTTGTCTAATCAATAACTTAAATACGTTACATTGGATTTTCATTAAATTTCGGTTGAAGGTGACAGGATAGTAGCGAGGTTTGTGTACACATAAAATCGATTCAAGCTAACCTGTAGGCCTTTTTGTCTACTGACCGTTCCAAGACGGTAACCCTTCCTTCACCATACTTTCTGTTGTAGTTTGTCTTTTTCATTGTATAGTTAATTAAATATTGCTCCTTGTTTGTAGTACAGTGAGGAACTACGATGCCATAGCGTTTGGACGCTGTGGTTTATAAAGGACCCTATATCTCAATTTTGTAATCTGACAATGATCAAATTGACGCAATCGTTACGGATTTATTTCTTTGAGTATGTCAGCATCTTGTCCATGTACGTATATTGTATTGCACTTTCACTCCGGTCAATTTGAATGATTGCTTCAACAATCACAAGAGTACATGTTTTATCTTTAAAATATCAAAGAAATGTAAGAACTCTTCTGTGACAAGGACTGTCACGATGTTATGACCCTATTATTTTGCAACGCACTGCATATTTAGTGGTTGACCCATTTACACTTGGCCACTATGCTTTTCTCATTGATTGTGCGATGACAGGTCGGATTGTGTATCCTATGATGTCGTTTATCTAAATCCACAAAGGACGGTATCGTTTGATGTTTTTTTTTAAATCTGGTCTTGTCGTAACATTTTATATTCATATATACATGATCATTTATGTGTTATACTTATATTGTCTCTTAATGCTGCCTTGTTTGTTAGAGAATATAACCTGGCGGGGATATTTTTTTTACACTCTCCTGTGTTATTTGGTTGCCAATAGGAAAATAGAGGTGTTTGGTGCTCCCTATAAACAAACTGGTTTTTACCCGAAGTTGTCTTTTTACCACTGATCGTTCCAAGGCGGTAGCTTATTTCTCTGTGTGTTGTCACATGCCTTGTTTAATAGCTTTGCAATTGTGGTTTGTTGCGTGTTTCTGGTTGACTGTGTTTTGTGAAAAAAACATTTCCAGTTCATCTTCAAATACCTACTTCGAGATTTTTGCAGCTTTCGTACTCTATACTCGATAATATACCCCCGCATCCCCCCACACCAGAAAACAATAACAACAACAACCAACAACAACACAAGCGGAAAATATATTTTTATGTATACTCAATAATTTGTGTAGATACTAAAATTAGGGTCACTGTCCCGGATCACGCAGTTGAAGTGTTGACATGGAGGTGTATTATGTGCAGTTATTATAATGAGATGACACGTCCGTTATTGAGTTACGACGTTTGATTATACCAAAAGGAATCAGAGCAGGATTTATGCAATGGTAAATTGGGATTACACGGGGTGTCTGCATGTATCAAAACGAGACGGCGTGTTGAGTACCCACTTTAAGGTCAAGGTCTGTTTGCGTCGTAACCATTAAACCTGGACTACTTGAGATATTTGGATAAAACATGGTATTTGCATGCTACATCAGTTTAATGTATATATTGTACCACATTTCCGAGAGTAGTACAACTACATCATTTACTTTATGGACATTTTCGTCCCTTGTGTAACCAAAACATTAAGCTTGGGTTTAGTTATTTGTTTAAAAAATCACGTGAACACATTACTCCAACACTACGTTCATATCAATAGTAAATGAATTAAATTACAAAACATGTGATGGGTTTATTATATCTAATGTTTCCACTGTCATATACCATTCGGTAAAGCAGCACGTCTAAAAAGAATTATTCGCATTTCAATTGATTGAAATTCACTTTAAGAATTTACTGAAGTAACTCTTAATGAAATGATGATGAAAGCAGCGTCTGGTCTAACTTAATTACCCGTTAGACATAGTTGCGTCGTATGACCTCAGACATATTAGTAAACAGATAGGAAACTTCCTATCTTAACCAATGAAGTAACCAAAATATCACGTGGCACCTTAACTTTTCCTTCTATCTCCTCTCTCAATTATTCACTGATTTTGATGAGAATACATTCAAACGATTCATAGTGAATAGCAAAATGATATTATAGTAATTTATGTTTATTTTGAAAGTGAAACAATGTATAAAAAGATGTTTAAAGTTAAACATGTCATCATTTTTCGCTTTCTCTTTAAAATCAAGGTTTTGACATAGTCAAAGTTTCCGTCAAACTCCTTTTTTGCTCTAAATGTAAGAGAACGAGAAGTACTATCATTGGAAAGAAAATTAAATTTAGGATGGTATTTGGCATGACTGAAACTTGTATCTATAAAACTCTTCATAATATATTTGTTTAAAGTTGGGAAATAATTTGTGAAATTTTCGCACTGTGCCACGTGAAATTTAGATAATTTTCGTAGTGTCCAAACTATTTGTTATTAGGTCTGTGGTATGACGTATAAAATCCATACTGTTTCGGAATGTCCTGCATTAGAGAAATATATTTTCTTGTCACTTTCTTGCTATTTGACTACTTCGAGCTCCATGTTGCTTTCACACTTGTCATTGTATAGAAATCTGAAACTTGTCATTGTATAGAAATCTGAACCTTAAACAACATAATACCGTGTTATTAAAGGCGGTCATTTTTCTTGTGGTATACGTCTGTTTGTCAGAGAAAACGCAAGATGAATAAGGTTTATACGTGATGCTATAAAGATAATTCCCGGTACTTAGGTGTAAATCAAGACGGATTTAGTCGTCAATCATTACCGGCATGTTTTGTTCGTCTTTACCATGCAGAAAGAAAAACATATGCCAAATTAAACAATTTGTCACGAAACCATTTCGGTTATTGATTTGTGAAAAGACAATGATGGGATTTTAAGGATCGTTTTTAAAGGACGGTAACGTTTGATGTTTGTCTGCAGTCTTGTCTTGTCGTGCTCTCAATGGTTTATTGTCGTGTTGCTCTGACTTCTGCTAAGTCATGGAGTACATTTTTGTGGCTTTTTAGGCTTTGGTTTTTTGTATTTATATATACACGAGCGTCTTTGTGTTTTACTTATATTGCCTATTAATGCTGACTTGTTGGTTAGAGAATAGTTCATGGCGGGGTTTTCTTTGTTTACACTGTCCCGTTTTCTTTGGTTGACGGTAGGGTAAGTTTGAGGTTTGGTGCACCCTAGGACCTGGTTTAAACTCCCAGTAGCCAGTTCGAGGGCGGTAGCCCTATTGTCAACCCTTTTATGTTTGTGACGTCTTATTTGGCCCTTTATTCCTCTTTTTTGTTCTTTGTTTCTGTGTGTGTTTGTGGTTGACTGTCGTCCTTGAATGCTGCTTTTCCTGTTCGATTTTTATATCTATATTAGGTTGTTTTTTTTTGTTGTTTTTTGTTGATTATTGCGACTTGTCAGCACATATGGAGTGGTGGAGACATAAAGATGGCGATTCTGACCAGATACCCACAAAACCGCCAGAGAGCGCGTCAATGCGGGGCAGAATTATTTATCTCTAAAGCCCTAGGCATTATCCAATTAGCTACAGAGTCCCATGGCACAACTGTAAATGTGTCTATGCGACCTTTTTCGTTTTAATAATGTCAATACGGACATTTGTCGTTTTTTTAATATCATGCAAACAGTTATAATAATTCCATTACCATATTATGGTAGCCCTATTGTCAAACCTTTTATATTTTTAATGTCATATATTGCCTTTTATTGTGCCTGCGTAGCATGGCAGCCAAGTAGGGATCACTTTGTCCGTCGTCGTCCGTACATCACAATTTAACCGCCAACCTGACCTTGGCCATAGATTGAAAAGTATTTGACTTATGTTCAAGAGACGTGACACACATCTTCTTCTTAACCTACACACTTGTCCAATAACTCTGACTTTTATTTCAGCAGAGTTAAGCCCTTTTCATAAATCTTTAACCTGCAACCTAACCAAGTTCATAACTGGCAATAACTTGAAAAGTAGTTGAACTATGTTCAGGAAAACTTCACACACATCCTCATCTTAACCAAAGGAATGTCGTAACACATGTACAATAACTATGACCTGCATATGCCCTTTTGATAAAACCTAACCTACGTCATAACTTGGTCAAATATTGACCTATGGTCATGAAACTTTATACCGTTCTTCCTTATCAATTATCCAATGCAGATGTATGCCCTTTAAACTTTAACACTTTAAAAGAACTGCTCCATAATTTACGAAGGAGCAAACGCGAGTATATGCCCAGACTCGTTTTATTGAGATGAATAGAGTAAGAGGGGGGTTTGTTGCTCTCTAGAACCTGGTTTAAACGCCCAGCGACCTTGTTTGCCACTGACCGTTCCAATGCGATAGCCCTAGCGTCAACCATTTTATCTTTGTTTTGTTTTTTCTTGCGTTTTATTCATCTCTGTAATTATTGTTTGTTTCTGTGCGTGTTTTTGGTTAACTGCGGTCTTTGAATGCTACATCTCCTTAGTATGTTCCTGTTAACGCCCAGGAGGACTTACGTTGACAATCGTGACTAACTGTAAAATATCAACAACAGCGGAACATTTACAGAATATAATATGATAGCATTACTGAAGTTGTTTCATCTGTTTAACATGCACATATTACAACTTATTAAACATCAATAATGATATCATCATAAGAAATTTGTTTTAAAATCTACATCATGTGTTTATAACCTTTATACTTATTTTTATTTTTATTTTTATACCAGAAATACATCCGCATGCTACATGTAGCCAATTCTGCTATTAAAATCCCCACATATAAAAACATTATCATTCTGATACATTTATGAACAATTTTCAGTAAAAATCGAGGAAGTTATTAACATGGACAATCATCTGAGATCAGAAAAGTAAGGAAAATAACACATATATGGAACATGAGTTATATTATTGAGTTTGTGCTTAACTTTCAAAGTATGCCTTCAATAGAATGTAAGCATCTCCAACAAATCGGTTTTAACCAGTAAATCTAACATAGTTTATTATACTACAGGGGCGGATCCAGGATTTCAGCTTAGGGGGGGCGTAAGATTTTGGTAAATATTCGGGTCCGTTTCTAGCCTCATAAAACGGTTGCGGTAGTGCATTGATAGGGTAAAAAAGTCCGTTTTCAAATAAAAGGAATTATCAATGTGTTAATTAAACCACTCATCAGCCATTATGCGTCGAGCGAGCGAAGCGAGCGAAAAAAAATTGTTATACTGAGGGCGTGCATCGAAATTGTTTGATATTTTATCTACAGTAACATGGACATACATGTATGAATAAAAAAAAGTCCGTTTTCAAATAAAAGGATTTAACAAAAATTACACTGAGGGCGTGCATCGAAATTGTTTGTATAATTAATTAATTAAACCACTCATTAGTCATTATGCGTAGAGCGAGCGAAGCGAGCGAGAATTTTTTTATACTGAGGGCGTGCATCGAAATTGTTTGATATTAAATCCACAGTAACATGGACATACATGTATGATCCGGAATTTTTAGGGGGGGGCGCGCGCCGGGTGCGCCCCCCCCCCCCCGGATCCGCTAGTGTACTACTCAATGCTGATTAGTTAGATGAAGTTGCACATTTTCTTTGTTTTATATTGAGAGATGATCATACACTGACATTTTCTTTGTTTGATATTGAGAGATGAGCATACACTGACATTTTCTTTGTTTGATATTGAGAGATAAGCATATACTGACATTTTCTTTTTATGATATGGAGAGATGAGCATACACTGTCATGTGTGATAACTTGTTTCTATTATGTTCAATCTCTACAAAGAAAAGACATAACATCCATGCCAGATAAGAAATACATTATTTCCAGAGGGTTTATATTCAGCGAGTTCAAAATGTTGTGCTTTGGACTTGAAAAACATCGTGACGTTTGATTGTAACGTTCGCTTTGCAATTATGTTGAATGTGTAATGATATATAATGCAAGTTGCAAGCGGACATAATTGCAATTGCGCATCTCATATTTTACGGAAATTAAATCTTTTTTTTTCTGTTAACGTTAGAAATTACGATCCGAGAACCTGGACTGCAAATATGTGTTTTCTACACACGTAATTGTCTGTCGATTGCAACATGATCTACACAAATACATATTGTGACCGATGAGGTGTATAAATGTTTGATGAGGGAAAGTCGTTATATCGTTATTGAAATGGCTGACATAAGACATTGGAGAGACTCCTAAAATTGGTTTATAAACTCGCATACTGGAAATTAAGTCCGGCTCTTTACTAGGAAATATACAAGTTGTCTCCATATTGATAGGAATTCGTCTGTCGGACACCGGTATTCATTTAAGACTTTGTTTTGCTATAAACATTTTTATGATATTAAAAGAACAAATGAAATGTGAGTTTACGTCCCAATAATGTTACATTAAGTCTACGACCTCAGAGTGTGATGACGTTTTCCATCAGTGCTTAAAGGGTATATGTCAAACAAAAATAAAGACCTTAAAATGCAACGGACCGATCCAGTTCGATGACCATTTAGCGTCATTTATACATCGAGGTCAATCATATTAGAGATTTTAATATATAAACTTTAATGTTCATGATATTTGTTTACAATGATGACAGTTTGTATCATTTTCGCGAAGATCCGTAAAAATAGTTCAACGGTTCTTCGGAATTGTTCAGTTCCAAGCAAATTATAATTGAAAATTGTGTTCTTTAGTTCATTTCGGGATGTGAATTCCTGCATTTTACATTAGCTACGCCACGTCGCATAAGCCGTCGTATTCGCTATACATATATAAATATGCGTTCATTATAACACAACGTCCTCAATAAGGCACGTCTAGCAAACGGATTCTATACGGTCATATACACTATTGCATTTCCCATAGGCCTCCATTATAGCCTTTTGGCCCTACTCCTATATCGGAATGGATGATAAAACCCAACTTTTTTTAAGAACTATCTTAGCGACACTCAAAAATGACCAGCAAATTGGGGATAATCTGATGCTTTCAGCCTCAAATAGTTCACTGAAGGTGGCCACCCCCAGAATGGCAGTAAAGAAATTTTACTTTTTGCAAATATACTCTCAGTAAAATTGTATCCATAAAAATGCAAATTTCAGTCAAAACATCCTAAATCAACATGTTGTTTTATGATGGAAACATAATATTTTGATGTTTTATGGGGATTTGTTATGATTTGGGTAATTTAATCCAATCAGAATCTACCTTACAATCTGACTATATGCCCTAATATACCTATACTTTTTTCAACCAATCAGAAGCCCCAAATCAATAGTGGTATCTGACCATACACGCCATCATTAATTGCAAGTATGCGGAGAGTGCCTTACATGTACGAGCGTCATGCAGGCTTGAGCAAGGACAATTATTTATATAAGCTTGTAAACATGTGTTTACATTCTATGTGGAACTGTTGATAATACGTACGTTGGGTTTCTAAAATAAAATGTGTTTAGGTCAAACAGGATACACTTGCTGAGAGCTGTTATCTGTTATCCGTTTGTGTTCCATCAGAATTGGAATTAAATGTTTTTAATGAACATCCGGTAATTTTGATTCTAACCAAGCTAACACAACACAACTCTTGAGTCTTTGCGCTAAGTTTGATACCCACAAGGTGAATATTTGTACCATTTAGTACATTCCCAAATAGGTTTAATCAATTTGTTTCGGTCACATGACAAACTGCACAATCTCAAAACTAGAATTGTGTCCGTTGATACTATTGCCTATGCTGTAAGCTGTCAGCCGAAATAAGGCCATAACTCTGCCGAAAGTCAACGAACGAAATGTGCTACAGACTTCATACTGCAATTTCCAACCGAGTGTCCCAAAGATATGTCTGATAACGAAGGTACAGTCAGACAATGGCAACACTGTATGCTCCCCTTTTTATAGGGAGTATACACATATTAATACTATATCGTTGGATATACATTTATACATCTCAATTCAATAATATGCGTCGTATTAAAGTCACTTAACTTCAAAACGAATATTTTCCAGTTTATAACTATGTGTTTGGCATGATGATAGAAGATTTTCTGCATAATAAAATTGTTTATGTCGTTGCGGCCTGTTTTTATATTGATTCTAAAATAATACATCGCATCACCAATGATCTCAGAAGTGAAGGATTGCTATAGTCTCAAAGACGACAACGATACCATGTTTTATTAATCTAAACAAAGGTCTCACACCTCAATTAATTTTCCCATAGGGTTACTGTACAGCCTTTTGCAACATCTGAGCTTCAAAGCAGGGCAGCAAACATTGTTGTTGGTTTAATATCTTCAGTATAGCCAAGACCAGTAATTTAAAACAATAAAATACATAAGTTAGCCAGGTTGGTTTCTTTTCTCGCTCATGTTTTGTGAACCCTATGGAAAATACAAAATTCATACTCTATTTAGCTGAATATCCAATGCTTCGGTCAAACAATTCTGAAATTTGAATAAAACCTCATATCAACATGGAATTTTCCGTATCATCTGTCTTTTACACTGCAGATGTATGCAAAAGCAAAGAAAACCCTATTTTTCAAATTAAAAATTGCCTAAAATTGAGAAAAAATACAATTATTTTCTGTTTTCCTTTTGTCTCTGGGTCCGTGAGCTTTCAGGGGAGATAATAGAGGTGTGAGACCGAAAGGTCTTTTGAATTGTCAAAATTCTGTTATTTTCTTTTCGGATTTTTTTTTTATCCAAAAATCATTTTTCATGGGATGGATAAATCTACCTTAAGAGAGCCTGTAAATATTATCGAAAATTAGTAAGGCTAGCTAAAGTTATTATTTTTCTTAAATTTCTGCTGTCCCCGCAACACGCAGTTTACATCTGTCATAAAGTATTGGCTATGAAATAATCATTCTGTGAGATAACTCTATTCTCGTACGAGAAGTGTTCTCCTCATGCGAGATAACTCTCTATATATATCATGAGAAATTATGACGTCACGTTGACGTAGCCTTATTTTAACATTAATAAAATACAATCATTGAAGTTATATGCATGCACTAAACGCATAATGGGAGAAAAATAAACCATAATGAGTTATCCATGTGACATAGTGACATTTCACCATCGGGATCATAACTTCAACCAGGAACTCGACAGATCCTCGTCCGTGGTTGCAATGCTGACCTCTAGGGTGAGATTTCCGTATCTCTTATGGATAATCATAATTCTTATACTCTATGATTTTCAAAACTGAGATGTTTGTACTCAAAATTTCAGTTCAATGATTTATAATTGATGTAATTATTGTCAAAATTGTGTATGAAAATGCTGAAAAACCTTTGGGTGAAAAAAACTAAATTTATTCAATAATTAAACAGGACATGGCATTCGCAGAGCTCTCTAAATCATGGTTCTCATTTTAACGCGCTATAAATATTTAAAGATTGCCTTGTATCCATTTAACCTTAATTATTAAAATAGCGGTAAAGCCCTCACAGTGAGAACAACTTGTTCATGAACAATTGCACGATATCTTCCAATTAATGGTTTCTGAGTCCACGTAATCATAAAATGATACTACCAGATGGGGTCTGTATCGCGTTCTATGACTAGTATTCTGATGAGTGTTAAATAAAGATGAAAGCATCTTATAAAACGAACAAATTTAATAGTTGTCTCCATACATTAATGTAACTCAAGCTCAGTTACACGTAAACATACACGTAATACACATTTCCATAATTGGTAAAGTAAAAAACGTGTATTTAAAATTTAAAAACAATACGTGGTGTATATCCGTTTTTCAGTGACTTTCCTTATCATCTTTATTTTGGATGTTGACAGTTTTACAGCATGGGCAATATATTTTATTATATACCTATCAATAATATATACATAGTACCTTCATTTTCTTACAATGGAATACAACAACCCGTATCACACTATAGGTTATCACTATGTTACTAAAAATAGAATTAGTATCAATATCTTACTAAAAATAGAACAGCGGTTTCTCCAATGATTCAAGCAAGTTTTACGCCACTATGCGCGAGAACGTCAAGACGACGTTACGTCATACAAATGAAACAAGTAGGTCAGACCAATGAACAACAACACCTTAAAACTACATACATTTTCCCGCTGCACTTTATCGAGAAATAATATGCTTTATTGAATGTGTATGCAAAATCAATGCAAATATTTCCATGTTAATGATGTGTAAGAGGTATATAATAAAAGGATCATTACTAGAGTAACGTGTTCTGGAAGTTTGTATCACCTCTAGTAGGTAAATGCCAGATCAGGATCACACTCGGTGTTCCTCCGCCTCTCGTGTGATCCTTGATCTGGCATTTACCTACGAGAGGTGATACAAACTTCCAGAACAAGTTACTATAGTAATAATCCTATTGTAATACATCTTTATTATCAATTTCAAAACGCATTGTGTTATACTCTAGCGTATTCCGTTGTTTGAACATCAAAGGTTCTTTACAGACATGCGTCATTTTGTTGAGTTTTGTACACAGTTTCATAATGACCGGCCACAGTTTTAGATAGGCTCATTGCGGCTTGAGTGCAAATGAGCGAGATAGGCCTATCGCGGCTTGAGTACAAATGAGCGATCTGCTTTGATTGCTCATCACGTGTCCTTGACCAAACCATGTCTGTCTTGCGAGATTTGTGAAGTTTTCTTAAGCGATATAACTTGTCCTCATACACTATGAGGATGTATGAGGAGATTGCAGATATTTAGGAATATCAATATGTACACGAGTAACTATCCTTGGTGATCGAATCCGATTTGAAAAGGACAATGGCGGACAATACGACCTGCACTTTCATACAGTCTTTATTAACTTTGTTAAAAAGTTTATCAAAAGAGGTCATGCATGTATAGTGGTGGACATTTACAGTTCGTCACTATGTTTTCCTCTTTGATTGTGCGACGACCGGACAGATTGTGAACCCTTTAATCTTGTCTTCTCGTACCCTTAACGGTTTATTCTCTTATTGCTTTGGCTTCTGTCAAGTCATTGAGTACTTACTTTGTGGCTTTCTAGGCTTTTTTTTATTTATTTTTATATCGTATATACATGGTCATGATGTGTTTTACTTATATTGCCTATTAATGCTGCCTTGTTTGTTAGAGATTATAACTTGTCGGGTAAATCTTCGTTTACACTGTCCCATTTATTGGGATGACAATAGGAAAATTGTGGGGTTTGGTGCTCCCTATAACCTGCTTTAAACCCCAAGTTGTCTTTTTGCCACTTTTATTGGCAACCCGTTTCTGTGTGTGGTGTCACATGCCTTGCTTAATAGCTCCATTGTGGTTTTGTTGCGTGTTTCTACACGGGATGTCTGCATGTATCAAAACGAGTACCCACTTTAAGGTCAAGGTATGTTTGCATCCTAACCATTAAACCTGGACTACTTGAGATATTTAGATAAAAGTATGAGGTTTGGGGCACCCTAGAACCTGGCTTAAATCCCTAGCGGCCCTTTTTTGCCACTGACCGTTCCGAGGCGGCTTTTGTGTTTGTGAAGTCTGTTCTTTGATTCTGTGTGTATTTGTGGTTTACTGCCGTCCTTGAATACTATTTTTCCTGTATGAGTTTTATATCTACTTTTAATATTGCGGGTATATTATTACATTTGACATATGTAGATGTGTACCTAGAAGACAAACAGTCATAGGCAACATGCACAATTCTGGTTAATAGGTCTGCATGTTCCTTTATTTAATTTTAAGAATATTTTTACTGTAAACGGGTATCAGTGAGAAGGGAGGTCGATGTTGTTACGGGATAGTGAGAAGGGAGGACGATGTTACGTATTGTAACGAGTCATCAGCTAAGAGAGGAAACAAATACAATATTAAGCAAATGAACATTTATATATTTAAAATGCAAAACAAAAACAGGAAAAAACACAAAAAGACAAGATCCAAAAATAAGCCAAAATCGTATAAAAAAAAGCACAGCATTTTAAAAATAAGGAGACGTTTTTATATGAGAATTTGTACCCATTGTTCTGAGAAATACATTTATATCGATAAACAATTACAGGAGAAATGGTCTAGGTCATAATTATCCTCCAAACTGATGTTAAAACAACACTCTGGACTTTAATAGTAGGTAAGCACATAGTTTGTATGACTGATGGGAGGAGGAAAATAGGATGTGTTGTTTGGAAATAAGGCATGATGTTTTTTTCATTTTTAATAAATATCGATACGCTTAGGAAGATATAATTTTAATTGCGACCACTCTTTGTTCATCGTCCGTGGTCAACATTTAGCTTGTTTACACGATAGTGGCCACATTACTTGAGCATTCTTAACCAAACTTGCACAGATTGTATATAATCATAAAATCTCGGATAAGGTCGATAATGGGCCAGATCGGACCAGTAACAGAGATATGGCCCCTGAAATAGCAAAAAAAGTGCAGTTTTTCATCTTGTTTACACGACAGAGGCCACATTTGTTGAGCAATCTTAACCAAACTTACAGTTGTTTTTTTTGTTGCTTTTTTGTTACATTTTTTTTATATTATTATTTTTTTATAATTATTACTTTTTTTCTCTCCACATCCCACTGGTAACGCCGGAGTTGTGGCCCTTTCATTGTTAAAATTGTTATTGATCATTATTTTATTATTCAATCTTTATGAAATTTACTTAAAAATCATAGGTTAAATGAGTCAAATGTGTCTCTTTGAATGCAGTGTTTGCAATTGAAAGCGGTGTTGCGGGGGTATTAGTTACCTTCAGTGATAGTTCTAGTTTATCTTGTTAACACAACAGAGGCCACATTTCTTCAGCAATCTTAACCAAACCTTAACAGATTGCATATGACCATAAGATTTCGGAGAAGTTTGACAATGGGCCAATACTCAGATGAGCGCTATAGGGCCATCATGACCCTCTTGTTTCTTATAGAACGGGAAAGCTATATTAATCGCTGCTTTTCTGTATTGTCATACCACAGCGTTGTTTTGTTCAGTAATAGCTAGAAGTCATTCATCGTTGTTTGATATTTAATAAAAATCGTTCATTATTTGCTGTAATGAGCTTCTGCTATGGAATTCGGAATTCGATTGTAATCAACTGTCTGTTAGATAATTATTCACGAGAAGGATTAATGTGATGTGAACTGCGGAATTGTTCCACTTAATAATGGAACTAGAAACAACTTGATTCAACAATATTTAAAATATTCGCATGATAAATATGTTTATGTGATGGGTGTCTTCTGCATGAAATGTTAATTTAATGTTAGTTTATTGAAAACAAATCTAGCTTGGGTTCCAGTCTTTTGCTTAAAAACTCTGAAAAATGTATTATAATTGTAATTGTATAGATAATACCAAAGAAGGATATTGTGTAAGTACTAACCATTATCATCAATGTCAATGTGTACATTATTTGTTATCGATGCTGTCGAAGCTTCCGTATAGTATACTTTAATTACTCCCACCCCACCACATACACACAATAAAATCCCCAACAAGAGGGCCAAGAGGGCCTGTGGACGCTCTAACGGCTCTTATATCAAGGGTTATTGTCATAAAAATCCCATCAGTACTACTTTTAAAACATTGCAAGAAAAACAACAACACCCACGCTAACAATTTTAACCAGAGGCCCTAGTTCTAATTGGGTATGGTTGTTTAGGGACTAGAGGTACAACAATTGTTTAAATAGGTTTTGACCACCTGTAGAGGGACCCCTTTATGCAGGCGGTCAAAACACATTTTATGTAATTGATGTGCATCGAGTACATAAATAACTATAATAAATTAGAACTAGGGTTTATTTTTAGTAAACCAGACGTCTCCCCTACAGGAGAAAGGGCCATACATCTGCCTAAAATCGTTCAACTGGAACACGACAAAGGTATGTGCAACTAGGCTTGGTAATGGTCATTCCTAACAAGTTTCATGGTAATCCAGGCTTGGGATCAGGAGAAGTAGCCGGGACAAAACTTATGTATTAAAACATTTAAAGGGCGATAACTCCACCAACAATCATTCAACCGGAACAAGAGAATGATATATATATATGCAACCAAGTTTCGTCGAAAGCCGAATAGTGGTTGAGGAGAACTAGTCCCGACAAAGAAGAGCCACAATTCCACCAAATATCATTCAACCGGAACATGACAACGACATGCGCAACTTGGCTTGGTACTGAATATTCCTGCCAAGTTTCTTTGGAATCCAGTCAGAGGTTCGGGAAAACTAGTCTGAATAACGTTTATGTATAAGGGGCCATAACTCCAACATAAAATATTCAACCGGAACATGGCAATGATATGTGCAAATAGGCTTGGTACTAATCATTCCTACCAAGTTTCGTTGAAATCCAACCAGGTGTTCAGGAGATTTAGTCTGTACAAATTTAGTGTATTAAAACCTTTAAAGGGCCATTACTCCACAAAAAGTATTCAACAGGTATGCACAATTAGGCTTGATACTGATCATCCAGGGGTACAGCAGAACTTTGACTTTGTCTTGTCAAAGTTTTTCGGATTAATTTGTTTTGTTATATTAAAAATTCCGTAGACGTTCTTGATAGAATTTGCAATAAACGTCAAGTTTCATCTATAAGCACTTATGACTTCTCTACACTATATACACTCTTACCACATCACCCTATCAAAGACAAGCTTATTGCTCTTATTCAAAAAACATGCTACATTATTGGTCTGTAATAATATTAAAACGTTTTTTACTTAAGGCAGTTTAGACAATTACACTATGTGGACTTGCCAAGAAGTTTGTGAAGCACTCATCTTTCTATTAGATAATATCTTCGTTAGGTATGGAACGACCGTTTATAGTCAAATTGTTGGTATCCCTATGGGTACGAACTGTGCAGATTTATTTTTATATTGCTATGAAAGAGGTTTCATGTTGAGACTTTCACCAGATACCCAGGCAGATGTTATTGAAGCCTTTAATGACACCTCCCGGTATCTGGATGATGACATATTGAACATGGACAACCCTTTCTTTTCTACTATGGTTAATAATACATACCCTAAAAAACTACTTCAACTTAACAAAGCTAATATTTCTGATACTCACGCTTCCTTTCTCGATTTACATTTCTCCATTAAAATGGTGAAGTAATTAAAAAAATATATGACAAGAGGGATGTTTTTTGTTTTGATATTGTTAATTATCCCCATTTAGATGGGGATGTTCCCCGAGCAACTTCTTATGGGGTCTATGTGTCTCAACTAAAAAGGTACTCCATCAGGGCTACCGTTACCATAAACTTCGTAAAACCTTTGCAAAATATTATTATCGTAACCCTGATCTTCTTTCCAAATATAAAAGTAATTTAAGAAATCTTCTGCGACAACGACTATCACAACCGGACTTCTATGGTGACGTGATTTACAAACTTCGTAAGATCCTTGGTCATGATCACTTTCATACTATCTTTGTTAAACTTGTTAAAAGGTTTATCAAAAGAGGTTATGACCCTACCATTTTGCAACGCACTGCATGCTTGGTGGTGGACCAATTTACAGTTCGCCACTATGCTTTCCTCTTTAATTGTGCGATGACCGGACAGGCTGTAGATCCTATGATGACGTCTACCTAAAGCCCAAAAGGACGGTGACGTTTGATGTTTGTCTGCAATCTTGTCATGGAAGTGCCTACAATGGTTTGTTCTCTTGTTGCTCTGGCTTCTGCCAAGTCACTGAGTACCTTCTTTGTGGCTTTCTAGGCAATTGTGTTTTTTTATTTGTATATGCACGAGCATCTTTGTGTTTTACTTATATATCCTATTAATGTTGCCTTGTTGGTTAGAGAATAGTTCATGGCGTGGATTTATTTATTTACAATGTCCCGTTTTATTAGGATGACAGTAGGGTAAATGTGAGGTCTGGTGCACCCTATAAGCTGGTTTACACCCCCAGCGGCCTTTTTTGCCACTGATCGTTCCAAGGCGGTAGCCCTATTATCAACCCTTTTGTGTTTGTGATGTCTTATTTGGCCCTTTATTATTCTTTAAAGATGTTCCTTGTTTCTTTGTGTGTTTGTGGTTGACTGTGGTCCTCGAATGCTACTTTTCCTGTTCTATTTGTATATCTATATTTGTGTTTTTCAACCTTTAAAGGGCCATAACTCCGCTAAAATGCTTTCAACCGGAATACGGTGATGATATGCTCAACTAGGCACTGATCATCCCTGCAACGTTTCGCTAAAATCCGTGCAGTAGTTCAGAAGAGACTAGTCTGGACAATGTTTGTGTATTAACACCTTTAAAGGACTATAAATCCGCCACGCGTAACACGGCGAAGACATGCATAACTAGGCTTGATACTTGTCATGCTTGCCAAGTTTCGTTGAAATCTGGCCAGGGGTTCAGCAGAACTAGTACGGACAACGTTTTTTGTATTAAAACCTTTAAAGGGCCATAACTCCGCCAAAAGACCTTTAACCAGAACACGGTGATGATATACACAACTAGGCTTGGAACTGATCATCCCTGCAATGTTTCTCTGAAATCCGGCCAGGGGTTTAGGAGAACTAGTCAGGACAATGTGTGTGTAGTAAAACCTTTAAAGGTGAAATATGGCGTGTCTTTTGAGTATATATTCGGAAATATATATATATAATATACAATCTGTTCAAATCTTACACTTATTGGTTGTCCCGTTTCCTCACAGTAGCCAATTTTATCTCATAGCGCACACGCTTCGAGTTTCGCCCTGGTAAGTGTCACGTGATCCTGTGACGTCATTGGTACCAAACGATTAGCCGTGTCGCATTGAGTTGTATAGTATTGTCTATGTAGGATTACATTTTATGGTACTTGTTAAAAATGCCGTGTGCTGTTGCTGGGTGAAAACGTTTGCACAAAGAAGGACAAGATAATAACCTAAGTTTCTTTCGTTCCCCTAATCGAGATAAGATATATTAAGATCTGAAGTGTGGTTAGACCGTTACCGAAGAAAATCGCCCCACTCGTCGAGAAAGTGGGAACCTACGAAAGACGCGCGAGTTTGTAGCAAACATTTTGAGTTGACTTCGTGGGAAGTCCATCCTTTGGTTTCATTATCTTTGAATTTGGAGAACAAAAGGCCATGCATATTAAAAGCAACAGCGGTACCAACGATATTTGACTATAAAAATGAGAAGTGCATTACCCGCCGTCTCCAAGCAAGTTGTATTCGCCTATTCGACCGGCGTTGAGGAGGAAATTCATACATGAAGTAAGATTGAAATTTATGTTCAATTATCTTAGTACCTCATCGGGTATACGTATGATAATTTGAAGAAAGGTGTATAGTCTTAGATCTTTATATACACCGTGAATGTTTAGCTGTTGAATTAGAAGCATGCGTCTTTACGTGAATCATTGCAGAGTTGACGGCGCTAATAATATGTAGCCGTCATTTTTTAAAATATTGCTAAGAACGTTCAGCATATAAATTTAAATGAATCCGGTGAAATAAACACTGTGTCTTTGTTCCCAAATTTTAATTTTAATAATTTTAAATTATAAACCCCTTCTGCCAATAGTGTTATAAATATATATTACCAACATATATAGGTCTATGGATTTGAAAAAAAATACAAAATGTTTCATGGATATCTATTACAAGGCAGAACATTAATAATATTACTAGCTTTTATATTAATTCAGTAATGTTTTATGGCAAAACAACAACAATAACGCCTCTTAGCTCGTGCAATAAGTAAAACAAGTGTAATAGAATAATATACTTTATATTATGGTAATTGCATATGTTTGGTCTGTTTTCGATCTGTATATCAGGAGTAAGTATACATGAGTAAGTATACTTACTAACTGTCTATATCGTGCTCATAATACATTTGGCTATATTATTTAAATCATAGTATTTTTTTGTCTTTGTGCGCGACAATTAGAGCTCGCATATCATGTGATATATCCGTCTTGTGCAATACGCGTCTGCCCTCGGCGGTATTACACTGCTCAAGTAATTGCAATAAACAGGAAATATATCATAAAACTAGGTTTCCCTAAATGGTGCGTGCTTTTGTGATATACCGACGTATGTACCCTAATTATGCTGTACTTCAATAGTGCACCGCAGTATTTGATTAGTCTGTATCGATATTTGGGGTCAGTGGAGACTAGAGAGCGTGTCATATTACAAACACCGCTCCTAGAGTGTTTGGTGTTAATGGCGACTTATGGCAAATATATAATACTATAGAAATTGTATGCTGTTTCATTTATTATTGTTTTCATTAATTTTTTATCAATTATGGATAATATCTAATAAATATATTTGTTCCATGTCTACTTATCGGCAAAAAAAATCTGACGCTCGTATTTAGACAAGGTCCATTCATTCGGAATATACTACATTTCGCGGTTATTGTGTATGTACCAAGATATTGCTGTGTTGCGGGTGACTTACTATCTATCTATCTATCTATCTATATATTCTGCATCACCCTCTTTCGAAGATTATGTGCAGGTGCGCGTCTGTGCAGTGTGAGTAAGATAAAAGGGGTAAAAGAAGTCTTAAAAACAGGTGAAGGTGAAATAAAGATAATAGGGTTAACGGTTAAAAGTCTGAGCAAGACAAAGTGATTTTTAAAAGATAAAAACAGCGTTTCTTGTTTAAGGCATGGAGTGGGAGACGGTGCAAACAGCCAATTTGAATGAATCCAAACTTGGAAGCTTTGCTATGTCTGCTGGCAGTCTGTTCCACTGTACAATGGCGAGCGGGAAAAATGAATACTTATAGTAGTCAGCAGAGGTGTGAATCTGTCTATAAGCCAGGGGATGGGACTGTCGTGATATTCTCGTGGGTTGCGTGACATATGGTGGCATTTCTATGGCAACAAGTCCATATATGATTTTGTAGAGGAGACATAATCGGGAGTCACTACGTCGGTCTTCTAATGATCGCCAACCTAGGTCACTGAGCATGTATGAAACACTGGCGTAATACGAGTAGTTATTTAGCGTCCAGCGAGCTGCTCTGCGCTGTACCATCTCTAACTTGTTTATATTTGTCTTAGTATATGGACTCCATACAGGGGAGGAATATTCAAGTAAGGGGCGCACAAGGGTCTTGTATGCTACTTCCCGTATATCTTTATTTTGTGATCTTATGTTTCGCTTTACAAAACCTAGAGTCCTATTTGCAGTGGATGTTGTTCTTTGGATGTGGTCATTCCAGGTGAGGTTGCTGCTGATGTCAATTCCAAGGTACCTGGAACTACTTACCGTTTCCAGGATCTGGCCGTGGAGGATATACTGGGATGGTATTGGAGTTCTTGAGCGTGTTATGTGTATAGTAGTACACTTACCTGGATTGAACTCCATGTCCCAATCAGTTTCCCACTGTTCCATGCGGTTTAGGTCCTTTTGTAGGACTTCAGCATCTTGGAGGTTTGTCACTGCTAAATAGAGTGCTGTATCATCAGCAAAGAGCCTCACCTTTGATTTGATGTTCTCTGGCAGGTCAATGATGTACGCAAGGAATAATATAGGCCCTAGGACTGATCCCTGTGGTACTCCAGAAGTGACTGGGACTTCTGAGGACTTGTCATTTTCAAGGATGACTGTTTGTGTTCTGTTGGACAAGAATGCCCTAATCCATTGATGGATATAACCTCTGATGCCGAACTGGTGCAGCTTAAATAGGAGCTTCTCGTGACTTACCTTATCAAATGCTTTACTAAAGTCTAGTAAGATAAGGTCGATATTACTGTCAGATTTCGGTGAAAACAATGTTTACGTTGTTTTTTGTTTGTTGTTGCTGTCAGTGTATAAAGACACTATTTTGTTAGATTAGTGAATAGTGTAATGATCGCTGAACGTAACGAATGACATGACACGATAGTCTTTACAAGCTCTCCATTTGCACCGCGTTCGACTTCATCATCAGTTGATGAATCCGATGTATTTTCGTCCTCAGACACGTATTCTGGCTCAAAATCGTAAGGTTGCACATTGTGTAACCGTCTTATCACGGGCATTTTCTCTGACTCGGTATCATGATCGCTTAATTCTCGCATTTTCACACAAGTTATACTGTTTTGCGTTCAGTCCCGATGTAAACAAAAAATAGTTTTGTTCCCAATGACGTCACTTCCGGTAATTCGCGTAAGAGTTTTTTCCCTTAGATTTTTTTCGATATTTTAGCAATGCCTGTTCGCCTGTTCGATTTTTATCTTTAAAAACATATTTTTACTGAACATACATCAATGGCATAGTAATAATCGTATTTATAATGATATTTAATACTTAAAAACATATCAAAAGCGGATTTGTTGATTTAGGACCAATTTCTGCTTTAAGGGCCATAACTCTGCCCAAATTATTTTAACCGGAACAGAGTGATGATATGCACAAGCAGGCTTGGTACTGACCATTCCTGTAATGTTTCGCTGAAAACCGGTCCGGGGTTCAGTAGAAATACTCCATAAAAAGTATGTGTATTAAAACCTTTTAAGAGCCACAACTCCGCCAAAAATCATTCAACCGAAACAAGGTGACGACATGCACAACTAGGCTTGGTACTGATCATCCCTGCTAAGGTTTGCTGAAATACGGCAATATGAAGGCCCTATTATAACAATCTGGTAAAGTTTGGTAAAGATCGGATGAAACATGAAGGTGCTAAAGGATCGACATAAAAATGTTAACACATTTTTCAATAATTGGACATAACTTCGGTGTAACTGGTTCGATCTGACTGGTTTTCGAACTTGACCGAGCTTTTATCAATATTAACAATCTGGCAAAGTTTGGTGAAGTGCAAAATGAAGGCGCTAGAGTGTTGACAAGACTACAAATAGCAATTTTTGTAAATTCAAGGGCAATCACTCCGGTGTTACTAGTCCGATCGGCTGGTTTTCGACCTCTTCTGAACTTGCATTGATATTAATAATCTGGTAAAGTTTGGTAAAGATCGGATGAAAAATGGAGGCGCTAGAGTGTTGACAAGACAAAATATAGCAACTTTCGTTAATTCAAGGCAATAACTCCGGTGTTACTGGTCCGATCTGGCTGATTTTCTAACTCGTCCAAGCTGCCATTGATATTATTAATAATCTAGAAAAGTTTGGTACTGATTGAATGACAAATGGAGGCGCTTGACTGTTGACAATTATTAATTATATGGTAAAGATTGGTAAAGATCGGATGACAAATGGAGGCGATAGTGTTGACAAGACAAAATATTTAGCAATTTTCGTAAATTCAAGGGCAATAACTCCGGCGTTACTGGTCCGATCTGGCTGGTCTTGAACTCGTCCGAGCTTTCGTTGATATTAACAATCTGGTAAAGATTGGTAAAGATCGGATGTAAAATGGAGGCCCTAGAGTTTTGACAAGACAAAATATAGCAATGTTCGTTAATTCAAGGGCAATACCTCCGGTGTTACTGGTCCGATCTGGCAGGTTTTCGAACTCGTCCGAGCTTTCAATGATATTAATAATAACAAAGTTGCTAGAGTGTTAACATCAAAAAGTTGATGAACGACGGACGGACGGACGACGTACAAAAGACCATGGCATAAGTCCTACTAGCTAAAGCTACATGCTTACCAAATATAACTTGTTTATCAATACGAGTGTCTAGATATGTAGTGCCTTGAAGGCATGTTTATATCCTTAGGTACGTGTGCAGACATGCTTAAAACAATTTGAGTTTAATACATGTAGCGAAAATATGCAGCAAGTGAAAAGCCTCTGTCCAAAGTCTCTTGCCAGAATATGCGATGGTGAGATGTCGTGCATATAACTACATTAAGTTTAAAGTTTAAACCTACTGACGATGAGGTATATATATAATTTACATATTTTGATAATCCAAACTCTATAGACACACTATAAACGGCTTTAACCAACCAAGCCAAACCCAAAAGCTGGCGCTTCAAATTAAGAGTTACCAACTCAAAATTCATTTTACGCATATTCAATCACGGGTATTGTAAGAACCCACGAATAAACCTTTACTTTTAATCGGCACATGTACATTATTATATGACCTAAACATTAGGATAGAATTTTGATAAACGGTTTTGTAATGTACTTTCGCCGTTATTTGAATGAGTTTCTTTAAGCAATAACTATAGTAAACGGTGTCAGATGTTTCTAAATTTGAATTGAAGGTTTGTTCTAATAAATTATCAGACGCATTACGAAGTTTATGATATTGGAATGACAGAAGAAGCGAAGTTCGGGTTATCTAAGCAATAACTTAAATACATTCCATTGGATTTTCATTAAATTTGGTTTGAACATATCAAGATATCGGATGTTGATCAAATCTACGCATTAAGAGTTACGGAGCTATTTCTTTGAGAATGTTAATCATTCACTCAGTTTAGGTAAATTGCATTGTTTTCACCAAATTTGATTTGAAGGATCTTTGGAAGTAAAACACATGCTTCTACTCGTGTTACTGAGTTGTTAATCACTACTACAATAACTTGTTTGTGCTAGGGGGCGTGAGAGGTTTTGCAATTGATGTTATCTTTCATGAACAGACTCAGTAAAATCGAACAGACTCAGTAAAACCGAGTCTACTGCTTTTTTCTCTTATTTGTGTTTGTTGCTTTCAAGAGATTCCCTTTTTAGTATTTCTTGAAATTCACAATAGCGTTTGTTTAGTGTTGTGTTGATTACAGACCAGTAGAGTTATTACTTACTTGGCCTTTGGGATCATCAAGCTCAGTTTGTGTGGCTTTAAAGTAGAATACCGCCTAAGTCGGTGATAGGGGATGTGAGAGGCTTTGCAAATTATATTACCTCTCAAGAACAGACTCAATAAAACCGAGTATGCTATTTTGCTCTATTGTTTGTATGTGTTGCACCCAATTCATCCCATTCTCGTTACATGTTATATCACGTTCAACACATCATACACAGGATGGTTTTTTCAATGACTGTATTTGTTATAGATGCTTTTGCAGCTTCCACAGATTGTATCACCTACTTCCCTATAAATACGTTGTTTTGGAATATACGATACGACATAGACCTAGCTAGTCATATCAATCAGGATTTAGTTGCCGGGCAATAAAGCTTTATCACACGCGTGAAATAAAGGGAAAAAAATGTCATATCACGGAAATAACCAAATGTTCTTTATGACGCTTTCAGCGGAGTGGTACGGAAATTACAGATTAGTTACGATTGTGTATGGTTTGTCGTCTGCATTCCATCCTGTTTTCGCGCCAGATTATTGATATCTACATCTACATGTGTACGTCGAACTGTCATCTTTGACCATACGTCAACGGAAATTACTTCACTAGTAATGCCAATTGAATTGAATTGAATTGGGGTTTTAAGGCGTACCAACACATTACAGGTTATATGGCGCCTAACAGGCATGAACATGCCAGGCTCATCTTCCATGTACATCGAGATAAAATATGGAAAATGGGCCTAGAACCTTCTCACCCTGAACTGCAGAGTTGCTGCAAATTCTATCGTAAAAACTCCATTTACGCTGGAGCCACGTTTATTGTTTTTCTGCCACTGCTCTTAGTGATGTGAGCGAGATGGCACCTGAAACAATGCAGGGGTCATGATGAAGACCTTTAATGAGCATGAACAAAAAATGACAAAATGAATATGAATGGGGGTGGTCCTACCCCTCTGCATGTGACGGTGTGTTTGCAGTGGTTGTATTCTATCCCGGCAACCACACGGGGTAGTAATGCCAAGAAGATGAAATAAAAGGGGTGATAGATAGAAGAAAAATAAAGAAATATATAAGGCATAATACACGGACCATAAAGAGAGTTTAACAAATGTATAAGAAATTCAATTATATAGAACCATCCGTGGATGAAATAACCACTTGTGACCATTAATTTCAGTACTGAATTAGACACTTGCAACTTCAATGACATTCATTTTAAATCAATAAATGTCGTGTATACTTAAACCGGGCGTCCATTTGTACGTGATCAGTGGATGCTTCCCAACATTTTCTCTAGATGACAGATTTTTCACTGACACATATACGACTTATAATTAGGCTTTTATTGTTTTCACCCTGGAAAACAGCGTAGTAAGTTAGCTGAAGTTGACAGTTCAACAAAGGCATCTCTGAAGTATATGAATGAATGGATGAATGAATGAATTAATTGTGGTTTACGGCACGCAGCCACATAATAGGCCATATTGTGCGCAAAAACAGATTAAAGATGAAACAAGACTAAAATCTATAGTATCAAAACTCTTTCATAGTATTAACATTGTAGTACCTTTGACGCATAGGAATATATGATAAATAGAATACAAATGTTTATTTTCATATCACACCCTATATCAGGCCCTCGACCCATATCAGCCCTCGATCTAAAGCTCTCCGGATGCTATGCTGTCTAGGCCTGATATAGAGTGTGATATGAAAATACCCATTTATTATTCTCTATATACTCAACGCTCCAACTCCCCCTCACACATGTTCACAATACAACAATACAAACAACCGATTCACCACCAACACATCCCAACACGAACGACAACAACACAAGCGGAAATGAGCGTTGTATGTATCCTCAATAGACTGTATCTTCTAGTAAATTATAGTTCAATGCCTCATGTCTCGGGTCGGGCAGTTGTTGTGTTGCCATGGAAGTGCATTTTGTGCTATTATAATGGGTGATCAACCCGTATGTTACATAGTTACGGCACTCGTTATACCAACAGGAATGAATGCAGGGTCATAGGGTGCAACCTGTAAAGACTCTAAGGACGGTAGCGTTAGATGTTTGTCTTAAATATTGTCTGTTCGTACCCTTACTGGTTTGTTCTCTTGTTGCTCTGGCTTCTGCCATGTCAATTAGTAGCTTTATTAGTAGATTTCTAGGCATTTTTATATTCATATATACATGATCATCTATGTGTTATACTTATATTTCCCATTAATGCTACCTTGTTTGTTAGATAGTATAACCGGGTGGGATTGTTCTACTGAATCCTGAACCACTGTCCCGTTTTATTGGGATGGCAATAGGGTAAGAACCTGGTTTAAACAAGCTGCATTTTGCCACTGACAGGCGTTCCAAGGCGGTATCTCTTTTGTCAACCCATTTGTGTTTGTCATGTTACATGCTTTGCTGCCTATTAAAATTGTAATTGTTGTTTGTTTTAGTGCGTGGTTTTGTATGACTGTGTTTTGTGAAAACTACATTTTCTGATTGACCTTTATATCTACTTTTATTCAGTAGTATATTGCTGTGATATGTGTATGTATAATCACTAGACGGCGTGTAGCGTACCAAATATCAAGGTCATGCAATAGTCGTGTTCTGTGCATAACACCTGAACTGCTTGAGATATTTGTATGAAACTTGGTATGTGTATGCTACATCAATAGACTATGCACAATTCTAGGTAGCAAGTGTAGTGTTACGGGTCCTGTACTTTTTGTGTAAATCAAGATAGCGTGTATCGTGCTCTAAAGATGCAATGTCAAGGGTCAAGGTCATACACTTTTCGTATGTGTTTACTAATTCCGTAACAGCTTCAGATAGTCCAGCGAAAAGTTATGTGTATACGTAGCATCAGTAATCTCAATAATTGCATCGCCAAAATAACGAATCAAGCCATGCCATTTCTTGTTTGGTCTATAAAGTGTGTCTTGCCCCAAATTCTGAGCCGCAGCTTTAAGGTCAAAGTCATGAGTCAAGAACATGGAATCTTTATCTCTGGTAAATAACTTTTCTCCTTTCGTACTATTCGTTTTAAACCGCCTGAGATAATAGGAATGAATAATTATATTTGTATTTATCCCCAATAGATGCTACTCAACAAATAAAAGATCAGGCATTTTTTCAGTCCGTTGGTTAAGTTATATGGCGGGGAACCACGCTTTGGTAGACATTTCTTGTCATTATAATAGGAGAAAGGAGTGCATAAGCGTCACAAGAAGGAAAACATAATATTGGTACTGCTTAAGAACCTAGTTTTTCTCTGGTTTCCATTTACAGACATTACATATAGCGCTAGTTTCTAGACCAATTATGTATTTCCATTTAATTTAAAGAGAATTGTATAATGTATAAAGTAGCAAAAATGAGAAAAATGGTCCTACAGAAATCACAGCACCCAACTGCAAATGGCACCTTAGATCCGCACTGTACCACAACCAAAGAGCAAATTAACTATACAATGAAAAGGACAACACACAACAGAATGGTGAAGACAGGGTTACCGACTTAGAACGGTCAGTGGGCAATATGGCCACCGGTTAGCTTAAATGGATTTTAAGTGTACACAACCTCGCTATTTTCCTGTCTTCGGCACTCAAATTGACTAGACAGTGTAAATCAAAGTATATCCCATCGAAAGGAAATCTTTAATAATAAAGTCCACATCCAGAGCAATTAGGATACCTGAGGATGTATTATCAATAGCATTATCAATAGAAAATAGACATTCACCACATATATTTTATGATGGAAATAACATGAAATAACATGAACCGGTACTTGAATTAGGTCAACTTCTGAAAAAAAGGTATAAAAGTCAAACAGGAAAGGCAGTTTAAAAAGTATAAAAGTCGAACAGGAAAGGCAGCTTACACAGAACACAGTAAACTCAAAAAGACAAACTTGAATGGCAATGTTAACAAAGCATAAAGGATTATGACGTCACAAACACAACAATGGTTGACAATAGGGTTACTGGGGGTTTAGACCAGGTTCTAGGATGCACCAAACTTCACACTTACCCTAATGTCATCCCTATAAAACGGGACAGTGTAAATAAAGAAATCCCCTCCAGGAACTATTCTCTAACTAACAAGGCAGCATTAAAAGGCAATGATGCTCGTGTATATATAAATACAAAAAATAAAGCATGCAGTGCGTTGCAAAATGATAGGGCAATAACCTCTTTTGATAAACCTTTTAACAAGTTTAACAAAAATAGTATGAAAGTGATCATGACCAAGGATCTTATGAAGTTTGTAAATCGCATCACCACATAAGTCCTTGTCGCAGAAGAGTTCTTAAATTACTTTTATATTTGGAAAGAAGATCAGATTTACGATATTAAAATTGTGCAAAGGTTTTACGAAGTTTATGGTAACGCCCTGATGGAGTAGCTTTTTAGTTATACAAAGATTACGAATATTAAAATCCTCAACTCGAGTACAAGCTCTAGAGAAACGAACTAAGTCATTTATACCTAATTGATCCTGCAATTTACATTTACTGAGTGCATTTTTGTTTTAAAACAGTCGGCTAATATGCATAAAACAAAATGTCTTGTAGTATTCTTATATATAATGTCGTGTATATTTGTTTTTGAAATAGTGTGTGTTATTTCTGATCACTTCCGAAAGCGTGTGAATTGGTAACCGTCCTCTCAAATAAGCTGTAACTCTGTTTTACTCACCAAATCCAAATGTATACGTTCATTTACTCCTTTCTCAGTCCCAGATTCCGAGACGACCCGTCAAAGATCATAATCTATTACTTAGAATAAATGAAGCGTCCTCACAATTATAGTTTAATATATCCTGCATCAAATCAAATATTTAAAATATTAATTATCCTTGTAATTAATTAATACCATTAATTAAATCAATGAGTTTAACCTGTGAAATAATTCATATCATTTACATTAAACTGTAGAACATAACACTGGGTTTATTAAGGTTTTATTTCATACCCCAGTCAACCCCGTTTTTGCTTCTTGGAGAAGGGGTTGGATGGGGTATGACAGTTAATACTGTAATGCCATCTGGACAGGTTACTCTGAACCCCGCGGTAATAGAAAGTAAATGAATTAACTTGGGTTTATAGGCTTTAAAGTAGAAAATCGCTTAAACCGGTGATAGGAGGCGTGAGAGGTGTTGCACTTTAAACTACCTCTAATGAACACTCAATAAAATCGAGTCTGCTACTTTTATCTCTTGTTTGTGTTTCTTGCTTCCAATGGATTCCCTTTTCTGTATTTATTATAACCATTTATTTACAAAGCCTGTGACGGGATTTATTCCGTCTAATGTTTCAACAGTCTTATACCATTAGGTACAATAACACGTCTTCAACGTTTACTTGCACTTCAGTTGATTGAAATTCAGTTTAATAATTTGCTTTTAATGAAATTATGATGAAAGCCGCAACCTGTATAATCTGATAAGCCGTAAAACAGTAGTGTCTTATGACATTAAATCCGTACTGTTTCTGAATGGTTGGCCTTAGAGAAATATCTTGTCTTGTCACATTTTTGTTATTTGACTACCTTCATTTTAGCTTCACATTGTCATCGTATAGAACCTTAAACAACAGAATATCAAATTATTAAAGACGGTCATTGTTGGTGAGATATACATATATTTGTCAGAGAAAGCGCAAGATAAATAAAAGTGGATATTAAAGTTGAACAGGAAAGTCAGCATTCAAGGACCACAGCCAACCACAAACACGCACAGAAACAAACAACAAAGATTAATAAAAGTCAAGATAGACATCGCAAACATAAAAACGTTGACAATAGGGCTGCCGCCTTGGAACGGTCAGTGGCAAAACAAGCCGTCTTGGGGTTAATCCCGGTTATAGGGCGCACCAAATCTCAGACTTACCCTACTGTCATCCAAAAAACGGGACAGTGTAGGTGACGGTTGAACAACACCATTTCCTACATTGCTTTGTTCGTATTTACCATGCAGAAAAAAGTATATGCCAAGTTTAACAATTAGCCCAAATGGAGATATGTGTGTATTCATATTTAAATGTGTCTCGTAAAATAATATTGGTATGGCCATGAATAACCATGAGCTCGGAACTTCAACAAACACCATTTTTAACAATTAATATAGTCTTAGAGAGACCGTTAATTGTATTTCAATGAAATACGAATTATGTAGTGCAAATTGGTTGAACTTAATAAAACAAACTAACCACCAGACAGAACATTGACGGAAAAATAAGCAAACGGTTGAGCGGCACATAATATACCCTGACAATTTTCGTTAAGATGTTATAAAATGAATAACAAGTTATGTTTTACCCGATTGTTACTTTGAACATAACGAAAAGGTAAGCTAAATGTTAATATTTACACTATAAGAAAGTGCGCTAATCTAAACCAGCGCCTCTACATCGAAAAACTAGCGCTTAACTTCAGCAAACACTCGCTTCGATAGATGTTAACATCTACAAACTAAATCAGACAAAATATATAGTTGCGCTTTAAAATTTTATTTTGAAGCTCTAACATCTATAAGATACATATTGAAATACAATTGAACTGATCCAACAAATGTATTTTGATGGAATATAAGGCAGTAAAATTGATATATACACGTTCTAACCGTAGAAACAGCCTGATAACATCAAATTCACATTTCCACGTCGTAAACTCGATGACAGGTTACTCTGAACCCCGCGGTAATAGAAAGTAAATGAATTAACTTGGGTTTATAGGCTTTAAAGTAGAAAATCGCTTAAACCGGTGATAGGAGGCGTGAGAGGTGTTGCACTTTAAACTACCTCTAATGAACACTCAATAAAATCGAGTCTGCTATTTTTATCTCTTGTTTGTGTTTCTTGCTTCCAATGGATTCCCTTTTCTGTATTTATTATAACCATTTATTTACAAAGCCTGTGACGGGATTTATTCCGTCTAATGTTTCAACAGTCTTATACCATTAGGTACAATAACACGTCTTCAACGTTTACTTGCACTTCAGTTGATTGAAATTCAGTTTAATAATTTGCTTTTAATGAAATTCTGATGAAAGCCGCAACCTGTATAATCTGATAAGCCGTAAATCAGTAGTGTCTTATGACATTAAATCCGTACTGTTTCTGAATGGTTGGCCTTAGAGAAATATCTTGTCTTGTCACATTTTTGTTATTTGACTACCTTCATTTTAGCTTCACATTGTCATCGTATAGAACCTTAAACAACAGAATATCAAATTATTAAAGACGGTCATTGTTGGTGAGATATACATATATTTGTCAGAGAAAGCGCAAGATGAATAAAAGTGGATATTAAAGTTGAACAGGAAAGTCAGCATTCAAGGACCACAGCCAACCACAAACACGCACAGAAACAAACAACAAAGATTAATAAAAGTCAAGATAGACATCGCAAACATAAAAGCGTTGACAATAGGGCTGCCGCCTTGGAACGGTCAGTGGCAAAAAAAGCCGTCTTGGGGTTAATCCCGGTTATAGGGCGCACCAAATCTCAGACTTACCCTACTGTCATCCAAAAAACGGGACAGTGTAGGTGACGGTTGAACAACATCATTTCCTACATTGCTTTGTTCGTATTTACCATGCAGAAAAAAGTGTATGCCAAGTTTAACAATTAGCCCAAATGGAGATATGTATGTATTCATATTTAAATGTGTCTCGTAAAATAATATTGGTATGGCCATGAATAACCATGAGCTCGGAACTTAAACAAACACCATTTTTAACAATTAATATAGTCTTAGAGAGACCGTTAATTGTATTTCAATGAAATACGAATTATGTAGTGCAAATTGGTTGAACTTAATAAAACAAACTAACCACCAGACAGAACATTGACGGAAAAATAAGCAAACGGTTGAGCGGCACATAATATACCCTGACAATTTTCGTTAAGATGTTATAAAATGAATAACAAGTTATGTTTTACCCGATTGTTACTTTGAACATAACGAAAAGGTAAGCTAAATGTTAATATTTACACTATAAGAAAGTGCGCTAATCTAAACCAGCGCCTCTACATCGAAAAACTAGCGCTTAACTTCAGCAAACACTCGCTTCGATAGATGTTAACATATACAAACTAAATCAGACAAAATATATAGTTGCGCTTTAAAATTTTATTTTGAAGCTCTAACATCTATAAGATACATATTGAAATACAATTGAACTGATCCAACAAATGTATTTTGATGGAATATAAGGCAGTAAAATAGATATATACACGTTCTTACCGTAGAAACAGCCTGATAACATCAAATTCACATTTCCACGTCGTAAACTCGATGAGGTCACTTGAAAGTCTCGGGCATTCTGTAAATGTAAAACACAGACAGGCAGTGTACAGTATTATAGAGAATAAATTTGTAAATCACGATTATTTGCCAAATATGGGTTTCCACATCTACAAACCGTCTTTGTCTGTCTACAAACTCAAATTCGATTCGCACTTTACCTAGTGATAAGTATTGCAAAAATTGTTTATGTTAGTGCTGCAAAGCATTTTGCTCAAACAAACACTCGTTCAATAACTAAACAGGGCATGGCATAAACGACTATAGCTGTAATGTTAACGCGCTATAAATAGTTCAAGATAGTCGTGTATCCATTTAACATTCGCTATATCAACAGCAATAAAGCTCTCACAGTGAGAATAACTTGATCGCAAACTGAGATTATAGTTAAAGTTTATTTTGGTAAGAATCCTTTGTATTAAATGTTCATGAATAAATACTGATAAAGGTGATCTTTTGGGAGCAACAAACACAATTAAGAGAATAAAGCAGCAGACTCGGTTTTATTGAGTCTGTTCATGAGAAGTAATGAATGAAGCAACACCTCTCACGCCCCCTAGCACCGGCTTAAGCGGTATTCTACTTCAAAGCCACCTATAGTGGGCTCGTCGGTCCCAAAGGACCAGTAAAAATAACACTACTGATTCGTAGCACGGGGAGACTTTTACAGCCGCCACACTGCACTAAACGAACGCTAGTGTGAATGTTAATAAATACTGATAAAGGTGATCATTACGACACCATCTTCCTATTAAATGCTTATGCTTCCATCTAATTAAAGGAGGTTATGTGCTAGGAGGAGATACATGTATAGATAACTTGTTCATGGGCTGTTCTAAGTGTTGCATATAGAAGGCCATTTATTAAACGACCAAACTGATATCAGAAGCTTCAACTCAGTTATATACAACATATGAGACTTTTCCATACTATAGGAATTAACTAATCAAAGGAAATATATAGTACCTGTATTAATCCAAGGAGCAATACATTACTACCTGTATTAATACAAGAAACAATACATATCTACCTGTATTAATACAAGAAACAATACATTACTACCTGTATTAATACAAGAAACAATACATTATTACCTGTATTAATCCAAGAATCAATACATTACTACCTGTATTAGTCCAGGAAACAATACATTACTACCCGTAGTAATCCAAGAAACAATACATTAATACCTGTATTTGTCCAAGAAACAATACGTTACTACCTGTATTAGTCCAAGAAACAATACATTACTACCTGTATTAATCCAAGAAACAATACATTAAAACCTGTATTTGTCCAAGAAACAATACATTACTACCTGTATTAGTCCAAGAAACAATACATTACTACCTGTATTAGTCCAAGAAACAATACGTTACTACCTGTATATATCCAAGAAACAATGAATTACTACCTCTATTAGTCCAAGAAACAATACATTACTACCTGTATTAGTCCAAGAAACAATACATTACTACCTGTATTAATCCAAGAAACAATACATTACTACCTGTATATATCCAAGAAACAATACATTACTACCTGTATTAGTCCAAGAAACAAAACATTACTACCTGTATTAGTCCAAGAAACAATACGTTACTACCTGTATTAGTCCAAGAAAAAATACGTTACTACCTGTATTAGTCCAAGAAACAATACATTACTACCTGTATTAGTCCAAGAAGCAATACATTACTACCTGTATTAGTCCAAGAAACAATACATTACTACCTGTATTAGTCCAAGAAACAATACGTTACTACCTGTATAAGTCCAAGAAACAATACGTTACTACCTGTATTAGTCCAAGAAACAATACATTACTACCTGTATTTGTCCAAGAAACAATACATTACTACATGTATTAGTCCAAGAAACAATACATTACTACCTGTATATATCCAAGAAACAATACATTACTACCTGTATATATCCAAGAAACAATACATTACTACCTGTATTAGTCCAAGAAACAATACGTTACTACCTGTATATATCCAAGAAACAATACATTACTACCTGTATATATCCAAGAAACAATACATTACTACCTGTATTAGTCCAAGAAACAATACGTTACTACCTGTATTAGTCCAAGAAACAATACGTTACTACCTGTATTCATCCATGAAACAATACATTACTACGTGTATTAATCCATGAAAAATACATTACTACGTGTATTAATCCATGAAACAATACATTACTACCTGTATTAATCCATGAAACTACCTGTATTAATCCATGAAACAATACATTACTACCCTGACATGCATTAGTTCAAGAAGCAATACGCCGCGTATTCCTGTTTTTCCGTGTTTTCAGTGACTTTCCTTATCATCATCACTCAGGCATTATTAAGTAGATAGTTTTACTGCATGGGGCATTGTAGGACCATAATTTTCCCAGATCACATTTTTCACACGTGTGAAGAATAGGATCCTATTCGTCACAGATGTGAAGAATGGGATCTCATTTTTCACACAACACAGTCACATATTTCACATTTCCTGTGAAATTTGTGATCGATGAAGGTTTTTGATGTGACATGAAATCGCATTCTTCACATTTCAGTATTAATGTGCAATTTTACTAAAAATATTCATTTTTACATCTGAATCGCATTTTTCACATATGGCTGGGTTATGAACTCCGAAATGTATTTACCGTAAGTCGTATGCTATTAGGTTCGTTTCCATAGAAACTGATCCATCAAAAAGGGTTAACGTATATTAACTTGCGAAACCTTTTTGGGAGTTGTTGCGGTAGCGCAGTTGGTATTGTGGTCGAATTTGTTGTTGCTAGGCGCTGTCGCCGTAGCGGTGCGGGTTCGATCCCGGCTAGTGCCAAACTTAATTGTAATTTATGTTCACTATGGTATGGTACATGTCCGTGTGTTAGCATTTCGTGTGTGGGCTGTAACATTGTAATGAAATGAGGAATTTTAAAATAACTTGGCACAAATATCCACATATGAAGGCGATGTTCAGAGCGCATGCTTCGACCGCCTCGGGTCAATGGCAAGGTCACACATTGATGTTAAAAGACATTTGATTATATTTCGTGTCCGCTCCATATCTCCTAAATCCCTGAAAGGATTTTCATGAAACTCGGGCATGTATGTCCATCATCTCATCGCGGCGTGGCCGAGCGGTTAGCGCGTTGGACTTGCGATCGGAGGGTCGTACGTTTGAACCCCACTCGGAACACGTCCATGATAAAACTGGTCGGAAACAAAGGAAATAATTAAATAATTATTCTATACATGTATATCAAACAATTATCACTATAACAGAGACCAAAATTCCTGTGACGTTTGAACCCCACTCGGAACACGTCCATGATAAAACTGGTCGGAAACAAAGGAAATAATTTAAATAATTATTCTATACATGTATATCAAACAATTATCACTATAACAGAGACCAAAATTCCTGTTGTAGGAGCCAAAATCCATAATCAATGAATACGGGTCTCATTACGTACTCAAGAGCACCATGTGTAAGAATGGACGTAGGCAAAACATGTTATCCTCTATAAATATAGACAATTATTATTATCGAGAAAACGTGCAGAACCCATGTTTCAGGTGCGTCGGCTCAAGGTCACGGTCACGGTTGAAGGTCAAATATCCTAGCCCAGGATTTGGCTAATATTTCGTGTCCGCTCCTAAACCCCTTGAAGAATTTTCATAAAATTGGGTTCAAATCTTCACCTCATCGAGGCGACTTGCAGAACCCAAGTTACAGGTGAGTAAGCTCAAGTTAAAGGTTGCGGTTGCAGTTCAAAGATTCGAGCCCAGGATTTCGTCTCCGATCCATATCTCCTAAACCACTTGCTTGTAGGATTTTCATGAAACTTGGTTCAAATCTTCACCTCATCATGCATGAGGAAGTTATGGAGCAGACACGTGAAAACGGACCAACAGGACAGACCCACGGAATCGTTGCAACACTAACAGGCACGGACAGAATCTGTGAAAAATGTGATTTTCTTGTTAACCCCCTTTTTGGACAAACACATATGTCACATTTGAAAATGTGAAGAATAGGATCTTATTCTTCACAAGTGTGTGAAAAATGTGATCTGGGAAAATTATGGTCCTACAGGGCATGTCTTGAATACATATTGTGATTCAATCAAAAATCGCATTGTTTAATACTCTAGCATATTCCTGTGTTTGAACATCAACGTTTCTTTACAGACATGCGTGAATTTGTTGAGTTGTGTACACAGTTTCAAATTTATCGTTCGCATACTGAGCAACAACCCTAGATATTTCGCAAAATTAGGTCCGTTGTGAAAAGGCTCATTGCGGTTTAAGATTTAGAATTTTAGATCGCCTACTTTGATTGCTCTTCCCTGGTCCGTTATCAAACCATGTCCGGTTTTTTTTCGAATTTGTGAAGCATTTTCAGTGATCGATCTGTATAGACTGAAACCGTCTAGGTAGATATATAGAAATATCAAATATTTACACGCGTAATTACGCTTGGTGATATTTGAACTGACCCATGACCGACAATGCAGACTGCAAAGTTCGTGGATATTGCGGTCAATCATTATCACTGTAGGTAAAGTGCGAATCGAATTTGAGTTTGTAGATATCAACACGCTAGTTTGTAGACAGACATATGATGGTTTGTAGATGTGGAAACCCATATTTTTCAAATTATCGTGATTTTTCGAAATTATTCTCCTTAACACCGTACACTGCCTGTCTGTATTTTACATTTGCACAATGCACGCGACTTTCAAGTGACCACATCGAGTTTACGATGTGGAAATCTGAATTTGATGTTATCAGGTCGTTTATACGGTAAGAACTTTTATATTATATTTACTGCCTTATATTTCATCAACATACATTTGTTGGATCAGTTCAATTGTATTTCAATTTGTTTCTTTTTGAAGCCAAAATATATATTTTATCTGATGTGGTTTGTAGATGCCAACATTTATCGAAGCGAGTGTTTGTTGAAGTTAAGCGCTAGTTTTTCGATATAGAGGCGCTGGTTTCTTTTATATTAGCGCATATTCTTATAGGGTAAATATTATCACTTAGCTCACCTTTTCATTATGTTCAAAGTTATAGTCGGTAAAAAACATTTTATTAATTTTATAACATTTTAACGAAAATTGTCAGGGTATATGATGTGTCGCTCAATCGTTTGCCCATTCCTCCGTCCATGTTCTGTCTGGTGGTTAATTTATTTTGTTAAATTCAACCATTTGCCCTACATACTTCATATTTCATGAAAATATATATAAACCAAAATAATTCACGGTCGCCTCTATATTAATTGTTTGAAATAGTGTTTGTTAAAGTTCTCAGCTCATGGTTATTCATATACATATCAATGTTTATTGACGAGACACATTTAAATAAGAATATTACATATATTCAGTAATATAATGATTAATTAAATAAAGTAAAATTATATTTTATAGAACTTCAGCAATACTTAATCGATTATTATTATTATAAATGTTGCGTGCTTCATAAACAAGCTATAATTCATTCATTATAATATATATATATGATATGGCAATACACATAGATACTTATGAGTAGCCTTACTGTATGTGAGTTATTCAATTTTTTTCCAATTAATATTGACATATTTTCAGATATGGATTTCTTTGCTTTGAAAGATTCTCAAAAGACGAAGCCAATATGTAGTAAACCTATCAAACAGAAACTCCAGCGTTGTAATGCAACTTCACTACCAAACATAGCGCCAGCCTTTCCAGGCAAAAGAATACACATTTGCAAAAATAGTTCGTCTAACCCTTTCGTTGGTATCGAACATTTTGATTCTGAAATTATTACGTTGCAGTATGAGTCACATGAAGTATTTTGTACAATTTAACTATGTCCCGTCACGAAAGTGATACCCTTTTCTGATCCTACTTCCGTACGTACCGTCATATTTTACATTCAAGTTTTTGGTTAAACTAACGCTCAGGATTTGAACAGTATGTACGCATATGTTTTATCTGGGTTTTTGAGATTTTTTATTTGTTGTTTTGAAATAATGTTGCTTTTATATAACTACAAATGATCGATTATTTAAGGATAACCTTTGTTTAAAAATAATATTTGTTTATTATTAATAGTTGTTTTTATCTAAATACAACGAAAAGCTCTATTATTCACTGCTTTTCCGTATTGTCAAATCACATCGTCGTTTTGTTGGAAAACACCTAATTGTCGTCATAAATAAGATTTAGAAGCCATTCAGCGTTGTTTGATATTTAATAAAAGCGTTCATGACTTGCCATAATAAGTGTCTGCTATGCAATTCGGAACTATATTGTAATCAACTGTTTGATTTTTAATTGTTCACGTGAAGGATTAATGTGTTATGGACAGCGGAATTGTTTCAATTATTAATAAATTGGAACAAGTTCACTAGTCAATGGTTAACATATTCCCATGAGAAATCTATAGCATATTGGATCAGAAGTTTATCTGGCAGGTGTCTTCGGCCTGGAAATGCTAGATCAGAAAATGTCATTCGAAAATAGTCCATAGAAGTGAAAGAATAATAATATAGTTCAGAGTAAATAAACATGAGCACATAAGTAGGATAGTTTATAAACATTAACGAGATATATCTTTGCTACGAGAATTACCATCGATGTCTACGTATACATGTACAGTAATCGATGCTGCTGAAGCTATACATAGAGTATAATTAATACTCCTTCCCACTCATGTACACGAAAGCACGCACGCACACGCGCGCACACACTCATCAAACAATTTCAAAAATAACAAATCTTCAAAAGCTATACTTCCCCCACACGGACACACAAAACAGCAACAACAGCGGGAACTGGGCAAGACTTTGATCTAATGTTATTAGGTGTGATCGATTGATATTGTTTATCAATAAATCTACTGTGGCTGGAAGGCATGCTAATATCTCCAGACATGTGTGCAGACATGCATATTTGCTCAAAATAATAATTAAATGCATGTAGCGAAATTATTGAACACTGAAAGGCCTATTGCAGAAGGTCCACGTCAGCATATGTCCGCTTCATCCGACGCGCGTATCCTCATTCGCGTTTTCGTGACAGTTGCAGTAACAGGTGTCAAATTTCTCAAAATTTGAACTGATAAGATCACGGACGAGTTCGACAATGAGCTAAATAGACGCCCAAATTACGGAGAGTTTGCTACTGACATGTGAGAATAAGCGAGTTTCAGCTTGTCTAAGCAATAACTTAAATTAAGGCCATTGCCACATTCTCCCAATTGCAATAAGAGTCATGTTACTCAGTGGCGTTTCTAGTGACCTTAGATTAGGCACACCTTAAACTTATTTTCTTTAATTCGCTACAGGGCTTCTGAAACTAGGTTTTCTCCGATTTTTAGACAGCATTTAATATAGTCCTACTTTATCAACCAATTACACAATTTATTTAATAGATAGAGTCTGGTCTCAGCGAGTTGGCTTATTAAAACACCAAGATGGGCGTAGTCTCAGCGAGTTGGCTTATTTAAACACCGAGATGGGCGTAGTCTCAGCGAGACGGCTTATTTAAACACCGAGATGGGCGTAAAATAAATAACCAACGAGCTGAGACAGACTCTATCTTTTTTGTAGCATGGTGTACGTAGTAACATTGTGACGTCATCGTGACCGTACTCTAAATTATTCCAATATCCGGTAGTTGTAGTATGGTATAGCCACGCCCCTTTAGTTACCCTAAATTAAACGATTTAATGCTCTGCAATCATCAAAGGAAATGTCACCGACCATGCTACAATTGATTTAAAGAGAAGTGTATGTATCATTTAGAAAGCCTCTTCAGACATTAGCAAGACACAACATATATTTCAGGATGGAAATAACGTGAACCAGTACCTGAATTAGGTCATCCCATAAGTCGGTTAGAACTTATTGATCCAGTAATTTACTGAGTTCAACTTTAGTCACCCCGACTATAAATCAGTAGTGTTATTATTTACTGGTCCTTTGGGATCATCAAGCCCATTATGTGTTGCTTTAAAGTAGAATATCGCCTAAGCCGGTGCTAGGAGGCGGTGTTGCATCTCATAATGACCTCTCATGAACAGACGCAATAAAACCGATTCTGAGCTTACTTTTTTCTCTTGTTTGTGTTTGTTACTTCCAAGGGATCACCTTTTCAGCGTTTATTCTAAACATTCCCTTATGATGCACATATGTCTTAAAAGATGGACCCTATGTTAACGTCTGCCTTACTCCTTAAAAAGGGGCGTTTTTCCTTAATCTTGTATTAAGATAATTGAATTGGGGTTTTAAGGCGTATCAACACATGAAAAGGTTATATGGCGCATAACAGGCATGAACATGCCAGGCTTAATATTTCATGTACATCGAGATAAAATATGGAAAATGGGCCTAGAACCTTCTCACCTGAACTTCAGAGTTGCTGCCAATGCTATCGTAGAAACTCCATTTACGCTGGAGTCACGTTATTGTTTTTGTGCCACTGCTCTTTTGATGCGAGCGAGATGGCACCTGAAATAATGCAGGGATCATGATGAAGACCTTTAATGAACATGAACAAAAAATGATAAAATGAACATGAATGGGGGGGGGGGGGGGGATTCTACTCCTCTGCCTTCCCCTCGAAAGGGATCTGCAGTGGCCCTATTCTTTGCCCCGTGACCAAACGGGGTGCCCCGGGAACCACACGGGGCGTATTAAGATAATAAACATGTATACTATTGTACACTACCAATTCTGCCACGTATAAGTATCATATGAGTCTTATATGATTCGCATATGCTACCTTGTATACGATACTTGTGTAAAAGGAGCTGTACATGATTCTTATACAAGATATATAATTGATGCACGTATTATTTAAATTGCTAAAGCTACTGCAGAAAAAGCTTTGGATGAAACAAGCGCCCCGGACAATAGGGTTTTGTTTCTTATATTTATATATACATGATCATCTTTATGTTTTAATTATATTGCCTATTAATGCTGCCTAGTTTGTTAGATAAAATAATCTGGCGGGGAATTCTCCTTTTACACTGTTCCGTTTTATTGGGATGACAATATGGTAAGAGTGAAGTTTGGTGAACAATACAAACTGGTTTAAACCCCCCACATAGGCTTTTCTGACACTGACCGTTCCAAAGCGGTAACCCTAGCCAGTTGTCAACATTGTTATTTTTGTGGTGTCGTATGCTTTTACATTATTTTTCCTTGTTACTATCGTTTGTTTTGTATGCATGCTTTTGGATTAACGTGATATGTGAATGCTACATTTCTTGTTCGACTTTTATCTATGATCGACTTCTATCTGCTTTTGTAGTTTGTTTAATACCATGTTCTGTTTGTTTACTTTTTGACAAGGTATTACTTAGAGCAAGTTCTGACTAAAAAAACAACAAAAAAACAATATACTACGGAAACATGCCTACGAGTTTTTCCGCCATATATAGCCCACACAAACTGAAGTATCATTTCACAACTGCGCAACTGTGTACTTTTCCGTTGTCATTTTCGAACAAATTAGTGCCTATTCATTATCGTTGCTGCTACAACCACCCCGGGCTGCTCGTTGTTATTCATTTCTAAGTTGCATTAGTTTGTACGCGCCTTATAATTGCATTTCTTAAAACACTACAGGCTCTCTCTCTCTCTCTTGAACTAGTCTGTCATTTTTAGCAAACCACAGGGGACTAATTACATTACTAGTCTCTTTCCAAAAAGTCCTGTGGATTTTATCAGTTCATAATAAACCATTAGAACAATAACCTGTAAAATAGTATAATAATTCGCAAACGCCATGGAACAAACTACATATACATATATATAGGTTAAAAGTTTAAAGGGACACACGGCAATCTTGATATTTTTATCAAGTATCAATATTAGCGTCTCTACTTATTTATCAAGGAACATTTTGACTTTAAACCGGCTTGCATATCATTAAATAAAAGTTTGTGTTTTCAAGTTTCTATGTTATTTTACCAAATGTTGAAATATATTATTGGTGCAGTATTATCAAAAGTCAGTAATATGCAAAAACAATTTGGTTTATACTATTCTTATAATTATTATTAATGATTGAAATAATGCATGTTATTAAGAAAAAAGAACGGGACGCCGCGAGTTTTCAAAAAACAAGATTGCCATGTGTCCCTTTAATATGATTCTAAATTGTTGCGTTATTATTATTGCTAAATGTTTCGTACATGGTACCGTAATAGGTTGAATGAACCTAAATACTTTCACATAGGGCCCCTGCGTGACCTGTCAGCCAATATCTAAAGAGCTAGACACCAGAGTTTCATTAAAGTACCTTATTTAATCAAGTATTTGAAAGCACGAACATTACAGATTTCCCAGCTCAAGCACTGTACACATGTCTCTGTTTATAAAAAATATGGAATCCGCACTGACTATTGACATGCATTGGGATCGCAATAGCCTTAGAGCGTGGCTCGGTTCATCCTACAACCTGCTTTAGTTCCCCAGTGGCGTTTTTGCTACTAATGATCCAGGGCGGTAACCCTATTGCCAACTCTTTTATTTGTATTGTGTCGCATACTTTTCTTCTATATCATTTATACTGGTAGTTGTTGTTTGTTCTGGATGCATGTTTTTGGTTGACTATTTTTGTTTAGTTGTGAACAACAGCCTTCCTTTTGCAAGAGATAGTGGAGTGGTAATCTCGTGCAACCTTTAAAAGGACACATGACAATCTTTATTTTGAGAACTCGCGGCGTCCCTTTCGTTTTCTAAATAACGGGCATTATTTCAATCATTAATAATAATTATAAGAACAGTATCAACCAATTTGTTTTTGTATATTACTGACTTGTGATAATACTGCACCAATAATATATTTCAACATTTGGTAAAATAACAAAAAATTGAAAACACAAAATTTTATTTAATGATATGCAAGCCGGTTTAAAGTCAAAATGTTCCTTGATAAATAAGTAGAGACGCTAATATTGACGCTTGATAAAAACATCAATATTGCCGTGTGTCCCTTTAATTTGATATAACACATTACGTGGTCCAAGTATTAGCTTTCATACCCATCCAACCCCTTCTCCAGTAAGCGAAAACAGGGTTGGCTGGGGTATGAAATAAATGTTGGCTTAAAATGTTTGCATATTGTAAAATTAAAACATTTAATAGGTAAATTTAAACAAGTTAACGCATTTTTTCATTAAAAAATGTTTTTAAACCTGTTTATTGTCGAAATATCCGTTATAAAATCCTACTAATATACGCTTTCCCATCGCTTAATGGAATTAAGACGGGACCACCTAATGACCTTATTTAGCACGGGTAACAGTCACTTCTTTTGGCATGCGCCATAGTTTGAGTTTGGATAATGTTCATGCTTAGGGTTAGGTGGAAGTAAAAAGCTAAAACAAATAAAATTAAACAAATATCCAGTTGAGCTTCTCCCAGCAGCGTTGCTGCTCCACTGAACATAACGAGTGAACGTCGAACGAAAGCTTCTCTTGGAAAGTGTCATGCTTTTAGCTGAATGTTGTAGATCCTTCATATACTTGTCTGACATTTTTGCACGCTCACATGTGCCCTCGGCATTCCTAGTTACAACACAGCACGCGAACTTTATGGCCATCTGCACGCAAGCACGTGAGTTGTGTGCAAAGATCTTGTCTCTGTCTATATTACTGGATTGACATATATGTCCTCCCGACATGATAGTTCACAACATTATAAAAAAGAATGTCTCAATATTATAAAACAAGAGTGACTCAGCCTTTGTCTGGCTTTATGGTCACCATGATAGTTGTTTTGTTTTGTACTAATTTTGTTTAACAATATTATTTCAAATCATACTAATAATCACAAAATATTGATAGCTTTTAACAAATATCAAACGATTATCAGATGGTATACAAGTCGAAAAGGAAATGTGACATTTACATAACACAGTCCACCAGAAACAAGGAAATGTACCATTTACATAACACAGTCCACCAGAAACAAACAAGGAAATGTACCATTTACATAACACAGTCCACCAGAAACAAGGAAATGTACCATTTACATAACACAGTCCACCAGAAACAAGAAAATGTACCATTTACATGACACAGTCCACCAGAAACAAGGAAATATTTACATGACACAGTCCACCAGGAACAAGGAAATATTCACATAACACAGTCCACCAGAAACAAGGAAATGTACCGTTTACATAACACAGTCCACCAGAAACAAGCATACATAACAAACAACACATTACTTTGTCCGAATATTAACTTTCATACCCCATCCAACCCCTTTTCCAAGAAGCAAAAACGGGGTTGGCTTGGGTATGAAATAAAACCTTAATTCCGGCTTAAAAAGATTGCATATTGTAGATTTAAAACATTTAACAGGTAACTTTAAACAAGTTATAAGATTTCTTTCAGTAAAAATGGTTTTAAACATGTTTTATTGTCGAAATATCTACTATAAAAATCTGCTAATATAAACTTTCCCATCGTTTAATGGAATTAAGGTGGGACCACGTAATGAACAAATTACGACACCACAAACATATGAAGGTTGATAATAGGGTTACCACCTTTAAACGGTAAGTATCAAAGAGGCCTCCGCGGGTTTAAACCAGATCATTACGTGGTCTGATTATTATCTTTCAAACCCCATCCAACCCCTTCTCCCAGAAGCGGAAACGGGGTTGACTGGGGTAGGCAATACAACCTTAATGTCGGCTTAAAATGTTTGCATATTGTAAAATTAGGTAGTTTTAAACAGGCTATCGCATTTTCTCAGTAAAATATGTTTTTAATTAAGGCGGGACCACGTAATGGTATAGGTTCTAGGATGCATCAAACCTCACTCATACTCTACTCATAATCCTTGCCAGGCAATTTTCTCAATAGTCAATACATGAGAAAAATTGTTGTATAGAAACCACAGCACCCTAACGCAATGGCACTGTAGATCCACACTGTACCACAAACAAAGAGACAATTAACTATAAAATGAAAAAGTACATCCCATCAAAAGGAAATCTCTAACAATAAAGCCCATATCCAGAGAAATTAGGAAACGATACACGTATATGTTATTTTAAAAAACATATATATATATATATATATTCATAACTTTCACATCTGGTCAACTTCCGGTAGGTTGAGATATTCAGTAGGTGAAAATAAAGGGGTTTACTCGGACTTTATCCTCAAATTCTATATGAAAAAGGAAAACATTAGACCATGATTTAAATAAAATGTATCCATTTTGCTGTTTTAAAATCGAGAACACCAAAAGAAGATACATAGATGTACACAAAAAATAAAGCTTTTAATATAATTATCACTATAAACTAGTTTTATAAAGAGCTAAAGTCAGTTGAGCACCAACGATAAACACCGAGTTTACCCCCTACCAGAATGTGGAGGTGTTTTATTTTATTGATTACTGATTGGTCAATTTATTTTGAAGATGTCATGTGAAAGTTATGAATACTACAAAAACTTCATGATGTATCCAGAACTGTACTGAACAACCACAACAGTTTCAGCCTAAGAGACGTTCTTTATATAAATACATGTTAATTGGGATATACATAGAACTTAATAAATCTATCCACTTAGAAACAAATTGTTTCCAAGCATATAACTCATTAGACCTTCGTGTCATTTATAACGAAAATTAGCCGCATGTCACCACCGCATTATCATCGAAGACAAATAGCCGCGAGACACTGCCCCATCCAATGATTTCCTGTCTAACGCTGAATGTTAAGACAAAACCTGATGTAAAATCAGATATCCGAACGGTTGGTCGTCATGTTACGGAAATATAACAAACTATTAACATCAAAGACAAATATTGCCACCGTTTGATGATGGAATTTTATTACTGAATATAAACTGTCTGTTGCCGTAAATCGCTGTCTTATGATGGCATTAAAATTGTTTAATACTGATGATCGATCAATATAATTTTGATTTTGTTTAAAAAACAACTCGCCTTGGCTAGCAATATTTCAAAAGAAACAGACGACAAACACCTGGAGGAGAACACTATAAATTTATGCTTTTTTTGCGTATCCATATATTCTCACAACGATTTTCAGACCTGAATGTCAAAAATCATAAAAGGAACATAATATGTATTTTATATTCATCGTACACACAATAATCGCATATATTTTGAATTGTCGCCTGCCACGAGTGTTAAACCTGTGGCTAGAGGGCGTTAACGGTAGCAAGTACCTTTCTTTACTGTTCGCGAACAGTCGCAGTCAAACCAGGACCCGTTCATATTACGTCAATCTACAGTCCCTGATCAAACCTAGACTGCAATATTTTTTTGTTATATTTATCGTGTTCGGCGATTTAAAAATGTCTCCTTTAATACTCCTTTTTCAGACCACAGAGTCGAATAGACATGCACGAAGACAAGCGTGAGCGAATATCGTCTTGATACTATTTACGGAAAGTCTATTCGTTAGAAAATAAGACCTGTCATGTATTCGTGACGACAGTGATTTGAGCATGAAAGCATCTGTCGTGCCGGAAACACGGATGTTACCTTTTATGCAGGAGTTTATGTTAGTATTTCCGCGGTTTATCATTATGGTATCCGTTTAGGCAAAACGACCATTACCGTTAATTTTACGGTATATGGTTTAGCAGTGAAAACAAGAACATGTTGTAGCATGGTCGGTGACATTTCCTTTGATGAATGCAGAGCATTAAATCGTTTAACCTTGAATGACAATATCAACATAAACATCATATGAGGTTTATGATAAACACCATCTATATAAACAAGTTATTACCCCATCCAGAAACTTCTATATATAAAATCTAATTTTAAAGGAATGGCCTTGGACGACAAATATACATACACATTCATAGGTAACATAATGAATAATTGTGTTATTTACGAATGGTGGTATAACGTCAATACTTACATTTTATTAAAAGAAATCTATACATACATTTATTTGTTTTTGCAAATAGTTTAAACCACCTATATTATCATAATCTATCAATCAAGTCAAGAAATCACAGTGATGAAATGTCGAGCTCACGGGAACTTGGTATTGCACACCATATATGTGATTACAACTTTTTCTTTCACTAACAAATCCGGACCACAGAAGAGAAATACATGAATGTATGGCATGTGTAATACTGTATGTACCAACACAGTTAAGTAATGTCGATGCATGCCAGTAGTGGGGTTTTATCTTGGAAATATATCATTTTTATCACACTAGTTTGATTTGTTTTACCATAAAACGTATTGTTTGAGCATCGAGGCTATACTACTTGTATTTTACTATTATAATGAAGTTGCTATACATTAACTTCTTGTTTTTAATAGTTATTATATATTTCTAAAGTCCGTCGGAGAATTTGCAGGAATTTTGGCGACCATATGAATTTTGGCGGCCATATTAGAAATACATAGATTTGTCCTAAACCCAAAACTGTTTGATAAGATGTCATCCATCACTGCGCCAAGTTTCATGATTTTAACCCAAAGTAAACAATTATTTCTGCTCGATGGATCCCCACAAGTTGTCACATTACCTCGCGTTGTATCATAGCAATCAGCTACCTTGTCAGCTAATGCGTAGGCCTGGTATTGCTTATTATCGCATCAAATTGGAACATTATCGGTTGCTTTGAAATTAGATCATATCAAGTGAGGCACCGACAGTGGTAACATTTTAACTGAAAAATCTAAGTAAAAAAGGAGAATAATTCAGGTAAAATACGTGACAGAGTTATGGCTATTGTCATATGACATTGTGCTGTTCTAATGAACATTAGTGTGCAATTTCAAATCTTTCCGACATTTCGTTCCGAGAAATGAGGAAAAACAAAAACTTTAACCTAAACGTCAAATCTCCTAGATTGACGGAAATCGCCAAACTCTAAGCCTGCATTTGCTACGCAATCCGGCTGAAAATGGTCTTTCACCCAACGCTGTTTCCCACTTTAGTATCAGCAAATGAGAGAATTGCACGAACGCTAGTGCGCAGAATTCAATTATGCTATTAGATATTTCCTTATTAAAACAAATTGCAAGGGTCCATAGAGACCGTTCGTTTTACGAAATCAAAATAAATTACACAAATCCACGCAATTAAAAAAGTTGTTGTTGTCTCATTGCGTGTGAGCTATTATGTAAAATGCTTCGAAATTTAAGTTTTACGTTTTGCATTTCATTTAATACTATATACCTCACGACGCCTCTGCGTATCCTAGCGGTAGAGCGACCACCTCATATGCAGTGGGTTCGGTCGTGGATTCAGTACCCGGCCAAGTCATACCAAAGACCTCCTTGAAGTAGTGCAAGTAGCCCCCTTGTTGGTTGGCCCGGAGCCAGTATAATGTGGCTGGGGTTAGTAAGATGTAATGTGTCTACGGCGTGGTATTTTAGTATGGTAACACTATAAATGTCAGCACTGTGCTATCTTTTACAAATCGACACCGTCGTGATATGACTGAAGTATTGATAAAAGCGACGTAAACCAACCAAACCCTCCCCACCCCCACCAAATGTTAATAAAGGTTTTTAATGAGTCGCTTTCTAAATACACGTGATATAACTGTACGCTAAAATTAAAGCTTTTAAAGATGAATGGCCACGCATTTTGTAGTATTATCAATTAACAAGTTTAACCATGGTTCGACACTAACGGTGTTCCAGGATCCCGAGGATCCCAGATTTTCAGGTGGGATCCCTGCTTCTAGAAGCTGGGGATTCCATTGGGAACCCTGATTTTGCCGTCAGGTTCTTATTAAGAACACACTTTATAGATTATTTAATCGAAAATCCCCCAAAAATCGACCACAAAAATTGTCCGAAAAGGTAATTCAGTTTGCCTTTCGTTCTACCTCTATTATCGAGGATCGCGGATATTAATCGCTCTCGCTAGGCGCTTATTAGGCCAACTGGGTATGAAGCGTATCTTGTAGCATCGCAACATCGCGAACCGGACTGGAAAAAGAATTGAATTGCATTGGGGTTTTAAGGCGCACCAACACATGAAAGGTTATATGACGCCTAACAGAAATGAACATGCCAGGCTCATTCTCCATGTACATCGAGATAAAATATGGCGAACGGGCCTAGAACCTTCTCACCCTGAACTGCAGAGTTGCTGCAAATTCTAGTGTAGATACACCATTTACGCTGGAGCCACGTTATTGTTTTTCTGCCACTGCCCTAGTGATATGAGCGAGATGGCACCTGAAACAATGCAGGGGTCATGATGAAGACCTTTAATGAGCATGAACAAAAAATGAAAATGAGGATGATGGGGAAAAAGCAGTAAGAGACAGTGCTTTTCTACAAAGCAGTGAGAGACAGTGCTTTTCTACAAAGCAGTGAGAGACAGTGCTTTTCTACAAAGCAGTGAGAGACAGTGCTTTTCTACAAAGCAGTGAGAGACAGTGCTTTTCTACAAAGCAGTGAGAGACAGTGCTTTTCTACAAAATAAAGCCTACGGACTGCTTCTTGATTCAATGTAAACTAGTTAAAATAATAAAATGAAATACAATATATCGATCCGACTAAAAGGCTCTTTGTTTTATGTGGGATCTGGGCATCCAGATGTACAAAGTTGGGATTCCAGTCGGATCCCAGACAAAAAACGTTAGTGTCGAACCCGGTTAACTCTTAAACATCATATGAACATTTCTTGATAGTCACGGAGAGAAACATAGATTGGAAACCGCTACTAAGTTGTATGTAAAAATAAGAAATATTTGCATGACGTAGATACTACTTTTACCACTGTGTGACTGCACGGGGAAATGAGGTAAATTTGAACTGTATAGCTTCACAACTACGTTTTCTACGCCATCAAATAAAATCTTATTCTCGCTTTTCACCGATATTGTAATGTGTGAATTGTAAATATCTATTGTTGTGTATTGATTTCGATTTAACAAAACATAAACATGTTCATGAAGCAAAACATGGCCGGAGAACTTTAATATAATTATAACTACAAATGTCTTCATATATGACTAAAACAGATTTAAAAGTCAGAAACAGGAAATGTAGCATTCAAGGAAAACAGTCATCCAATAACACACATAGAAACAAACAACGATTAACAGTATAAATGGAATATGACATCACAAACATAAACGGTTTGAAAATAGGGCTACCACCGTTGCTAAGTCAGTGACAAATAAGACCGCAGAGTTTTTTAAACCAGGATCGCATATACAAATATTACGAATATTAAAGTCCTCAACACGACTACAAGCTCTAGGAAGACGAATAGGCTGAGAAACTTAGACCCCAAAAGAATAAATACTGAAAAGGTGATCCATTGGAAGCAACAAACACAAACAAGAGAGAAAGTATCAGACTCGGTTTTATTGAGTCTGTTCATGAGAGGTAATCATACAATGCAACACCTTTCACGCCTCCTAGCACCGGCTTAAGCGATATTCTACTTAAAGCAACACAGAATGGGCTTGATGATCCCAAAGGACCAGTAAATAATAACAATACTGATTTGTAGTCACGGCGACGTTTTACGGTCGCCACACAGCACTAAACGAAATAGCTTGGGGAACATCCCCATCTAAGTAGTGACAATTAACATATAAAAATTAGAATCATCTCTCTTGTCATAGATTGTACTAATTAGTTCACCATTTTCAGTGAAAAGATGTAAATCTGGAAAGAAGTGACAGTACCAGAAATGTTAGATTAGTTCGATAAGCAAGCCCCATTGTGATGATGTCATGCTATGTGTTAGTGGAAGTAATAAAAACGTGAATAAAAACAAATTCAAGGTTGAAAACGGGCATGATTGTACAGTACGTGGAGCAAAACGGTAGCATACAGTTCAGCATATGCAGACGACACTTGCGCAATTACATGCAAACGCATTTGTTGGAATTTTATGCAGAAAACAATGTGGAGTTGTATGCAGACGACATATATTTCGCATTGTATGCTAACGACTATTTTTCGACATGTCAAGCAGGCAACATTTGTTGGCATTGTATGCAGACGACATTTGTTGCAATTGCATGCAGCCGACACTTAATGAAATTCTATGCACTCGACACTTGAGTAATTGTTTGAAGACGACCCTTATTATGTCTGAAGGCTTCGTTTCAGTTAGTTACAGTGTCTGCGTACGTATAGAGTTCTTAGTGTATTTGATATTGTATATACAAAAACACCCATTGCTAACTGAGTTTTTAACCATAATGTTTTCTGATCACGTAATTGTCATCGCTCTCGATTAAGACACGATCAAGCTAGAGGAAGAAGTCGTAGAAACTAATGGAACATACTGCTGAGTATGAATGTTTCATGAGGTTAACCGAGATCCTTATTAAAATGTCTGATCTCCGACATTGAAGAGAATTCTGAAATTGATTTATTAATTTCACAACTGGGTACTGACTTATTGCAGCTAAAGTCATCGGTTGTTTATGTAAATATCTTAGTGATTATCCTCTATAAAACACGTGGCCTGCAACTTCACTTTATATATTAGGTTTCGCGATTTCCCTAATGGCTCTTTTCTCGGGTTGTATATCGTGGAAGTTCATGAAGCTACATACATTTTTTTGCTATGGTGAAACGTGGAATATAGCATATAACACAATACAATACATACTGCATATAGAGAATCTTAAACGAGTTCCCATTTCATATAAGATTTATGAAACGAGTTATGAATTATTTTAATTTTAACGAGCATTTTGGCGAGTTAAAAATAGAAATAATTCATAACTAGTTTCATAAATCTTATATGGAATGGGAACGAGTTTAAGATCCTTTTTATCACATAACATTGCAATCAAATTAGTAAAAAATAATTCAGATGGACATAGAACCGCCACGACGTCAGACACACTTTAGCGCCAAAACGTCATAAAATATGTAACGTCGTAACGTCGTGTCTCACACATAACGTTGCGTATAAAAGAGTTCGTGTTTTAGGCTTCGTGTTTTACCTCTTTACAAAATAGCAGTTTACGTCAGCTTTTTAACAAACCAACAACAATGTTTTGTATAACGTGCATTATATGTATAAGCTGTCACAAATAATAAGTTTATGACTCAGATCTGGGTGAATTTGTAATAAATAAATAGTTTCAGTTAATAAACTTGCGTAGTGTTACAGGTTTAACTCAACCAATCAAAATCGTTCCAGGTTGTATTACACGTGTGTCATACAATAGAATATTAAATGGGTGCTTCATGTTAAACCGAAGGTAACAGGCATTTTGGGTCATAATTTGTTTTTATAACACTTGCATTGTGCTTGCAAATGCCACAAAACTGTAGGTTCTAACATGCTATTAAGAAAGAATTATCTTGTCTAACTCCATTTCTCTTCATACACGAGCAGCTTAGAATTTAAATAATCGTTCACAGGTTTATTGGTTGAATGATTTTATGTGGATTGTAGCACACTTTAGGCTACAAATGACTTGAATATTTAGAAGTGCAAATTAACCACACACTTATTCCTACAAGTAATGTATACCTCTTGTCAAGGTAGGGGAATACAAAGCTGTTTAAATTGCTACAAATATCCTTATTTGACAATGATCGCTTTGGCAAATGTACCTTTGCCAAAAAACCATAGTGTGTTTGATATTGAATAACTAGAACGCAGCAAAAGCGTATGTCCTATAATAAAGATTTCAGAACGGCAAGTTTTAATAATTTAATTTTTGGAACATGAATCTAAAAGCAAATAAACCCGCGAAACAAACTTGGTCATAGAATAATCAATTTATCCATCTAGAGCACACGAGATGTCATTTTTAAGTAAGATAATAAATATTGAAAACGTGACCCCTTGGAAGCAACAAACACAAACAAGAGACAAAAGTAGAAGACTCGGTTTTATTGAGTCTGTTCATGAGATGTAATTATAGGATGCAACATCGCTCACGCCTCAAGGCACCGGCTTAAGGTAAATTCTAGTTTACAGCAATACAGAATGGGCTTGATGATCCGAAAGGACCAATAAATAATAACACTACTGTTATCACATCGTTCAAATTTCGTAATTTGACATCAGCCGAAAACGAAAACAAATCCATTTGTGACAGGTTTTCATACTTGTTGTCACTATTTCGAGTAATATGTTGTGTTTTTAAACGTCTTCATACGCGAAATTACCGCTCCTGTGCCTTTTTGTGAGGTCAAAATCAATGAGGGACGCAAATGGGAACATTTTGGAAAATTCCGTTCTGAAAGCATCTTATATCTTTAACACTACTCATTTATTTTATCAAGTCCTTTGTTTTGGGCGGAGGAGCTTGACCAGTTCGGCCCTTAGTTTGACATACTTTAGAGCAAAAGTAGATAAAAGTCGAACAAGAAATGTGGCATTCAAACATTACTAGGCAATATAATTTAATTGAATTGGGGTTTTAAGGCGGACCCACACATAAAAGGTTATATGGCGCCTAACTGGAATGAACATACCAGGCTCATCCTCCATGTACATCGAGATAAAATATGGAGAATGGGCCTAGTACCTTCTTACCTGCAGAACTGCAGAGTTGCTGCAAATTACATTGTAGACACTCCATTTACGCTGGAACGTTTATTGTTTTTCTGCCACTGCTCTAGTGATTTGAGCGAGATCGCACCTGAAACAATGCAGGGGTCATGATGGAGACCTTAAATGAGCAAGAACAAAAAATGATAAAATGAACATGAATTTGGTAGTGGGGGTGAAGGGGGGGGGGGGGGGGGGGGGGGGGGGTCTACATAACTCTGCCTACCCCTCCAACGGGATTTGCAGTTGCCCTATTCTTTGCCCCGGAACCACTCGGGGCTACTAGTCAATGTAATAAAAGATGATCATGCATATGTGAATATAAAAACAAAAGCCTAGAAAGCTGCACAGCATATAGTCATTGACATGGCAGAAGCCAGAGTATGAAAATGAACTCAAAACAGATAAATATGCGACACAATTTAAAACGATGAATAACAACGACTGAATAGTGTATTGTCTTCAATTTAAACGTCAACAGGGTTAGAATGTCGGTGCAGCTTTTACATTATTTAAATGTTCTGGCACGTCGATGCATACATAAATTAATAATGTAGGTATACAAAGAAAAGGTTTTTAGATAATAAACATATACGCACTCGTTTATAAAATATTTACAAATACATAAAGTAGAAACATTTTCTAAATAATTAGACTGGACAAGGAAAATGTGAATATAAAAACAAAAATATATTACGAAATAACGAAATCAAACATGAACATTTCGTTCATAAAACAATTAAGGAAACCAACATCAAAAACGAAGCGTATAATTTAAAAGCTGCACAGAGAAGAGACCTTAAGCAAAATCAATATGCAACAAAACGCATTATGTAAAAACTACTCTGAAATAAACGCAATCATCTTAAACAATCAATCTGAGTTGTTACCAATCTGAGTTGTTACCAATCTGAGTTGTTACCAAGTTACCAATCTGAGTTGTTACCAATCTGAGTTGTTACCAATCTGAGTTGTTACCAATCTGAGTTGTTACAAGTATTCCAAGTGTGAACTTTACTCATATCATCGGGCGGTCTGAGTGTCATGAACAAGTAAAATGATTTTTTTGTTTTCGGCTGATGTCAAATGTCGAAATTTGAACGGTGTGATAACAGTAGTGTTATTATTTATTGGTTCTTTCGGATCATCGTCCCATTCTTTAATATTTACCTTTCAATAATATATTCACAGTACCTCCATTTACCTACAATGAAATACAAAACCCTGTATCACCTCTAGAGGTTTTCTGAATCTGTATCACCTCTAGAGGTTTTCTGAATCTTTTTCACTATCTCTATCACTTTTTTTTTTACATTTGTCACATAAACACTAATAGTGTGAGAACGCCGCAGCACAGATAAGGCCATGATTAAAATTATGTTTGTTTGCCCGAACACGACCGGTCCAAAAAATCGGCCCGACTCTAAACTTTCTTCAGTAAAATTATGATTTTTTAGTCGCATCCTGTCGAATTTCACAAAAGAATCTGACATACATGGAAGAAAAACATTACATTTTATTTTTCTAACTACCAACCTACCTACCTATCGGAAAAATCTAAGGCCGAGTTTGCGCAAACTATGATATATTTAAGTGTGGCCTCAGTCAAAAGTTCGTCTCTCAAGAGTCACGTTGCGTTGGAACCTCGATATACACTTTAAAGGGACACATGGCAATCTTGAAGCAATCAGTAAGCATTTTATTATTAATCCAATATTATTTTTTAACTTGAAACCTGCTTGCATAAATTTCATTTTTTCTTTGTTAGGCTAAAATAGGTTTATATATATTATTGGTGCAATATAATCAATAGTTAAAATTATGCCAACAAAACAGGTTCTTACTACTATTATAATTACTATTAATGATTGAACATTTGCAAGTTATGCAGAAAAAACTAACGCGACGCCGCGAGTTAAAAAACATCATGATTGCCATGTATCCCTTTAATAGTGTGAAGCAGACACGTTTGGTTCTTTGCACATTCATCGATTCAGTCTTTCATGTTATCAGCGCGATGTTAACATCTGATTCCGTTCATATCTCTACCTAACCTCTGTGATAATAGCTTCTGAAGAAAAAGTCATGAGAAACATAATTAACTATTTGTTAATTAAATTAAATGAGAAATACAATCTTGGGGAAACATATTTCAATCAGAGTGTTTATGTTATTACCTACGACCGGAAGTACTTGCTGATCAATTTTACACGTAATTCGGTAAACCGGTTATCGGATACTGACTATACGAATCATAAAGTAATACATATGAGTTGGTCACAGCCATTAAGATTAATTAGACCTATTTTTTTTTTTTTTTTATTAGATACACTATCAGATAGAACCGATCTGCGTTGCGTTTTGTGCTACCATGCATGTGTCATTTAATGGTTATGCGAGAGTATGCGAGAGTATGCGAGAGTTGCGTTTGTGCTAGCATGCATATGTAATGTTATAAGATGTGCCACAACTGAACATGATCGTCTGCAAGCCGAGGTGTCAATCATACAGGACTGATTACCTATGCACGGAAATAACCTTTAGAGTCATAAGCGTGAAAGTGCAAAGTTTAATTGATTTTATGGTCGAAGCTGCTGTCTATTTTGTATCAGCGACTGTATTGATTGTATAAGACATATACTGACATAGAAAAACAACAACTCTATGTTGTATCTTCTTATTTAGTTGTATCTATTTACAACAGAGTTGCTTTGAAGCCTCGAACTGTTAAGGGGCGTCCGTGGCGGAGTGGTTCGAGTCTCTGACTTGAAATCAATTGACCCTCGCCGGTGTGAGACCTTTTGGGACGGGAATCTTTAAGTGAGGAAGCTATCCAGCTGACTTGCGAAACGGTGGTGGTTCTACCCACCCTGCCCGTACATGAGAATTTGCCAGAGGGGCGCCTGGGAGCTGGAAAGTCGCCATATGACCTTAGCTGTTGTTGCGACTATAACATCCAATTTAATTAGAACTGTTAAATAGGTAAGGTAAGTGCTACGCTGTTCAATAATGCACCATGGCTTTCTTAATTTTTAAAATAACACAGCAATATTAGATTATATACTGTGGCCTTGATACATTGGTCCTGCTTTCATCTTTTTCTATGCTAGTTTTTGATATCTGAGAAATAAAAAATAACTACTAGTGTATTAGCACATATTTAACTTTTTAAATAAAAGTAGTAACACTCACTCGATTTCTTTTAATTATATGCATCGTTTGGTCTTGCAACAATGCTCTACTTTCCACTGTCCCCCTACTTTTTTTTTACCACCACCGTATTCTGCTTTTCACTGACTAAAATAACTTTCTGTTTACTGTATATATGGTACCTGGTAAACCTTTCTATTTACTGTATATATGGTACCTGGTAAACCTGCCTATTTACTGTATATATGGTACATGGTAACCTTTCTATTTACTGTATATATGGTACATGGTAACCTTTCTATTTACTGATTTATGGTACCTGGTAAACCTGCCTATTTACTGTATATATGGTACATGGTAAACCTGCCTATTTACTGTATATATGGTACATGGTAACCTTTCTATTTACTGTATTTATGGTACCTGGTAAACCTTTCTATTTACTGTATATATGGTACCTGGTAAACCTGCCTATTTACTGTATATATGGTACTTGGTAAACCTGCCTATTTACTGTATATATGGTACATGGTAACCTTTCTTTTTACTGTATTTATGGTACCTGGTAAACCTTTCTATTTACTGTATATATGGTACCTGGTAAACCTGCCTATTTACTGTATATTTGGTACCTGGTAGGTAAACCTTTCTATTTACTGTATATATGGTACCTGGTAGGTAAACCGTTCTATTTACTGTATATATGGTACCTGGTAAACCTGCCTATTTACTGTATATATGGTACCTGGTAAACCTGCATATTTACTGTATATATGGTACCTGGTAAACCTGCCTATTTACTGTATATATGGTACCTGGTAAATCTGCCTATTTACTGTATATATGGTACCTGGTAAACCTGCATATTTACTGTATATATGGTACCTGGTAAACCTGCATATTTACTGTATATATGGTACCTGGTAAACCTGCCTATTTACTGTATATATGGTACCTGGTAAACCTTTCTATTTACTGTATATATGGTACCTGGTAAACCTGCCTATTTACTGTATATATGGTACCTGGTAAACCTGCCTATTTACTGTATATATGGTACCTGGTAAACCTGCATATTTACTGTATATATGGTACCTGGTAAACCTGCATATTTACTGTATATATGGTACATGGTAACCTTTCTATTTACTGTATATATGGTACCTGGTAAACCTGCATATTTACTGTATATATGGTACCTGGTAAACCTGCATATTTACTGTATATATGGTACCTGGTAGGTAAACCTTTCTATTTACTGTATATATGGTACCTGGTAGGTAAACCGTTCTATTTACTGTATATATGGTACCTGGTAAACCTTTCTATTTACTGTATATATGGTACCTGGTAAACCTGCCTATTTACTGTATATATGGTACCTGGTAAACCTGCCTATTTACTGTATATATGGTACCTGGTAAAAACCTGCCTATTTACTGTATATATGGTACCTGGTAAACCTGCATATTTACTGTATATATGGTACCTGGTAAACCTGCATATTTACTGTATATATGGTACATGGTAACCTTTCTATTTACTGTATATATGGTACCTGGTAAACCTGCATATTTACTGTATATATGGTACCTGGTAAACCTGCATATTTACTGTATATATGGTACCTGGTAGGTAAACCTTTCTATTTACTGTATATATGGTACCTGGTAGGTAAACCGTTCTATTTACTGTATATATGGTACCTGGTAAACCTTTCTATTTACTGTATATATGGTACCTGGTAAACCTGCCTTTTTACTGTATATATGGTACCTGGTAAACCTGCATATTTACTGTATATATGGTACCTGGTAAACCTGCATATTTACTGTATATATGGTACATGGTAACCTTTCTATTTACTGTATATATGGTACCTGGTAAACCTGCATATTTACTGTATATATGGTACCTGGTAAACCTGCATATTTACTGTATATATGGTACCTGGTAAACCTTTCTATTTACTGTATATATGGTACCTGGTAAACCTGCATATTTACTGTATATATGGTACATGGTAACCTTTCTATTTACTGTATATATGGTACCTGGTAAACCTGCCTATTTACTGTATATATGGTACCTGGTAAACCTTTCTATTTACTGTATATATGGTACATGGTAACCTTTCTATTTACTGTATATATGGTACCTGGTAAACCTGCAAATTTACTGTATATATGGTACCTGGTAAACCTGCATATTTACTGTATATATGGTACCTGGTAAACCTGCATATTTACTGTATATATGGTACCTGGTAAACCTGCATATTTACTGTATATATGGTACATGGTAACCTTTCTATTTACTGTATATATGGTACCTGGTAAACCTGCCTATTTACTGTATATATGGTACCTGGTAAACCTGCCTATTTACTGTATATATGGTACCTGGTAAACCTGCATATTTACTGTATATATGGTACCTGGTAAACCTGCATATTTACTGTATATATGGTACATGGTAACCTTTCTATTTACTGTATATATGGTACCTGGTAAACCTGCCTATTTACTGTATATATGGTACCTGGTAAACCTGCATATTTACTGTATATATGGTACCTGGTAAACCTGCCTATTTACTGTATATATGGTACCTGGTAAACCTGCCTATTTACTGTATATATGGTACCTGGTAAACCTGCATATTTACTGTATATATGGTACCTGGTAAACCTGCCTATTTACTGTATATATGGTACCTGGTAACCTTTCTATTTACTGTATATATGGTACCTGGTAAACCTGCCTATTTACTGTATATATGGTACCTGGTAAACCTGCCTATTTACTGTATATATGGTACCTGGTAAACCTGCCTATTTACTGTATATATGGTACCTGGTAAACCTGCCTATTTACTGTATATATGGTACCTGGTAAACCTGCCTATTTACTGTATATATGGTACCTGGTAAACCTGCCTATTTACTGTATATATGGTACCTGGTAAACCTGCCTATTTACTGTATATATGGTACATGGTAACCTTTCTATTTACTGTATATATGGTACCTGGTAAACCTTTCTATTTACTGTATATATGGTACCTGGTAAACCTGCATATTTACTGTATATATGGTACATGGTAACCTTTCTATTTACTGTATATATGGTACCTGGTAAACCTGCCTATTTACTGTATATATGGTACATGGTAACCTTTCTATTTACTGTATATATGGTACCTGGTAAACCTTTCTATTTACTGTATATATGGTACCTGGTAAACCTGCATATTTACTGTATATATGGTACCTGGTAAACCTGCCTATTTACTGTATATATGGTACCTGGTAAACCTGCCTATTTACTGTATATATGGTACCTGGTAAACCTGCCTATTTACTGTATATATGGTACCTGGTAAACCTGCCTATTTACTGTATATATGGTACCTGGTAAACCTGCCTATTTACTGTATATATGGTACCTGGTAAACCTGCATATTTACTGTATATATGGTACATGGTAACCTTTCTATTTACTGTATATATGGTACCTGGTAAACCTGCCTATTTACTGTATATATGGTACCTGGTAAACCTGCATATTTACTGTATATATGGTACCTGGTAAACCTGCCTATTTACTGTATATATGGTACCTGGTAAACCTGCCTATTTACTGTATATATGGTACCTGGTAAACCTGCCTATTTACTGTATATATGGTACCTGGTAAACCTGCCTATTTACTGTATATATGGTACCTGGTAAACCTGCATATTTACTGTATATATGGTACCTGGTAAACCTGCCTATTTACTGTATATATGGTACCTGGTAAACCTGCCTATTTACTGTATATATGGTACCTGGTAAACCTGCCTATTTACTGTATATATGGTACCTGGTAAACCTGCATATTTACTGTATATATGGTACCTGGTAAACCTTTCTATTTACTGTATATATGGTACCTGGTAAACCTGCCTATTTACTGTATATATGGTACCTGGTAAACCTGCCTATTTACTGTATATATGGTACCTGGTAAACCTGCATATTTACTGTATATATGGTACCTGGTAAACCTGCATATTTACTGTATATATGGTACCTGGTAAACCTGCCTATTTACTGTATATATGGTACCTGGTAAACCTTTCTATTTACTGTATATATGGTACCTGGTAAACCTGCCTATTTACTGTATATATGGTACCTGGTAAACCTGCCTATTTACTGTATATATGGTACCTGGTAAACCTTTCTATTTACTGTATATATGGTACCTGGTAAACCTGCCTATTTACTGTATATATGGTACCTGGTAAACCTGCATATTTACTGTATATATGGTACCTGGTAAACCTGCATATTTACTGTATATATGGTACATGGTAACCTTTCTATTTACTGTATATATGGTACCTGGTAAACCTTTCTATTTACTGTATATATGGTACCTGGTAAACCTGCATATTTACTGTATATATGGTACATGGTAACCTTTCTATTTACTGTATATATGGTACCTGGTAAACCTGCCTATTTACTGTATATATGGTACCTGGTAAACCTTTCTATTTACTGTATATATGGTACCTGGTAAACCTTTCTATTTACTGTATATATGGTACCTGGTAAACCTGCCTATTTACTGTATATATGGTACCTGGTAAACCTGCATATTTACTGTATATATGGTACCTGGTAAACCTGCCTATTTACTGTATATATGGTACCTGGTAAACCTGCATATTTACTGTATATATGGTACCTGGTAAACCTGCCTATTTACTGTATATATGGTACCTGGTAAACCTGAGCGTCACCGTGTGTACACCATCAATAAATACGATACTTTATATCTACACAAATACGCTGAAGCGCAATCTTCTTCAATCACGCTGCAATATTTCAATATTTGTAACCGATACCGTATATTCTTTCAACAGCAAGGGAAACAACCGTGCCTCTCTTATTATGGTAATCTATACTCTCCCCGGGATTACAATTGATGCTTCGTTATTGTTTCTATAGATCAATGACTTTTAATTATCTGTTGCGAGAATCCAAATATTTCCAAAGCCTTGAAAAAAGCTAACAGCTTAATTTTCCTCTCTTGACGCAATACAATTATTACGGCAACACATGAGGATCGTGAGAAGATAGACATAGAAATACGTGAGAGATTCATAAATATATTCTCCTAGCCCCGAAAAGGGATGCGTGAGACAGTTTAGAGAAATGGCAAACAAAGGCTAGCTAAATGAGACAGAACAGAGGTTAATTCAAAACAAATATGCAAGCAAACTAGAGCGGGGATGGGGGTGGGGCTGGGGGTGGGGGTGGGGAGTGGGGTCAGATAGAAGAAAGAAGGATGGATAGCACAATTAATAGAAATATATTTTATGAAGTTTTTGAAGTTGTTTTTTTCTAAATGCCATTAGGCCAGATTGGCCATGAGGCAAAATATTTATTATAAACATAGAGTCACATGACTGATGATCAATACATACAGTCATCAAAAGACAAATAATGCTATCCCACAGGGATTTGTGTCTATTAAAACATATTATTTGGAACACTATTAAATAATATTCCTGGGAGAATATACATACAGTAAATTAGTTTATCTTAGCAAATATCACCATACAAAGACTGATTTAGTGTTAGTGCATATTCATAATTAAGAAGAAAAAAAAAAGATTTACTTGGGAAAAGGAAAATATAGTTTAATTATTATATGCATTATGTAATTTGAATGCTTTGAGTAGAAACAATCCAAAATTAAAGACTTCCCTTTTGTTTTCACTTTTTAACAGCATTAAAAATTTGAACATACTTGGCCGTTGGAAATAAAAGCTTGACACGTATTTCTTACGTAAATCATTATTCAATGGACAACATAAAACAAAATGGTACTCGTCTTCGAGTATGTTACAATGTCTACATCGTCTCTCATCTATATGAACTCTATTTCTGGGCCATCTGCCCATTTCCACCTCTAATCTATGCGGCGACTCACGAAGTTTTGAAATGGATTGACGTGTGCATTTACACCAATATCAGGTAACATATCTTCATACTTTAATCGTATATATTTCACATCCTCTGATTGTAACAGTTGAAACTAATATTTAATAACTGAAAACAAACGTCACCTTGGCGAACGCCTAAAAAGAAATATAAAAAGATCGGACAGGGAAAGTAGCATTCAAGGAGGACAGTAAACCACAAAACACAGAAACAAACACGCAAACAGACAAACAAGAAGGCAAAAGCAATAATAAATGCAAACGACATCACAAACGCCTAATATGCATGTACATTCATTGCCAATCGTAATATTTAGTTAGATTTGTGATTTTATATCATTATAACTTATGTATCTTTAGTCATTCATCTATCCTATCTTTTTTCCTCGTCAATTTGTAAGGAGGCTCTGTGATTGTTATTTTTTTTATGGTACAGTTTTGCTGATGTTAAACAAATTCACAAAAAAAAAATATGTACCATCCGATCTACTATGACGCCACATTTTACGGCCGAAAAATGTCCCCGACTTTCATTCAATCATTTATTAATTATTTTATGGTAATATAATGACCCTGAATGAACATATTAACATATGAACTTTTTTTCATGTATTAATGTGTTTTGACTGCCAAAAAGTATATCTGCTATATTTTCTTTACCCAATTATGTGTTACAGCTGGCAAAGATCGGAACAGTTAATTAACCATACTGTACACTGTTGTTTTAGTTTCTCCGATAGTGTTTCCCATATGTGTGTGTGTATTTCTAAGGATTATAGTCCCTCCACCTACGACAGGCGTCCTACCCGACGATTATAGGCACAATGTCTGGACTTGTATCTGTGTGTTGCTGTGTGATGTGATGATATGTCTACTTGAAGCAGCGAACACAATGGTTTCTTTATAGTGCTGCTACACTGGAATACCACGCCGTAGTAGACATGATACCCCCACCCACCCAGTCACCCAGTCACCCAGTCACATTATTCTGACACTGATCAATCAGTCGTAGCACTTCCCATTATTTGCTCGTCAGACAAGGGTTACAAGTGACTACTCCATTTTTAAAGTCTTTGGTATGACGCGGTCAAGGGACTCGAACCCACGACCTCCCGAATGCAAGGCAGATGCTATAACCACTACACCACAATACTTCGGTATGTTTCCCATAGTGACATCTGTATTGTTTCGGGCGATATTTCAGTGGTGACAGTAAACAGTGATCGTCGCTCCAGCGGAAAACAATGGAGTGATTACTAGAGAACCTGCAGCAACTCTGCAATTCTGCAGGTGAGAAGGTTCTAGGCACATTCTGCACGTTGGTTTAAACGTATTTTATTTTTTCAATGGTTTACAACATTTCATATATACATTGTACAATTACATTAAAGGATTAGAATGAAAGCAAACTGCTTATAGAATTCTTCTCCTGCATTATTCTACATGTTGTTATCTAGATATAAATGGACCAGGTTTTCTCACCTGCTTGAGCCAAATGCTCATTCTGTTGATAATGAAACTTTAAAGGATTAACCATTGGTGTGTTCGGTGCTATTTAAACCTTCATTCCGAAAGGACAGGCCTAATGTCGCCCTGTACCATTCGATTATCAGTAGCATATTAAACATACAATATATAGCGGAAATATCCATTATGCGTTTCATTTTCCTTTCAGTATATATTGAACTACATGTACTATAAACAATCTCCGCTTTGAAGTAAAAGATATTGATTACCTTGAATCGAATGTTTGTTTGAATGGTGTTTTACGTCATTATCAGCACATTTTAGGCCATTTATAACGGTCAATTTGTGTGGTAGAGGCTGACCACCCCATTTTTCCTGGGTAGAACCAGTACTGTATACCTCCCATCATCCGTCACGTTCTCACTTACAAGATGAGCTCCCAGTGGGATTCGAACACGCAGCGATGAGATGCGAGAAGGTTTACAACGCAACATCGTTAACCCCTCGACCACAGAGGCTATTATGATACACACTGGTTCACAAGTTCTTTATGGAAACAAAATAAGGCTAATTTATTCCTGTTGAATTCTGTATTGTATATAATGTTGTTACATGCAACACTATTTGCAATGCATATATTTAAAGTTCTCCGGCTATTTTTTGTTTCATGAACATGTTTACGTTTATTTCAATCGAAACAAATAAACAACAATAGATATTTACATTTCACACATTGCAATATCTGTGAAAAGTGAGAATAAGGTTTTATTTGATAACGTAGAAAACTTTGAACAGGTAAATTAATCTACAGGTAAATGTATTTATCAATTATCTGGCAATAGTTGTGCAGCTATACAATTCAGATTTACATCATTTCCCCGTGCACTCAGGCAGTGGTAACGTCAAGCAAATAATAATTATTTTTACATACAACTTTGTAGCGGTTTTAAATATATGTTTCTCTCCGAGTCTATCAAGAAATGTTCATATGACTTTTTAGAGTTAAATTTGTTAATTGATAATACTACAAAAAGGGTGGCCATTCATCTTTAAACCAACAAGGGTACACGTGCACTATCTATAGACAAACTAGCCATATGTAAAAGTTATTTACATAATTATGCAGTGTCAACCACTAGTTAGCCTTTATAATTTTGTCTTCTTTATCATTATACAGTTCCCTAAAGTTGAGACATTGCGATTTCTCTTTTGCCAATACATCAAGCTCAAATACTTGTCTCTTTCGTCGTTATTTCCAAGATTGATTTTCCTATTATTGTATCTGATTGAATCTACCAATCTGTTTAAGCTAGTGACAATGAGGCTCGGCATCTAATATTCGATTTCTGGAAGTGAATGACAGCGGATTGGTATTTTATTGATTTAGGCTGGCGACTTGCCTTGGATTGAAGTTTTCAACTAATCACTGTGAAATTATAGCGAATCAATAACCGACAAATAACACTTCATTAATGATGACACTTTCTTCCGTCCATACTTTCCTGTTTAAGGTCATTCGTACAACACACGAACAGGGTGTTTAAAAAGAGTGAATACGTTATATTGTAAAGGAGTAATTTGTGAATATTATTTAACGGCTCAGTCCTCACAGTTATCTTACGTTATTTCGAGCTTTCTCAGTGATACGTGAAGGAATTTAATTGAATTGGGTTTTAAGGCGCACCAACACATGAAAGGTTATATGGCGCCTAACAGGCATGAACATGCCAGGCTCATCCTCCATGTACGTCGAGATAAAATATGACACATAAATAGGTTATATTGTGCGCAAAAACTGATGAAAGATGAAGAAATGAAGTAGTAATTAAAAATTAATGTATATAAACAAGTAAATATATATAAGAACATATTATAATGATTTCTTTCTTTCAGGAAATCTAAAACAAGACTAAAATCTATAGTATCAAATAACTCTTTCATATTATTAACATTGTATAGTACCTTTGACGCATAGGATCAAAGTCTACACATTGCAACAAGATGTGTTTGACCGTTAACGGTGCAAAGCAGGGAATTGCTCACCTTGTAATAAATATGAATGAGTCAATCAAAAACACGCATTGAAACAAACAATACGTATATTAAAGGATAAATAAAGGCAAAGTATATGGCTTTACAGACATATAAGGGTCTACAATAAGGCTACCGCACTGGTAAGGTCAGTGGCAAAATGGCCGCCTGGGTACACCAGGCTCTAGGGTACACCAAACCTCACACTTACGCTATTGTCATCCCAAGAAAACGGGAAAGTATAAATAAAGAAGTACCCGCCAGGCTATATCCTCCAGCAAGCTAGGCAGTATGAAACAATGCACTTCTTTCCCTATCGGATGTAATCCTATGGTTCTTTTGAGTGCAACGTTATGTCCCAATGCTGGTCAACTTTTTTTTTAGACTAAACAACGTTATGTCCCAATGCTGGTCAACTATTTTTTTCTTGACTATGCAACGTTATGTCCCAATGCTGGACAACTATTTTTTCTTGACTAAGCAACGTTATGTCCCAATGCTGGTCAACTATTTTTTTCTTGACTAAGCAACTTTATGTCTCAATGCTGGTCAAATATTTTTTTCTTGACTAAGAAACGTTATGTCCCAATGCTGGTCAACTATATATCGTAATTGTGTCAGGGACACCAGCAGAACTACAATATTTATCCATAAACGATTCTTTCTCAATTTTACATACGAATCTGTTTAATCTGCTACAGTTCGCATGCCGGTATTCTCAATTGACACTCCTATTTAGAAATGTGTACAGGGCAATTTGTAGAGTCCAAATGATAATTCAATTTAGCAGCAAGCCCAAGAGACGCCTAATCAGGTTCTCTTGGGACTATTTGCTTATCAGACATCGTATCTATGTTTGTCATTACGTGGTCCCGCCTTAATTCCATTAAACGACGGGAACGCTTATATTAGCCGGATTTTATAACGGATATTTCGAAAATAAAACAAGTTTAAAAACATGTTCTACTGAAAAAAAATGCGATAACTTGTTTAAAATTACCTATTAAATGTTTTAAATTTACAATATGCAAACTTTTAAAGCCAAAATTAAGGTTTATTGTCATACCCCAGCCAACATATTTTTCGCTTCTTGGAGAAGGGGTTGGATTGGGTATGAAAGTTAATACTTGGACCACGTAATGTATATTAAACAGATATGTTAGTGAACAGCGCATCTCGATTATTTCGAAATCATAGGGCATGTTGAAAATTGTTCAAAAAGCGAAGGAGTGCTCAAACAATGTGACTAATACAATATGAATCTATGTTTTGCATTATTGCTCATTATGTTCATACATTTAACAAAACGCATTTTTGTGTCACAGAAGAGCACCTCAACAATTTATTATTTGTAAATACCTTAACACGTAGTGTAAACACATCAACATATAAAGACCCCATCGTTACATAACCCAAGCTAGTATTTCCTTTAAAAAGAATTATTGTACTGTCACTGAATCATATATATTTGTCCTCGTATATATACTCTGTAAAAAAGTTTTGGACCATGGCAGTGTCGAACCCGTACAATGATCGCTGAACCATGACATTCGACCATAACCCTTATTATCTCAGTTGATAATTCACAATAGATCAATAATCAACAATAATTATCGTTTACAATGAAAGTTTGTGAAAAAATAATAATCTTTTTATTGGTTGCTCGAATGTGTCCGTAACTGTTACTTTGTATGAACTTTGCAACATTTTTTACAGACCCTTTGTGTGTTTGCGATATTTTTTTAAAATCAAATCTTGTTTGGAATTTAATGTTTCTGGTACCAAATTAACCAGGTAGGGTAGACCTTGGTTACTAAAAAAAGATACTTTAATTCTGTCCACTAGTTTTATTTTTATATGACTTTATATACCCTGGTCCAAAACTTTTTTTGCCGAGTATAGTAGAACAGAAAGGAGTTCATATTCGTAACAAAATTAAAAATTCATTTTTTTTTTCAAAACAATTGAACACCGAACGCTGATTTTTAGCGTAGATGGTAGCACCTGCGTTAATGCGTCATTGATTAACCTTTGCTGGATTAAGCGTTATTATTGGCAATAATGATGTATTTGACGGTTTCGGAATTGTGAAGTTGCTCGGATCGGACGGAATACCGTACAAATGTAATAGAACTAATTGATTTGTGGGATCGGAAACACGAAAACAACATTATCGTTACCATTAATCTGAGGCCATTGTTATCTGTAAAAGAGAAATGAGACGGAATCAAGATAGTTAACAAATAATAAATACTGATGATGAAAGGGTGACAATACCGGATTGCGGATGTGTGAAAGAAGAGAGTAGGGAATGTACGTATCATGGCTGGAGTTATAAGTATGAAGGCAATGAATTAAATCCTATTTGATGCTTTCTCCTTTCTTTAATCCTTCTCCGATTAGAGTTTTTCAGTAGTTTACCATACCTCACTCGAAGTCAATATTTGCAGTAGCTCGAGCTGTTTTGCGCCACAAACCGGATGTTGACACCCTTTTTGCCATGCTGTTGTAAATATTTTGTCTAAAACAGGTAACTCCAACTAATATTCATCAAATTTGGAAATCGACGAATACTATAAAAAAAAATACAGTTACAGTTTACTGAGACTGTTCATGAACGGTAGTGAAAAATGCAAGCTACCGTTTACGCCCTCTAGCCCCGGTTTGAGCAGAACTCAATATTTGAAATGACAATAGTACGAACATTTTAGCCATCCCGAAGATTGTATGCATATGACGGTGAACATAGAACCTTTAATGTGGTATTTTCATACCATTCCGTGGCTAGCAGCGTATGGTTCCAGTTTTAACAAAATGCTTTCCCTAAACGAGAAAACAATGAGCGAAATAAACAAAATGGAACTTAGTTGGGATTAGCGGTTATTAAGCCGATGTATCACAAATAACAGTCAAAATTCTAAATTAACAAGCATACACCATATCCTAAGAGTGATTACACCATATTCAGAACCTTTAAAGGCTGGAGTAGTGGAACCAGCTATTCGAAATTAAGTAAGAGAACAAAGTAACAGAGAATGTACCACCGATATCTGAATATAAATCGGGCTCAGCGATCTCCAAAGATCGGAATGAATAACAGTTATGATTGCAAGCACGGGGATACGTCGAGTTTTACAAGACTGATAGTTTTCTTTATTGCACCAAGGGAGATAAGAAGGTACCAAGGGCGATACACTGAAAACAAAGGCGATACGAATGTCTAACGAGAGCTTTCTCTTCAAATAATTTGACAACACTATAAATACAGATTTCGACGTTTTATCTATTAGCTATTAAAACAAGTTTGATTTCAAATAAATTTAAAATATATTAAAACGTACCGTACTACCATGTACAGGAATAAGAATGAAAACAAATGCGTAACGAGCTCCTTTTCCATTAGTTTAAAGTTACATTCTGTCTTCGACGTGGTATTTGCATAGATGTTTAGTATACCCAAAATGCACTACGCACCAAAATGCACTACTTGCGTTTCACTGCTTTTGGGATACTCGTGGGAGTTTCGTCTTCAAATGCTTTCGCTAAATATTGTTTTACTACAAAAAAGTATGTGCTTATAAGTTTTGTTCTACATATATTATGTGTGCCATTGGAGTTAACAGCTTGTTAAACGGCCCTCTCAAATATATATTAAAGGAAAAAAGAAACGCAACTCGGGAATTTCCGCTATATAGTTTATATACTGTACACTTAATTCCATGTAATATTCCAGAGACATCCCATGACGTTAAGCGGGTTGCAGCTAGTTAGAGTAATAATACATCTGTGCTGTTATAGCATCTGTGCTGTTATAGCATCTGTGCTGTTATAGCATATGTGGTGATATAGCATCTGTGCTGTTATAGCATCTGTGCTGTTATAGACCTTTTAATCACATTACACTTTGTAATACGAAATTCAGAAATGTTGAAATTACGGTCGCTTTGAAAATTCGAGCCATTTCAGTACTGTATTCAATGTCCAGCAATAGCAAAATGTCACATCTTTATGTGCTCACCTGCTTAAACCAAACGCGTATTCTATCGATAATGGAACTTTGATGAGCTAACATTTACGGTGTTATGTGTTAAACGATATCTGCGAAAAAAGTAGCAACATGTTTTAATTAACCTGCTTTACAGAAATTATAATGTCGTTTTTATTTCAATATAAAGGGAGATAAATTTAAAAATTTGGTTTGTATTATAATGACAAGGTTAATTTCAATTGTTTTTGCGTGTTTTATCACTCGAAACCCAGAATAGTTATTTGATAAAGTTTTTGATAATATTCTTATTTTGTAAGTGAAAAATGTTGTTTTATATAAATGGGAGATAACTCTGATACTTACTTCAAATCACACATAATAAGTGAAAAACAAGAACACCTTCTGACATGCCAAAGTTATCAAATGCTTCACATTATAAAATAAACATTCAGTTTCTTGAAGCTAGATATGCAAAAGTCCGTGCTAAACTTATTTATTTCAGTATACAATATAAAGCAAAAATTCACGAGTTGCGGTTTTTTCCCTTTAGTATATAACTAAAGTAGTGTAATCTCTTGTTCATATATATGCTGAAAGAAAAAAGAAACGCATCATCAAAAAAATTGCCTATACTACACTATTATATACACCTAATTCCACGTAATATTCCAGATATATCTCAACGTGTTTTGTACAAAATGGAGATATAACTAATTACAGAAAGGACAACTCAGTCATGTAATAGACCTTTTAATCAAAATATACTTTGTCACACGAAATTCATAAATGTTGAAGGTTCTATTGAAAAAATCAAGCCATTTCAGTATTGTGGTTAATGTTAAAAGATTGCAACGTTTTAAAGACTAAGTTTTCTCACCTGATTGAGCCAAATGCGCATTCTGTCGATAATGAAACTTTAAAGGGTTAAGCATTGGTGTGTTCGGTGCTATTTAACCCATCATTCCGAAAGGACATGCCTAATGTCGCCCTCAACTATTCGATTATCAGTAGCATATTAAACAGGAAATATCCATTATGCGTTCCTTTTTCCTTTCAGTATAGTTTTCAGCTCCGTGTAGTGTGCATGCAGTCATGTGATAACACTGATTAGGAAGATAAGAGATGCCTGGGAGACAAATAACAACGCAAAATGTGACATTAACTGCTTCGAATGCATCATGAACCCACATAGTCACACCATCGAACAAATCATCACACAGCATGGCTGAATATTCCTATTTATTTCTTATTTAGTTACATTACGCTAAATTGCTAAATTAGTTCTATTAAAATGTGTTCTAACTAGTATTGTCCAAAGAATATTGCAAAAATATATTCTCGAACGGCGATACCATCACCCCAACCCCCTCCCCCTCCACCACCACCACTCTCTCTCTCTCTCTCTTTTGGTACGCAGTATTCAGGGCAAATTTAGAGAGTATTCAGTACCCACGGCTCGCAAATTACATTATTTAGTATTCAGTACGTATAAAAAATAGGTACATGCCTTCAAACTATGTTTTCTATGTAAACAGAACTGTTGAAATCCACAAAAATCGTCATGATTGACCCCAAAACAGCAAAACGGTGAGATACAACATTTAATACCGTTTTAAATGTCCTTTATTATCACATTTTCATAAAAATAGATCAATTGTTATTTTATATATAATTCCTTTTGTTCTGTGATATCTTTGGATTATTGATTAAATTGTGCGATTTACATGATCTATGATTAATTAAGGAGTATTGAAAATTGAACTATAAGTAAGTGTGTAGAAATATGTGTAACCTGTCATGTGATTATAATTATGTATTACAAATTATGTATGTAATGATGAGAAACTGTAAAAGTTTAAATCTATCTATCTATCTATCTATCTATCTATCTATCTATCTATCTATCTATCTATCTATCTATCTATCTATCTATCTATCTATCTATCTATCTATCTATCTATCTATCTATCTATCTATCTATCTATCTATCTATCTATCTATCTATCTATCTATCTATCTATCTATCTATCTATCTATCTATCTATCTATCTATCTATCTATCTATCTATCTATCTATCTATCTATCTATCTATCTATCTATCTATCTATCTATCTATCTATCTATCTATCTATCTATCTATCTATCTATCTATCTATCTATCTATCTATCTATCTATCTATCTATCTATCTATCTATCTATCTATCTATCTATCTATCTATCTATCTATCTATCTATCTATCTATCTATCTATCTATCTATCTATCTATCTATCTATCTATCTATCTATCTATCTATCTATCTATCTATCTATCTATCTATCTATCTATCTATCTATCTATCTATCTATCTATCTATCTATCTATCTATCTATCTATCTATCTATCTATCTATCTATCTATCTATCTATCTATCTATCTATCTATCTATCTATCTATCTATCTATCTATCTATCTATCTATCTATCTATCTATCTATCTATCTATCTATCTATCTATCTATCTATCTATCTATCTATCTATCTATCTATCTATCTATCTATCTATCTATCTATCTATCTATCTATCTATCTATCTATCTATCTATCTATCTATCTATCTATCTATCTATCTATCTATCTATCTATCTATCTATCTATCTATCTATCTATCTATCTATCTATCTATCTATCTATCTATCTATCTATCTATCTATCTATCTATCTATCTATCTATCTATCTATCTATCTATCTATCTATCTATCTATCTATCATAAAAATAGACGAATAAATAGCAAATTGGTTAATTTTTATGAAGAAATTTATGTGGTGTCGTCAATGTTGCGTCTGAGTCGTGTTAATTACCGTTATAAGGTTAGGTATAAAAGTCAATATTCGAGTTAACGCAAATTCATCTAGGATTACACCGCTGCCATCGTGGGCTTAACGTTGTAACAAACGTTCTAAATTGGATATAAATTGATCCATTTTGAATACGGGGATTTTCTCTGTCTTCAAAGGAAATATATAGCTTATAAGGTTGTTGTTTTATGTAGATAAATGTATTTGCGTTATGATTAGGACTGTTTTAAGTAGCCTTCCTTCTATGCTACTTCCTAAAATATATATTTACACTTTTATTCGGAAATTAATTTTCGCCAAACCGATTCCAAACCGTTGGGGTAAGTGGGTGGAGAAATTGCTTTCTAAACAAATCTTTCTGACTTGGTTAGTTAATTAGTAAACCTAAAAGAACTGGTGGTAAAACTGGCACCAGATAAATTCTCATTAACATTAGTGTGTTAGTAATTGATACAATTGTATTAGTCATTAGTGAAGTTTTTCATCTTAACGCAGTGTACTCGGTCTAACATTAAGACTTCGTCATCGGGTACTTTCTTTGCGACTTTTTAGGCTTTTGTTTTTATATATTCATATATACATGATCATTTCTGAGTTACTATTTTTTGATTTGGTAGTACGATGCAAGAATTATATCTTATATTATATCTTATAAGAGTAGGTATACAAGTCGAAATGATACATATAACATTCACAGAACACAGTCAACCAGGCCCCATAGTCTCGAAACATGCTCAGCCAAAATTCCATGCTCAAGCACGAAATTCAAATATTTCTTTTAACTATAACATTTTTCAATGAGTGTTTTTCATTGCAAAAGTTTTAGGACAGCTGTAAAAATTGCTCATCTTGATTTGTGTAAAGTTTCAAGTAATTGCATGGACAGTAATTTGATTTTCAAAATTGTATAGCTGAGCTTGAGATGTCGACTCAAACGTTTCGAGAATATGGGGCCAGAACACACATTCAACACACACAACGATAAGAAATATAAATATAGAAACAAAGTACGCGACACAACAAACGATTACGATACAATTTCAAAATTAACCCTTAACCCGCTACATATATATAATGGACTGTTTTTTCTTTGAATTAAGACCATTACATTTATATAACAAAGAGGTGTTTTCGTGGTGGTGGTGGTTGGGGCGGGGGGGGGGGGAGCGGGGGGGGGGGGGGAAGACTGATCAGCAGACGGACATTGTAAACCCTGATCAGACAGACATTTATAGGTTATTAGATGTGTATTGGGATATATGCACGAGTTTTTTTGCGTATTAATATTGCGCGCCTTATGCGCAAAAGAACGAGTGCATATATCCCAATATAAATCTAATAACCATTTTATTGAATACGAATTTTTCAATTATAGAGAATAAAATAGGTTGTAACATTTAATTTTTCACCAAAAACATTTATTTGAAACAAACATATAGCCATTACACAATGAAATCAACATTGTTTACCTTTCTTTGACATGAACGGAAAAGTGTACCAATCACGAACGAGTATACATTACACACCCAATATGACTTTACTACACGCCCATATTGACGGTTCAACATTGAAAGTAAACGGAGCTTGTAAAGGCGTATACAATAATGAAATTTATCATCCTCACAGGATTTAGGCAGACATCATTATCGGGTCGATATTATATCGGATCATCGCATTATCAAAAGTGGAGAACTATAAATAGGTCGATTACTAAACATGCACTGTGGTGCAAAATTATAGGGGCATACATTATTTTGATAAACTCTCAAACAGTGTGATAGAGACTGTAGGATAATTATCGCGGACAAAGATCTTACGAAGTTTGTAAATCACTTCCCCGTAGAAGTCAGGTTATGATAGTCCTTGTCGTAGAATTTTGTATTACATTTATGTTTTAAAAGTTGCATGTGAATATTTCAGACACAATATGCAATGCAGAGAGATTTACTGGTACAGTACAGTATATTTTCCGGAATATGAAATTACATATATTATTAAATACAAAAACATACAAAAGATACACGATGATGCATACGATTCTAGTCTCTTTATCAAAGTTAATCCAAAACTCTGTGTTTTGCCTACATGAGTTGGTTTCATGTTTTTCCGAACTTTTTATCTTTAAGAATTTCCACCGTCCAGTTGCCATCCATGTCACGAGACTATCCATGTTGTCACATCCATACCATACGCTTTTCGTCAAATGACTGTAGATCAGTATTGCTATTACTTACTGATCATTTGGAATCATCAAGCCCAGTCGTTGTGGCTTTCTAGTAGAATACCGCTTCCGCCGGTGCTAGCGGACGTGAGAGGTGTTGCAAATTATATAACTACTCATGAACGGACTAAAAAAGGCGAGTCTGATACTTTTCTGTCTTGTTTGTTGTTTGTTGCTTCTGAGGGATCTCCTTTTCAGTATGTAGATAAGTTGAAATACCAAACTGATTGAACACTTCAAGGTCAAGCTACGTTCCTTTAATTGTTGACACATAGATCATTAACAAGGCTTTAGTATTAAAACAAGAAAACATATAGAATTTGACAAATAATTGTATGCCTCCCTTATGCATTGTGGACAGGAAAATGGTTAATAACTGCCGTCAGCTTCAACGTGCGACGAATGTATATGTAGAGCGCTGTGATCTAGTGATTGAGCGTTGGACCCATGATCGAAACGTCGTGGGTTCGATCCCATCCATAACCATATGTGTTTTGTCCCTTTTCTGCATTTGCTTAGTACTTATTCTACCCAGGAAGACATCGAGAGTGATTCAAATAAGTGCTGTCTTGTGTTATTGGCTACACGTGACCTTAACAACGATCAACATTTGTTTACCGATATCTATTTTTGATTGTATTAAACAATGACTATAGAAAACAGTCAAAGGACGCTGTATAAGACACGAAAGAATGTGAAAAAAAACATACTTATATCACTGTTAAAATGTAAACCAGTCCACACAATTAATCAAGGTTTTAGAACAGGTTGTATAATGTAGGAGGCGGGTAGGAGATTTAAAAAGAAATAAAACATGGGAGAAAATAGTGAAGATATTTTTTATAGCTCTACTAAAGATCTCACCCACCAACCTAGACACAGCTATAGGCCACTGACCGATGACTTTGTCCAATCTACTTCTCTAGCTAATCAAAATAAAAAAAATCTTCAAATAAACGATGGTTTCTTAAAAAGTTGCATGTCTAGACAGCACTGGGCACAGCTTACACTATATATTAATAACAAACAGCTTTTATAATAAACACAATATCTGTAAGTGCTTCATTCCATCAATCCAGAAAGACGCCGATGAATGACCACCATATAGAAATGGTGCTAGTGATGATGTCAGTAACTGCAGGTCAATCTCTATAATATCAGCCTTTCTTAAATAATCAAAAAGGATTGGCATGATACTTATTTTGGAAATATTTTCGGTTTGAGGTGCAGTGCGGACCTACGATGCCATTGCGTTTGATTGCTGTGGTTTCGATAGCATCAACTTTCTCATTTTAATGCTTGAACATAAATACGGCTGCCATGAATGAGAAAAATGGTCCTATAGACATCATAGCATCCAAACGTGCGTAGGTCCATACTGCACAACACATAAAACAAAACAAATTAAATATGCAATGAAAAGGTCAATACACAACATAAAGAGGCGGAAGACAGGGTTACCGACTTGGAACTGGCAGTAGGCAATAAGGCCTACTAGGCAGCTTAAATGAAGACCATTCTACAGAATGTGCCATCCTGTATTTAATTGGTTGAAGCATATTTATTTTACATCGATTTCAAAACAAGTCCTTTCAACTTAGATTAGTCACTCTCGATGGCTTCCTGGGTAGATCCAGTACTAAGAAGTGGATTAATTACTAGTATCTTGCTAAAGGAGTTCGGCGCTCTACCACTGGACCACGCACTGCACTAAATCAACATTCTGTATATAATTGATAAGCTGCTGAAACAATTAAATGACAGGATTATAAGTAGACGAAAATAGAAGAATAGAAGAGCACAAGAACAACGAATATATAACATGACACTCTAAACAACTTATGTTCAATCTTTGAAACAATAATAAAAGAAGTCTCCCTCCATGACTTTACCTAAATTACTTATTAATTAATTAACTTACACAAGGGACTTTTAAAAGTGAAATTTATACATACATCCTAACCTCAGGGGCTATACATTGAGAATAAGCCGCGCTCAGTCAAACATTTAACCATCAGATACAAACATAGATAGTCTTGGAGATCTTATCAATGTTCAGTCGTTGAAATAATAATAAAAATAAGTCGTCCTCCTGGTGGACGTTAACTAAATAACTTAATTAATAATTAACTTACACAAGGGACTTTTTAAGTGGTATTAGTAAACATATCCTGAACTAAAGCCTATCTATTTGGGAATAAGCCGCGGTCAGTTAAACATGTCGCCATCATATACAAACATAGATAGTCTTGGAGAGATATTATCAATGACTCTAAAAGTAGATATAAAAGTCGAACAGTAAATATAGTATTCTCAGAACACAGTCAAGTAAAAACACGCCGAAGTAGGTGTTAAATACGTTAAAAAAACTATTTTATTTGATGCACATTCCAGATTTCCCCAAATGCAACACGTGGCTCAGCAAGTTGTCGAATTTGACATCTTTGTCCCAAGAGACCGAAACCTATATTCGGTAAGTGGTTGATGGTGTGATACCGTACACCATACTAAATGTTTGATGGATTTCATCACGGCAAGTGAAGACAACCGTGTTGTATGATTGTTTTTACTCACTTTGTTAGGTATTAGTGTCTCCATAAGTTTGTCTCCATATCCGCAGAAAATAAATTTATGATAGCAACTTCCTATCAGCTTGCTTTCGTATTCATTCTGAGATCACATGGTCGACATTCACTGGCGTCATTGGGAGGGACGTATTATGTTGTGGCGTTGTCCGTCCGTCCGTCCGTCCATCTGTCTGTCCGTTAACTTTTACTTGACAACCTTTTGTGGTTAATCATTTTAAAATTATTAGATTTACAACAATGAAACTTTGTAAACGTCTTTAGCATGATTCAATTAATACATCTGCTTAAGGCCCATAACTCTCTGTTTCATAGGGTTTTAATTATTCCCCTTTCAAAAAAGGGTTCAACCTGAAACTTAGCATTGCCTTTTACGAGTGATTGTGGCTAATAATGTTCAAAGTATTAGGTGTACAACAATGAAATTTTGCACACATCTTCATTCTGATCCAATGAATACATCTTTTAAAGGCCCATACTTTTCTGAATCATATGTTTTGAATTGTTTCCCTTTGAAAAAGGTTTAACCTGGAAAGTAACCTTGCCAACTTTGAACATATATGCCCCGCTAGGCGGCGCTCTTGTATTACTGTGTCCTTAGACAAAACACTTCTCTTAGCATCGTTCACCGGATGAAGGCGTTAACTGGGCGGTCCCTTGTATCGGAATCCATTCTCCAAATCAAGGCGTTAACTGGGCGGTCCCTTGTACCGGAATCCATTCCCCGGATGAAGGCGTTAACTGGGCGGTCCCTTGTACCGGAATCCATTCTCCGGGTGAAGGCGTTAACTGGGCGGTCCCTTGTATCGGAATCCATTTGCCGGATGAAGGCGTTAACTGGGCGGTCCCTTGTATCGGAATCCATTCCCCGGATGAAGGCGTTAAATGGGCGGTCCCTTATATCGGAATCCATTTGCCGGATAAAGGCGTTAAATGGGCGGTCCTTTGCATCGGAATCCATTCTCCGAATACGTGTAAGAACCAGGGATATCTATTCAAAAGTACGAGTGGTAATTGTTCCCGGATATTTTCATATTTATCCTTCCCATTTCTCGAAGTAACGTTAACTGTTAATGTGTTACTGAGACGTTAGAGAACATTTCAATTATGCATACGTTTTTCTAATATCGATTAGAGTGTAGGTATATTGAGTTGAAGTCTTCCATATTCGATTATTTAAAAATAGTATAAACATGTTTTATTTTGCCTTTATTTTTTTGCATTTAGTTATGGTTTACAAACATGCATTTTCACGTATATTCCAAATTCTCGTCCTCACTTGCAATCTTCATCGCAGTGTCGTCCAGTTTGCGCCTGTATGTAGCGTTGCTTACCGTTATAAAGTATAAAAATCGGTATTAAAGTTAAGGGTGCTCCTCAGTTTCGCACGAATGTCCATGGTGTAAATCAGAAAGAAATCAACTAAGTAATAGATAGAGTATGGTTTCATTGAGTTGGATCATTTAAACATCGATATGGGCGTAGCCCATCGAGGTGTTTAAATTAACCAACGAGATGAAACCATACTCTATTTGTTTTGTAGCATGTCCATTTCAGCTCTATTTCACTGTTATTCTCACAGTTATTCTGACAGGTCTTATTTTCAATTAAACGATTTACACCTGTGTCTGAACAAAGAGTATTGTCTGTGACCATGCTACAAGCATCTTTTAGGTCCATGGATGGCATTTATAACAATTATGAAGCACATGTTTGATGTTGTTTTCAGTTTTGAGTACTTCTAAGTTTATTTTGGTGTATTGGAATATGCATTCTTTGGGTTTTTTGGAGGCTATAAATAGAAAATTGCTCAACTAGCAAAAACTTCCAAAAAGTAGGTAAAATGGCTGATTTTGACTCGCGGGGACATCAGCATGGAATAACTGTTTAAAATGCCGGAGAAGGTATGTAAAACTTAGAATTTCCTGATATGCAAGAGCATTATGAGTGCAGACATGACCCTGATATGCTTAGGAAAATTCATTTTTTTATTTATTGACATTTGAAATATTGCTAAAATTGCCTTTTTAGCATGTTTTGAGGGGTGGGTAATCTTAAAGAAATGGGACTAAAGTTGTACAGAAAATGCTTTTTGATGCTTTTATTTGTATGGAAACATGTGTAATTTTATTGTCTTCTAAGAAATGTATGACACAATGATGATGTGATTTATGTTTGCTCAAGGATTCAGGCTTAGGGCTTGTCATGGGTTTGATTATTGAGAACTGTACATTAAACTGTGGAGTGCCCACTAACGCAAATGCATCGAGGCTTACTGCCGCGGCCATCATAGACTTAACGTTGTAACAAAGGTTCTAAATTTATAAATTGATCTACTTTTAATACAGGTATTTTCTCCGTCGTCAAATAAAAAATATAATGCAATTACAATGAGGTCCTGGTGTATGTGTGCCAGTTCATCCGTTCGTTCGTTAGTCCGTCCGTCCATCCGTGATTCCAACTTTCATTTAATTACATCTTCTTCATTACTTACAGGATGTTCAGCAAACCCCGTCAGAATGTTTCTTTCTCCATCTAACTTTATGTGCACAATTTCGGGTTGCTGTGAACTACTTTAGATGAAACATGGGTAACGTCCGGTCTCCAACATACGTATCTGGCTCATTTCTTGTCGGATTTTCTCCAAACTCCACCAGAATGTTCCTTATATGCATCTACAATCATGTACACCATTTGGACATACGTTGGATTAATTAAATTAAATACTAAGCACACGTAGTCACATCAAATCAAAATATAGTCCAGTCTGGACTGACTCCTAGTTCGGAAATATGTTTTCGCCTAACCGATTTTAGTGACCACACTTTTGCTAAAAAACACTTTATGACATAGTTTATTAGTACTACAACTTAAAGAACTGTGTAGTAAATCTGGCACCAGATGGCATTTGTTACCGAAATAATTTAAAATGGAGTATTGCTAGTGTCTAGGCAGAATGGAGCATTGCTAGTGTCTAGGCAGAATGGAGTATTGCTAGTGTCTAGGTAGAATGGAGCATTGCTAGTGTCTAGGCAGAATGGAGCATTGCTAGTGTCTAGGTAGAATGGAGCATTGCTAGTGTCTAGGCAGAATGGAGCATAGCTAGTGTCAAGGCAGAATGGAGCATTGCTAGTGTCTAGGCAGAATGGAGCATTGCTAGTGTCAAGGCAGAATAGAGCATTGCTAGTGTCTAGGCAGAATGGAGCATAGCTAGTGTCTAGGCAGAATGGAGCATTGCTTGTGTCTAGGCAGAATGGAGCATTGCTAGTGTCTAGGCAGAATGGAGCATAGCTAGTGTCTACGTAGAATGGAGCATTGCTAGTGTCAAGGCAGAATGGAGCATTGCTAGTGTCTAGGCAGAATGGAGCATTGCTAGTGTCAAGGCAGAATGGAGCATTGCTAGTGTCTAGGCAGAATGGAGCATTGCTAGTGTCTAGGCAGAATGGAGCATAGCTAGTGTCTACGTAGAATGGAGCATTGCTAGTGTCAAGGCAGAATGGAGCATTGCTAGTGTCTAGGCAGAATGGAGCATTGCTAGTGTCTAGGCAGAACGGAGCATTGCTAGTGTCTAGGCAGAACGGAGCATTGCTAGTGTCTAGGCAGAATGGAGCATAGCTAGTGTCAAGGCAGAACGGAGCATTGCTAGTGTCTAGGCAGAATGGAGCATAGCTAGTTTCTAGGCAGAATGGAGCATTGCTAGTGTCTAGGCAGAATGGAGCATAGCTAGTGTCAAGGCAGAATGGAGCATAGCTAGTGTCTAGGCAGAATGGAGCATTGCTAGTGTCTAGGCAGAATGGAGCATTGCTAGTGTCTACGTAGAATGGAGCATTGCTAGTGTCTAGGCAGAATGGAGCATTGCTAGTGTCTACGTAGAATGGAGCATTGCTAGTGTCTACGTAGAATGGAGCATTGCTAGTGTCTACGTAGAATGGAGCATTGCTAGTGTCAAGGCAGAATGGAGCATTGCTAGTGTCTAGGCAGAATGGAGCATAGCTAGTGTCTAGGCAGAATGGAGCATTGCTAGTGTCTAGGCAGAATGGAGCATTGCTAGTGTCTAGGCAGAATGGAGCATTGCTAGTGTCTAGGGAGAATGGAGCATTTCTAGTGTCTACGTAGAATGGAGCATTGCTAGTGTCTAGGGAGAATGGAGCATTGCTAGTGTCTACGTAGAATGGAGCATTGCTAGTGTCTACGTAGAATGGAGCATTGCTAGTGTCTAGGCAGAATGGAGCATTGTTAGTGTCTACGTAGAATGGAGCATTGCTAGTGTCTAGGCAGAATGGAGCATTGCTAGTGTCTAGGCAGAATGGAGCATTGCTAGTGTCTACGTAGAATGGAGCATTGCTAGTGTCTACGTAGAATGGAGCATTGCTAGTGTCTACGTAGAATGGAGCATTGCTAGTGTCTACGTAGAATGGAGCATTGCTAGTGTCAAGGCAGAATGGAGCATTGCTAGTGTCTAGGCAGAATGGAGCATAGCTAGTGTCTAGGCAGAATGGAGCATTGCTAGTGTCTAGGCAGAATGGAGCATTGCTAGTGTCTACGTAGAATGGAGCATTGCTAGTGTCTACGTAGAATGGAGCATTGCTAGTGTCTAGGCAGAATGGAGCATTGCTAGTGTCTAGGCAGAATGGAGCATTGCTAGTGTCTAGGCAGAATGGAGCATTGCTAGTGTCTAGGGAGAATGGAGCATTTCTAGTGTCTACGTAGAATGGAGCATTGCTAGTGTCTAGGCAGAATGGAGCATTGCTAGTGTCTACGTAGAATGGAGCATTGCTAGTGTCAAGGCAGAATGGAGCATTGCTAGTGTCTACGTAGAATGGAGCATTGCTAGTGTCTACGTAGAATGGAGCATTGCTAGTGTCAAGGCAGAATGGAGCATTGCTAGTGTCTAGGCAGAATGGAGCATAGCTAGTGTCTAGGCAGAATGGAGCATTGCTAGTGTCTAGGCAGAATGGAGCATTGCTAGTGTCTACGTAGAATGGAGCATTGCTAGTGTCTACGTAGAATGGAGCATTGCTAGTGTCTAGGCAGAATGGAGCATTGCTAGTGTCTAGGCAGAATGGAGAATTGCTAGTGTCTACGTAGAATGGAGCATTGCTATTGTCTAGGCAGAATGGAGCATTGCTAGTGTCTACGTAGAATGGAGCATTGCTAGTGTCTAGGCAGAATGGAGCATTGCTAGTGTCTACGTAGAATGGAGCATTGCTAGTGTCTAGGCAGAATGGAGCATAGCTAGTGTCTAGGCAGAATGGAGCATTGCTAGTGTCTAGGCAGAATGGAGCATTGCTAGTGTCTAGGCAGAATGGAGCATAGCTAGTGTCTAGGCAGAATGGAGCATTGCTAGTGTCTAGGCAGAATGGAGCATTGCTAGTGTCTACGTAGAATGGAGCATTGCTAGTGTCTAGGCAGAATGGAGCATTGCTAGTGTCTACGCAGAATGGAGCATTGCTAGTGTCTACGTAGAATGGAGCATTGCTAGTGTCTACGTAGAATGGAGCATTGCTAGTGTCTAGGGAGAATGGAGCATTGCTAGTGTCTAGGGAGAATGGAGCATTGCTAGTGTCTACGTAGAATGGAGCATTGCTAGTGTCAAGGCAGAATGGAGCATTGCTAGTGTCTAGGCAGAATGGAGCATTGATAGTGTCTAGGCAGAATAGAGCATAATGGAGCATTGCTAGTGTCTAGGCAGAATAGAGCATAGCTAGTGTCTAGGCAGAATGGAGCATTGCTAGTGTCTAGGCAGAATGGAGCATTGCTAGTGTCTAGGCAGAATGGAGCATTGCTAGTGTCTACGTAGAATGGAGCATTGCTAGTGTCTAGGCAGAATGGAGCATTGCTAGTGTCTAGGCAGAATGGAGCGTTGCTAGTGTCTACGTAGAATTGAGCATTGCTAGTGTCTACGTAGAATGGAGCATTGTTAGTGTCTAGGCAGAATGGAGCATTGCTAGTGTCTAGGCAGAATGGAGCATTGCTAGTGTCTAGGTAGAATGGAGCATTGCTAGTGTCTAGGCAGAATGGAGCATTGTTAGTGTCTAGGCAGAATGGAGCATTGCTAGTGTCTAGGCAGAATGGAGCATTGCTAGTGTCTACGTAGAATGGAGCATTGCTAGTGTCTAGGCAGAATGGAGCATTGCTAGGTTCTACGTAGAATGGAGCATTGCTAGTGTCTAGGCAGAATGGAGCATTGCTAGTGTCTACGTAGAATGGAGCATTGCTAGTGTCTAGGCAGAATGGAGCATTGCTAGTGTCTACGTAGAATGGAGCATTGCTAGTGTCTAGGCAGAATGGAGCATTGCTAGTGTCTAGGCAGAATGGAGCATTGCTAGTGTCTAGGCAGAATGGAGCATTGCTAGTGTCTAGGCAGAATGGAGCATTGCTAGTGTCTAGGCAGAATGGAGCATTGCTAGTGTCTAGGTAGAATGGATAATTTGCTAGTGACAAGGCAGAATGGAGCATTGCTAGTGTCTAGGCAGAATGGAGCATTGCTAGTGTCTAGGCAGAATGGAGCATTGCTAGTGCCTAGGCAGAATGGAGCATTGCTAGTGTATTGGCAGAATGGAGCATTGCTAGAGTCTAGGCAGAATGGAGCATTGTTAGTGTCTAGGGAGAATGGATAATTTGCTAGTGACAAGGCAGAGTGTCTAGGCAGAATGGAGCATTGCTAGTGTCTAGGTAGAATGGAGCATTGATAGTGTTTAGGGAGAATGGAGCATTACTAGTGTCTAGGCAGAATGGAGCATTGCTAGTGTCTAGGCAGAACGAAGCATTGCTACTGTCTAGGCAGAACGGAGCATTGCTAGTGTCTAGGCAGAATGGAGCATTGCTAGTGTCTAGGCAGAATGGAGCATTGCTAGTGTCTAGGTAGAATGGAGCATTGCTAGTGTCTAGGCAGAATGGAGCATTGCTAGTGTCTAGGCAGAATGGAGCATTGTTAGTGTCTAGGGAGAATGGAGCATTGCTAGTGTCTAGGTAGAATGGAGCATTGCTAGTGTCTAGGCAAATGGAGCATTGCTAGTGTCTCCGGAAACTGCTTAAAGCTATCGAATCCATACGTATGACTCGAATAGCACTCCTGCACCTGCTTAAAGCTATCGAATCCTTACGTATGACTCGAATAGCACTCCGGCAACTGCTTAAAGCTATCGAATAAGTACGTATAACTCGAATAGCACTCCGGCAACTGCTTAAAGCTATCGAATCCATACGTATGATCGAATAGCACTCCGGCAACTGCTTAACGCTATCGCATCCATACGTATGACTCGAATAGCATTTCTGCACCTACTTAAAGCTATCGAATCCATACGTATGTTTCGAATAGCACTCCTGCAACTGCTTAAAGCTACCAAATCCATACGCCCAACGATACTATATTATGATATGTGTCTTGAGGTCTATACAACACATGTGGTGTCATGCATGTTTATTTTTAAGGGTTATAACCCCTCCCCCACCGTTACATCATCAAGTGAGTATCCATATTATAAGCACATTAAAGTGCTAACTATATAATGTATTGCGTCAAAATCAACTACTAAGTACCCGGTGAAAATCACTCTTTAAACGGTTTAAATCATGAATGACATTTATTGTTTTTTTTCAAATGCACATCAAGGCAGCTGAAATATTAACACTGCTGTTAAGATGTTTGGTCTGCTTATATAAATGTCCAAGGCAGGCAATACTCATTTTTGCTCAGTTTAACTCATACGGTCCATTTGAGCTAATTTGGACCCGGTCGTAAATCATATGACAACTATATGTACTGGTCCTGTTATAAATTCTCATTAACGCATTACAATGCCTCAGTTGTTTGGTATTTATTACAATGTTGTTAGTCATTTATCAAATGTTTCATATTGACACAGTTGTATTCCGTCTGTCATTATGACAATATGACATATAGTGGATATATAATTGACCCAGTTTGAAATCCCTTGGTAAATAACATTTACTATAAAATATAAAAAATCAACTGTAACCAACCAATTGCCGTATTGTGCGCGATATGAGTTCGCCCAATTCGATGATTAGTAGTTAGCCAAAATATCATAAATCAAATATACAAATGACGCGGAAGCTTTGAAGCGAACATTGATCGACTGAATGGTCTAGTGTATCATAATTAAGTACTCCCAGAATAAGACAAATGCTATTGTATGCACCCCTTAGGACTTCTGAAAATAAAAGCATTGTCCTCTGCTACCAGCCTTAAGGTAAATGTAAGAGACAACACAGCACTGAACATCGTATACTTCACGTCTGCTGTCATTGCAATACATTTGATTGAAACGGGATTTATATTTAATACAGAGATGTTTAACACCGCTGAACTTATAGGGACTGGAAGCGATCTATCAACATATAAATAAAACCATTTTTTTAAAAAAGGTTTTTCACTTTTATATCAAATTTGTGAATATTTAATGCTTTAATTAGTTTTTACGGAATTGTTTGATCTGACAAACGCGATTATTCGCCGAGTTGCTGTTTGTTGTATATATACAATACATTCTGTTATCGCATACGGCCTTATACGCGTGGCTTTCTAGGCTTTCTCGCATTATACCATTTTGCCAACTCGTTTAATAAATTCAATAATGAATGAGAACGAATGTTAGATTCTATTTATTACATAACTTGTTAACGTCACATTACGTCAGAAAACGTACATTAACGTGACGTCCATGACGTCATTAACGTTATGTTATACCACTGGTGGAATATCGAAAACATTGAATGGTGTTATTACACTCCCACACCACATGTTATGTGTTCAATAGATATATATATAGGGAGAAATAATTGCGAACTACCAAGGACAGAAAACCTTCGGAAGACGGCAGGGCGTCTAGCTATGACGAGAGACACAGAAATCAAACGTATGCATTCACTTCCTAAAAAGGATAGCTGCAACACACGCTGATAAACTGTATCTCTACAACATAACACACTCGTCTGGAGGTATATATATATATACAGACTCGTATATATATTTTCATATATACATGACCATTTATGTGTTATGCATATATTGCCTAATAATGCTGATTTGTTTATTAGACTATATAACCTGGCGGGGTTGTCAATACCAAACAACTTGAAACAAGTGTATCATAATCACCTTCAGTTTATACAAATTTAACTGGAAAATGTTGTATGTATTTCATATACATGTTTATATGTATGTACTATTCGCATGTGAACTGTTAGGCGTAATGCCTTATGTTTGAATAAAATGTCTGTCTGTCTGTTTGTCTGTCTACAAACACCCACGGACGAATACAACGCTTGTTTCTGTTATTTTGGAAACTTCTATGTCCTTTATGTTTATATAGGAACAGAAAGCCTGCGTTAAAGAGACACACGGCTGTCTTGAAGTAGCCGTTAGGTATTACAAGTAGTACATCGTCTGTAATCCGGTATCATGCCGTATATATGCGCAACCCCATGCGACTTAAATCGAAATCATGCGGCTTTAATGCATTAACTATTCATTCGGTGATAACTAAAGGGTAAAAGAGAAAGGCAGAAGTCATGAAATATGTATAAAATTGCATTGTAAGTTCGCGATTTTATCTGAGAACACGATACATTATAATAAAACAATTAATTTATATCCGATACAAATATAGCTGATGTAAATCGATTACTTTTAATAACTGATATTCCAGAAGGGCCAACGAAATATAAATTGTACTTTCTTCTTTGCAATATATGCGAGCACGTTAATGTAATTTATAAACTTGTAAAAACTTTTTAAAAATCCTCTCAACACACGCATATAATTTTATATCACTGTACGTTAATACTACGGGAGTAGTTCTGATTCGGGCTCGTGAAATTATTGTTTACAATTAAATTCCAAACCGTGATATATAAACGATAATTAACCGTAAACGATGTTCTATTTCTTAAATATATCTACACTCCTGGTATATATCGGATACAGTAATTATTGGCCTTTGATACTTAGGTGTTTAAACGTTACTCTTTATAATAGAATTAGCTACACATGCTAATCAAAGTACTGAAAGTACTGGGCGGCATTTGTCGGTCGAAGAGATTTACTTTCTGGATCCTTTGTTAAAGGGGTGTGAAAGAAGCAGAATGCGTTGCATTTGTTTTGTTATATTTTTACTGAAACAAAGTTATGCCGTTTATGTGAAGAAGCACATTTTCTAACCGCGATCGTTTTTATTACTTTGATCTATTTTCTGTTCACCATTCATAAGCATATTCAAAACGATTATTTTAAAAACAAATCGTGCACAACACTTATATAAATCTATGACCCCAGAGCGTCTGGGAAAAAATATGGCCCCGCTCTGTGGGTCATATATTTGTTAAAATAATCGTTTTCTTTACATGAGCTAGAGGACCAATATTTTGCAAGTACCATAAGCTTATGGACCTCTACCAAGTTTGTTCAAATGGTGACTCAGGGGTCACATTTGTCTCCGCCCCAGGGGTCGCATATTTTACATAAGACTTGTATAGGGACAAACTTAACAACTATTTTTTTATCTGAAACCGAGTTATAGACTTACTGAGCGTGAACAGACGGATAAAACTATCCAACCAGCCAGACGGTATATTCCCATCACTGGGGACATAACCCTTGGGTTATAAGTTGGAAACCATTATGTGGTCCGAGTATTAACTTTCATACCCCATCCAACCCCTTCTCCAAGAAGTGAAAATTGGGTTGGCTTGTGTATGATATAAAACCTTAATTTTGGCTTAAAAAGTTCGCATATTATAAAATTAAAACATTATAGGTGATTTTAAACAGGTAATCACATTTTTTTCAGTAAAAAAGGTTTTTTAATGTGTTTTATTGTTGAAATATCCGTTATAACATCCTAGTAATATCAGCTTTCCCATCGCTTAATGGAATTAAGGTGGGACCACGCAATGCTGTTGAGATACCACCTTAAAGTCATATATACACTTATTAGCCATGAACTGACATTTATCCAACCAGCATCGGGTCCATTCACACCCATGGGGACAAAGTCCCTGTGTCATAATTTGAAAATCGTTAAGATCCAACCCCTATACTATATACACTTATGGGCATGAACAGAAGGATACAACCATCCAACCAGCATCGGCCCTGGGGTCCATCCCCACTCATGGACATAACTTGGACACGTTTGAGATACCCACCCTATAACCATACATACACTTGCTGTGCCTGAACGCTTGAAGGCGGGCGCGGAAATTTGCGATGGCGTGCCATCGACTGATTGATCTAATTCTGTTATGAAATTATAAGCTTGTTTGACAATTTTCTCATCTTTGCAAAGACCATCACTTGATCGATTCAGGACCATTTTGGTCCTCTTGTTTTATTAAAATTAACGAATGTGGAGGCATTTCATATTCATCATAATTTGCTCAAGTTTTGATCACGTTCTTTAAAACTGTGACTGAATGTGATCCAATTATAAAATTGATGGAATCTTTTGACAATATATTAATGACTTTTCTTTTTATTTCTTTGTCAAAATTAAACATTCAGTTTTAAAGACATTAACACAAATATAACTGGGGTACTTATAAGTGACGTCTAGTGAAATTTATCAACCTTTCTAAATTAATTGAAAAAGACATGGACATGATACCGTTTGGGAATATATTAATCGTTTGAAATTAATACACGGGAAGGACATTCTACAAAATCTGTCCAGCTTTATTTAAATGATAAGCTTCTAAAAGCCTTAAATGACAAATTATTACCAGGAGAGGGAAAACAGAACAAAGGAACATCAAATATAAACCGATAATCTAAAATGATTATGTTCAATCTTGCAAAATAAATAACAGAGTGCAGCCCTGCCTCAAGCTTTTTACTAAATTACTTGTGTTAAAATTAACTTACACAGGGGAGTTTTAAAGTAGTATTAATAAACATATTCTGAACTCAAACCTAACCCTTGGGATTTATCTGTGAACAATAAACTCCACTCAGATAAACCTGGAGCCTCCCGATACACACATAAACGTCATGAAGAGAGCGTATCAATGATTCTAGAAATAGGTATAAAAGTCGAACAGGAAATGTAGCATTCACAGAACACAGTCTACCAACAAGACGCATACAAAACAAAACACAATGCAAGGGGAAATTGCAAGGGGAAATAGAAACAAAGTATGCGACACCCCAAACATAAAATGGTTGACAATAGGGGATACTCCAAACATAAAATGGTTGACAATAGGGGACACCCTAAACATAAAATGGTTGACAATATGGGACACTCCAAACATAAAATGGTTGTCAATATTGGACACTCCAAACATAAAATGGTTGACAATATGGGACACTCCAAATATAAAATGGTTGACAATATGGGACACCACAAACATAAAATGTTGACAATATGGGACACTTCAAACATAAAATGGTTGACAATATGGGACACCACAAACATAAAATGGTTGACAATACGGGACACCACAAACATAAAATGGTTGACAATAGGGGACACCACAAACATAAAATGGTTGTCAATAGGGGACCCCACAAACATAAAATGGTTGATAATAGGGTACACTACAAACATAAAATGGTTGACAATAGGGGTACCGTCTTCGCGTGTGCTCTCCCATTCCACAGCAAGCTTATGGTTAGCCTCGGTCACCCGGCCCGCTTCCGATTTCTTCGTTACGCTATGCTATACGGATCCAGAACCGGGGCCTGGGGAAAATAGGACTCATTGAAATCACCCCAACGTTTTGGGCGATTTTGGCGAGATTTTTTAGAGATTCAACGAGACTTTCAAGTTAATTTAATAATAATTTCTTATTTTTAACTTATGAGAAGCAGCAAGTGACGTTAAAAAGTTTAAATAATGCATCAGCAATTGACATTGTACGTTTATTTACAACATGACGTCAGCAAACGTCGACTTTATGCCGCGTGCAAGACGCGCGAATCGCTTGTGGGCACTTTAACTGACCTAATCTGCCCAGACCGATACAAATGCATGATACGGTCTAGCTGGCCAAGACTAGCTTACGGTTCACAATAAGTTGTATTTTAAGTGCGTTTTGCTATATTTGCATACTTTGTTGGGGACAATATTATTCAAAAGTGTAGACTTCATGCACCGAGAATAAAACCGAGTCTGCAACTTTCTCATTACGTGGTCCGCGTATTAACATTCATACCCCATCCAATCCTTTCTCAAAGAAGCGAAAATAAACTTTAATTTTGGCTAAAAAGTTTTAATATTGTACATTAAAACATTTAATTGGTAATTTTAAACAGGTTATCGCCTTTGTTAAGTAAAACATGTTTTTAAGCTTGTTTTATTGTCGCAGTATCCGTTATAAAATCCTGCTAATGTAAGCTTTCCAATCGCTTAATGGAATTAAGGCGGGACCACGTTATGCTCGTCAGTTAGCGTTCGATTCCGAAAGATCCCATTTTTCAATATAACCTGGAATCAAATTTGGATAACGATTAAGCGACATATTATTGACTATTTCTCAAACAAATTTACCATTCACATGGCGTAGCACATTAGACTTAATGAAATCCAAATTGAAGTCACTGTAAAGTGACAATGACGTCATTCTCTAGATTCTCTTCCACTTTCTTCGACAGAAAAGTTACATCGGAATATATATCCCATTTGTATGACACTACAATTAGACCATATTAGACAGAATGAATATTGAGCGAGATAACATTTCGACTGTAATGTATATATTCCATTTTGTTCAACAGTCTCACACTCCAAAGCAGGAGTGTAATATACGTTAATTATTTATTAAGTCAGTATTATGGACGTTTCAAATGTCCCTAAATGCAAAATATGGCTCAACAAGTTGTATAAGTTGACATCCCTTCCCCAAGAGACAACACCTTCAGTAAGTGGTTGACGGTGTGATACTGTACACCATACTGAATGATTTATGGATTTTGTCGCGGTAAGTGAAGTCAACCTTGTATGATAGTTTTTACTCACTGTGTTAGGTATCAGTGCCTAAGTTGCATGTTTGACTCCGTATTTTACAAGTGGAATAAACAAATGCCGGTGAAATAATTATGATAGCAACTTGTATGCTCTCTGAGATAACGGGGTCGACCACCGCACACACCCTCACCCCCGCGCCGCCCCCTCCCACCGCCCCCCCCCCCCTCCCCACACACACACATTCGAGTCACAGGTTTCGTCTGATGTATTCTGTTGGAAGATACGCAAGGACGTAAACCGTGCGGTCCCTTGTATCTCAGTTTATTCTCCGAGCACGTTTAAGAATCACTGGAATATTTTCAACAGTAAGATTTGGTTACGGTTTCCGGGTTCCAATTTATCCTTCCTCTCTCTCTTGTGGGGCTGCGACACCACAAGCATAAAAGGGCTGACAATAGGGCTACCTCAGTAATGATTTACAGGCATAGATACTTATACTCTTCTATAGTACCTTGTATGACAATTCTCTATAAGCGATATTTCAACAACCTAAAATCAGTTTTATTTTCATATCATCAGCAATGAAACTTAAAGTTCTCCGTCCATGCTTTGTTTCATGAACATGTTTATGTTTATTTAAATCGAAACCAATACACAACAATATATATTAACAATTCACGCATTGCAATATCTGTGAAAAGCGAGAATAAGATTTTATTTGATGACGTAGAAAACTTTGAACAGGTAAATTAATCCACAGGTAAATGTATTTATCAATTTTCTGGCAATAGTTGTGCAGTTATACACTTCAGATTTACCTCATTTTCCCGTGCAGTCACGTAGTGTAAAAGTAGTATCTACGTCATGCAAATAATACTTATTTTGACATACAACTTAGTAGCGGTTTTAAATATATGTTTCTCTCCGGGACTATCAAGAAATGTTGATATGATAAGTGTTAAATTTGTTAATTGATAATACTACAAAAAGGGTGGCCATGCATCTTTAAAATAATTATTGTTTGTTTCTGTACGTGTTTTTGGTTGACTATGATCTTTGAATGATAAATGTGCTGTTTGACTTTCATATGTTCTTTAATGTAACTTTGTTAAAGTGACGGTACCTATTTGCATTATTTGCTGGTCTATCATTAGTCATAAATACTGAAAGGGGGATCCCTTGGAAGCAACAAACACACACAAGAGAGTAAAGTAGCAGACTCGGGTTTATTGCGTCTGATCATGAAAGATATGATAAAGTACAACACCTCCCAGGCCCCCTACCACCGGCTCATGCTATATTCTACTTTGAAGCCACAAAGACTGGGCTAGATGATTTACTGCACAGGTAACTTGCACGTGTTGACAATAACTATCGTTTTTAACAATGTGTCTGCTCTAATATATATTTGCCTAGAATACGACTCCCTAACGGTGAATACATTTAACTGAAGTTCCCTCTCGTCAGTTTTTAATATATGCAGTTTTATTGCAAACACATTTACAATCTCCGTTTATTTTCAATGTAACAGGAAACGTGTTCGCCCATGTTGACGTGTAGTAAAGTCATATTGGGTGTGTAAAGTATACTTGTTCGTGATTGGTGCAGTTTTCTGTTCATGTCAAAGAAAGTATGTCACATGATGTAAACAATGTTGATTTCCACGATGTAATGACAATATGTTTGTTTCAAATAAATGTTTTTGGTGGAAATTAAATATTACAACCCATTTTATTCTCTCTAATTTAAAACTGCGTATAAAATAAAAAGGTTATTAGATTTATATTGGGATATATGCACGAGTTCTTTCGCGCATAAATATTGCGCTCCTAAAGTCGCGCAATATTAATAAAAAAATGTACATTTCTACGTATGTGTCACAGAACAATGACAATTAAAAAGACAATCCTGTAGTAAAGCATGGTTCATTGTACATAAAAGAGTATGGGAGTGGACCTTTGGAAACGGCCGAACACGATAAATACGAAATATTGAGGTCTCGGTTTGATTGAGAATTCATGAACGGTAGTGAAATATGTTTGCTACCGTTCACGTCACCCTAGCCCTACCCTAGCCCCGGGTTGAGTAGAACTCAATATTCATAAAATCAATAGTATTTCTACGTATGTGTCACGTTTGTAATTAGTATTACACAGAACAACGACAATTAAAAATACAATCCTGTAGTAAAGCATGTTTCATTGTACATAAAAGAGTATGCGAATGGAGCTTTGGAAACGGCCGAACGCGATAAATACGAAATATTGCAGTCTCGGTTTGACTGAGTATTCATGAACGGTAGTGACATATGCTTGCTACCGTTCACGCCCCCACCCCCCTCCACTAGCCCCGGGTTTAGTAGAACTCAATATGCATATCCTCCCCACCACCCACACTCAAAGATGGCCTGCCAATAATACAGGTTTAAAAGCCGAATGTGTAAACCAGTTTTAAGATGTGTCCCGTTGCTAAAATATAATGCTTTCGAGGTGACATTTCCAGTAGTTGAAGAATGATGTGATAGACGACACACACAGATTAAACGACAGAGCATTAGCCGTATGTCTCAATTGGTCTCTACGAGGATATAAAGGATGCCTTCTGGCTTTTGTCAATCCAGATTATATAAGAAAGTGATTTTAGCAAAGAGCTTTACTTGGCTACTCGGATGACATGCAAAACATATTTTACAAGAAAACAAATGTGTTTACAGTTTTAAAACCACTAACACACCGGAACCATTTTTTTCAAAATCGAAACTATGACGAAACTGAAACAATAACTTGTAAAAACGAAAAGGCTTAATATAGCAAATGGGTAGTAAAGGTAACCACTAGTTAAATAGGTGGTTCCATCTAGAGTATAGCACTAAGGAGACCAGTTTCTATATCCCTAAAACTAGTGACGTTCAACTATTCGATTGGATGTTATAAGCGTTTATACAATTAAATGCATATTTGTCGAACAGGATACGTAACATACAACGCAGTCGAAGAAACGCTTGTTTTGTAATCGCAGAAACCAACAGTCTACTACTGGGTGCCTAATGACGTTTTAGGTTACCACATTCAGCCGATCTTTTCTGATTTTCATAATTGCAAATGGTAAGGAAGTAGTGAGTAGTTTCTTTGAGTAGGTTTCTTCTACAACGCATATTAGCACTACACAGTTGAGTGACTGTTGTAACTAACTGATTTGAGATGAATGTCGATTTAAGAGGCCACTGAGTCCGCATAGTTTATGCAAAGACAACAAACTGGATAAACAGTGTATAATGACTGAAAATGGGATCCCGTAGAAGCAACAAAAACAAACAAGGGAACAAAGTAGCAGATTGTTGTTATTGAGTCTGTTCATGAGTGGTATACTTTAAAGAGGTTTAACAGTGTAAGGGAGTTACCTCGGGGATTATTTTATTTACACTGCCGTTTTGTTTAGGGATGTTGACAGGGTAAGATTGAGGTTTGGTGCATCCTTGAACCGGTTTAAACTCCCCGGTGGTCCCTTTTGCCACTGACCGTTCCAAGGCGGTAACCCTGTTGTCATCCCTTATATGTTCGTGATATGCTGTTTACTGAATGTGTGTGTGATGTACTTATTGAATCACGTTTGCGTTGTAATACTTGTTGGAGTGACTGTATTCTATGAATGATACTCTTCCTCTCGGAATTATAACATTTGCTTTATTTTAATCACTCGTGACTTGATACATTAATATTGTAAACGTTTGTGTTAATTCCTCCCCACATTCCTCCACAAATATTCCCCGTGTGGTTGCCGGTGTAGAATACAACCACTGCAAATCCCGCTAAAGGCAGAGGGTGGAACCCCCCCCCCCACACCCCCACACCCCCCACACCCCTCCCCCCCCCCCCTACACACACACACACACACACACACCACCCCTTCATGTTCATTTTGTCATTTTTTTTATCGTGCTCATTCAAGGCTTTCTTCAAGACACCGTATATGCAAATGTGGAAACGTGGCTCCATCGTAAATGGAGTGTCTACAATAGAATGTGCAGCAACTATGCAGTTCTGCAGGTTAGAAGGTTCTAGGCCCATTCTCCATATGTTATCTAGATGTAAATGGAGGATGAGCCTTGCATGTTAATCCCTGTTTGGCGCCATATAACATTATCTTGTGTTGGTGCGCCGCAAAACCCCAATTCAATTCAATTCCTCCCAACATATAATGCTTATTTCTCACATCATTTGTTCCGAAATGAGAAAATTCAGTACATTTTGTAAACAGCATCCGTCCTGTGTCGCGTTTTATTACAATGGTTATTGAACAGCGCGCGCTCGTGATAAAAACCAAGACGGCATTGAACCATCAGTAAATTAATATTAAAGTATTATCGCAAACGGACAATGATAGATTTCTATAATTAACGAGGCATTTCATCTTTATATACTATTTATCTGGTTGGAGAACTGATCCTAAATAATGCTATATCTCGACGGCTTGCCACATCACTCTAGACTTACCGATGTGTGATACAGTGCAGACAGCCATGACAACCATTATTGGAATATTAGTTTATATATAGATTAAATATATATCCTATCGTTCTTGTCCTTTGATCTGAGGGATGGGAAACATTTGCAATCCCTTCTCAAAGACTACTAATAATGTTCTTAATACTAAAAAACACTATTTCAGTTAATGTACTTTAGTAATTTAGGAGCGATATTGGAAGTCAATACGTTTGCGTACAGCAGCAGTTGTTTTTTGCGAACATCTCAGTAAATGTCCGATAAATACCAATGTTTATCAGCCACAATCGGATCTTCCTCACTTGCAATTCGCAAGGAAGTCCGAAATAATCAGCAGATCGGACGGGTAATTATTCGTCAGTTATAGTTATTTAGCTAAAATCACTTCTATTCTATTTTTCTATTTTTTTCCCAAAAATGTATCATAATCATATTGCATGACACGGCTGAAGATTCTCAACAAAAATTTCATTTCACCACTTTTAAACATGTAACAGAGGCAACACATATTGAACTATTGTTTGGAACACCAGACGGAGCATAGACAGTTGCATTTGCACATTTTGTCGTATATTTGTATTACTGTTGTGTCGCCTGCGTATCATGGCAGGCACATAGGGATCACCCTGTCCGACGTTGTCCATCACACTTTTACTGCAACCTATGTTCATAAAACTTGGAGCTCCATGTTCGTGACAAGAACCAAAGGGTTCAAAATAGCGACATAATCAAACTGTGTTATTTGCGGTATTGAATTGGAAGCCTTCGAGAGCAATGTATGCTGGTTTTCAATCCTGAAGAGATCGCTGATGTCCCACGGACACATGTCAAAAGGTAAAACAAAAGGAACGTCGACAAACCATATTAAATAAAAGGGAAAACAACTAACATCTTCCAACGTTATTTAAGTTACACTAGTCTTTCAAATCCTTCCACAATCCCTAGGTATCTGAGTGGTCCAACAACGTTTATTTGCAATGAGGCGCCATCGAATAGTTGATAAGAGAGAGGAGACTTTTGGCATTACCTTACTCTTGCCATTGACATGTTCGTCTAGTCGTTGACATGGCGTTCTTCCTAACTGTAAACCCTTCTGTTATCACTAGACCATCACCATCAGCGTCTCGACACACATGTAAGATGTAGCGTTATCTGAATTTACATTTCAAAACGTGAACACCGATATGCTGTAAGAGTTTAAATAAGAAATACCATATTTCCAGCAGGTTTGTATTGTGCCAGATTAATACCTAGAGATCGTCAACAGGTCAATACACAATGGGCGCCACTTGAAGATCGTCAACAGATCAATACCTAGAGGGCGCCACTTGAAGATCGTCAACATATCAATACCTAGAGGGCGCCACTTAAAGATCGTCAACAGATCAATACCTAGAGGGCACCACTTGAAGATCGTCAACAGAAGAATATCTAGAGGGCGCCACTTGAAGATCGTCAACAGATAAATACCTAGAGGGCACCACTTGAAGATCGTCAACAGAAGAATACACTTGAAGATCGTCAAGATCAATACATAGAGGGCGCCACTTGAATTAACTTGCTGGAAATATTTGATTTGATTTCTCAGTACTGTTTTCGTGACTTTATACGATACACACCATTTTCTGGGTCATACCAAAGACTTCATACAACATGTGCAAGGTATCTCTCTTTCTTGACGTCCAGCATATAATGGGTAGTAACTGGTTGGTCCGGTGTCAGTTAAATGTGACCGAGTGGGTATTCTGTCGCATTCACGTAAGCACGCATGCATACATAGACAGAAACATACTTACTCAAGTTATATATCAATTGTATGTGAAAAAAGTTCGTCTACATTTTTCAAAATAAAATAGTTCAAATGTCATTAACCCTACGTTACACTATGTTCCAGGCGACCACGGCAGCCACGGCAGCCCAAAAACGTAGTGCGCCGTGGGATTTTGGACAGTTTTGTCTTGGTACTCAAGTTCTGTTAGGTATCATTACGTTTTCTTACGGTCTATTAAGGTATCCGTTACACACCGTGAGCTGAAACGAGCCGAAGCCCCGGAGACCCGACGGTGCACTACGTTTAAGTCCACGGTATGTCACGGACGCTTGTACGTTTCCTCACGGCCTGCTACGTTCTGATGGGACCTCTCACGTTTTGTCGCTTAACAATCAAGTTTGCCACGTCTGTCAAGTTCTATCAAGGCCCACTAAGGTTAGCCGTGACCTCCGGGTAAGGGGGGGGGGGGGGGGGGGGGGGGGGGGGGGGGGGGGGGGGGGGGGGGCAAAAAACAGCAACAAAATACTGCAACAGTCAGTGTATTCTGAACCTTCAATGAGAGAACATGAATGTGCATGAGGCTGTTCTTGAGGCTGTTCTGCTCCTCTACTCGTTGGCCTGCGCAGGACGGGATCCTCTTCCTCCACGCCTTGCCTTCTTTGTTGGCATTATTTATACTATGAAAAAGATAATATATCTGCACTCGTCGGTGTTTGTCACTCGAATGAAACGTCCCTGTCGGCTTGAACAGTTTTATACTACTTGTGCGCCTGCGCGCACCTTGTCAGAACGTAGCAGAACTTCAGGTAAACCGTAATACGCCGAGACATATCGTGATTGAACGTGACGAAACGGCTAACGTTCCCCGTAGCTCGCCGTGAGGTCCGTGAGAAATCGTGGCAAGCCTGGATAAAACGTGCAGCCACCCTAAAACAACCGCAGCTAAACGGGAACTAAACGTGGCAGACCGTAACACAACTTCACAGGACCGTAAGTTGCCGGGTCATACTCTTGCTTCACGTCTTGCTACGGACACTGTCCAAGTTTTGTTAAGGTCTGTAACGTACTTTCACGTTTCGTTGCGTTCACCCCGTTTTACTGCGTTCTATAAAGTAGGTCATCTTCGCCGGGACGACCGTGGCAAATTTTAAGTCTGACTTAAAATTTGTCCCGGCGTCCACGGCAGTCACGGCGAGATACGTTAGTCGATACCGTTCCCCTACGTTGTCTCACGGTCACCCCGTTTCGTCCACGGTTGTCTGAAACGTGGCTGCCGTGGCCGCCGGGAACATAGTGTAAACGGGGGGTTAGATCTGCGACGAAAATGACGTCATGTTTAATGTCGTATATTTAACATGACGTTATCATTTTGATAAGTAGACAGTTCCCTATATATTCGTGTTAATGGGCGCCACTTAATACTTATCACTTAGCGCCGAAAGCTTAACATTATTTCTGGCTATTTCGCCAAGGAATCACACAAATAACAAACCAAGGAATCACACAAATAACAAACCGGTGACACGTTTTAAACATAATTCAAAAAGTATGTTTGTTTAGGAAATTCTTAACTTTACTGGAAGTGTCTTCGTTTGTCCATAAATCAGTTATGGAATATACTCTTGTGTATGATATGGTCACGCGATGTGACAACATATAACGAAATGCAGTGTCATTTCCAATAACATAATAATTATCACAGATGAATGCCAGCCACTTCTGATCATTGACATGGACTTTGCGACAACGTCTAAACAAAAGAAATACATAAAGCAATATATACAGGACTTAAAGTAGAATACCGCTTAAGCTTAAGTCCAAAGACGCGTGAGATGTGATGCAATTTATATTATCTCTCATGAACAGTCTCAATGAAACCGAGTCTGCTACTTTTTTTTTCTTTTTTTTTTAATTTTTAGTATTTATTGGCATTCACAATAGCGTTTGTTTAGTGTTATATGGCGGCTGTAAAATGTCGCCCCGACTACACATCAGAATTGTTATTACTTACTGTCCTTTTTTGATTATAAAGTCCAATCTTTATGGCTTTAAAGTAGAATACCGCTTAAGTCGGTGCTAGTTGGCACCTTATACAACCTCTCGTGAACAGACTCAGTGAAACCGGGTCTGCTTGTTTTCTGTCTTGTTTGCGTTTATTGCTTCCAAGGATACCCTTTTCAGTATTTATTATGTTTCGTGAGAGAGATCCGACTGTATACGTATAAAAATAAAACAGAACTGCTTAGAAAAAAACCGATGAAAAATAATTACGTGAACTTGACATACATGTTTATCACATGTTTTATAATTTATTTGCAATTACTTGCCTCATGGCCTTTCTCATTGTTATGAAGGTAGGCGTACTACGTCATAAATATAGTGAAGTGGACATTGTATATACGTTAACACGCCATCTGCACACTTTGAAGATATTTGCAAATGCAAATAGAAGACTTGATAGCAATTTACAGCATGCTGCATGTTTAATGCGCTTTTCTTTCTTGCATTCTAACAGAAGTAAGCCTTCTGTGAGATACGTTTTCTCAAGCAGACGTTCACACAATAGGTATAAAAGCCGAACAGGAAATGCAGCATTCACAGAACACAACCAACCGAGAAGAAGAAACAAAGGATGCGACACCACGAACTTAAAAGGGTTGACAAAAGGGGCAACCAAAACCACGCATACAAAAAATTAAAACGACAATTACAAGTAAAAAGCAAAGTACGTATCGCCAAAAATCGCCACAAACACAAAAAGCAAAGTACGTATCGCCACAAACACAAAAAGCAAAGTACGTATCGCCACAAACACAAAAAGCAAAGTACGTATCGCCACAAATCGCCACAAACACAAAAAGCAAAGTACGTATCGCCACAAACACAAAAAGCAATACGTATCGCCACAAACACAAAAAGCAAAGTACGTATCGCCACAAACACAAAAAGCAAAGTACGTATCGCCACAAATCGCAACAAACACAAAAAGCAAAGTACGTATCGCCACAAACACAAAAAGCAAAGTACGTATCGCCACAAACACAAAAAGCAAAGAAGCAAAGTACGTATCGCCACAAACACAAAAAGCAAAGTACGTATCGCCACAAACACAAAAAGCAAAGTACGTATCGCCACAAACACAAAAAGCAAAGTACGTATCGCCACAAACACCAAATGATTGACACTTCGGATACCGCATTGGAACGGTGAGTGGCTGACATGCCATTGTGGGTTTAAACCAGGTTTTAGGATGCACCTAATCTCACTAGTTACCCTATTATCACCCAATATCCGGTTGTTACTGTCAGATATGGACAATGCACGTTTCACAAATGCTGCCACAAAGTAATAAACATTCGTTGAATAAAATGGTATGCATGTATGTCAGTACACATTTCCTTATATTTGAAAGCTCAACATCTAGACTATTTTGATCGTTAAGGTTCTACAGCAAGGCTACATACAGTTCACAAGAAAATGTATCCAAATGAAAACACATCGTATCTTTTTTTCATATAACTGTAATCTCCGAATACGGATTAGGTATAATAAATATGTTTTGGAATGCGACATGTCAGCAAATTGGTTATGCAGAACTATACTAAAGTAAGAAAGAAATGCAAACGTGTTAGATTCAGTATGTATGTAATTGTGTCTGATCAAATAATTGATTGTTAATTTACTAGAGATTACAACTCGCCACCGATACCAACAACATAAACTTTACTTCTAATCAGGTTACAGAGCAACAACATGATTTATGGCATACGTATTTACAAGCTCCGTTTACTTTCAATGTAACAGGAAACGTCAATATTCGCCAATATTCGCCCATATTGACAAGTTTCAAGTTTTATTTATTCAAGGCTCATTAAGAGCATCTGATATAACACATATACATTGTGCAGAAAACAGAACAATAACAAAACTATTTACATAACAGAACTATTTACATAACAATACACATAATCACATAACCATCACACAACCAACCATCAATCTGTACATGAATGAAATGTCTAGAATGAATAATGAGTGAATCCTAATTTACATGTTTAGTAATGTATATTTGCTATCTATTTTTTTTTTTTTTTATAACTTATAAGCATAGCATATGAAGAATGAGTGTATACATGATATCACATAAACTATATATATGTGCAATGTTGAATAACTATATGTTTTGAGATGAAAAAAACATTTTTTTCTATCAGTCTTTGAGCAAAACTATATCCATTTATTTACAAGCTTTAAGAATGAGTTCACAAAATCTGGCTAATTTTAATAATGTATTCTTATCTTTACTATTCATTAATAGCTCATATTTAACAGAATTTGGTTTTTTTATAAAAATATTGACCGATATATTTTTTCCAGTCACTTGCAAAGTGTTTACAAATAAATAAATAGTGAAATTCATCACCCAACAAATGAGCATTACAAAGTGTACATGTGCGTAGATTTCTTTCTATGTTTAAATGTCTTCCTTTTTCTATAGGCATTTTATGATTCATGCAACGGAATTTACATAAAGTATTAAACAAACCAAATGGCAAAATATAAAATACTGCTTAAAAACACTCTTTCTTATACATTCTATAGTTTAAACATTTACCTAGACTTTGTATATCACTATTCCAAGATTGAACAAATTGATCTCTTATGCGACTCTTAACTAATTTTCTAAAATAATCTGGGCTATACACTTTCTGATCTAACCAGTAATTAGACATTCCAAGTTCGTTGAGTGACTTTTCAACAAATTGTATCCATGGAAATTTAATTATATTGTTTTTATGAAGACAATATGCCATTCTATTTATCAAATTGCATATTTTGGTTTAGCATTTATTAGTTTACACCAGTAATAAAGTATTCTACTTCTTATGTGTAATGAAATCGGAAATATACAACATACAATTCGGTGTAGTTTGTTTCAAGTTTAGAATAAATTTACAGTATTTAGACTGAAATTGGTCTATAATTTTTATATCTTCTATACCCCAGACCTCTGATCCATACGAAAGTATGGGCACAACCATAGCATCAAACAAATGTATTGCAAATCAAGTGGTAACAACAACAACACTTTTCTGGCTTTAATAATTAAGGAATACATAGCTTTTCTTGCTTGGTCCACTAATCTTTTCTTAGTTTGACCAAAATAGCTTCCAACACACTATCGTCAAAATAAAAATTTGGAGGATCTCTCAAGCCTCTCCTGCTTTTACAAAATATAACAATTTTAGTTTTCGCCGAGTTCACTTTTAAACACCAGGTTTTACAATAAACAGACATACTATTTAATGCTAACTCTGAAAATCTTCTGCACTTTCAGCTAAAACAACAGTATCATCCGCATAGAGAAGCAGAAAAAGCTTGAAATAAACCTCAACATCATCATCGCTCAAAACATCACGAATAGTATCGTGTAGTAAAATCATATTGGGTGTGTAATGTATACTAGTTCGTGTTTGGTGCACTTTTCTGTTCATGTCAAAGAAAGTATGTCACGTGATGCAAACAATGTTGATTTCATTGTGAAAATTCCCATTATGTAATGACAATTATGTTTGTTTCAAATAAATGTTTTTTTGTGAAAAATAAATGTTACAACCTATTTGATTCTCTCTAATTTAAAAATGCGTATGCAATAAAAAGGTTATTAGATGTATTTTGGGATATATGCACTCGTTCTTTTTGCGCATAAATATTACCCTCCTAAAGCCGCGCAATATTAATGCGCAAAAGAACTCGTGCATATATCCCAATACAAATCTAATAACCTATAAATATATTAGCAATATGAGGAAGTAAGGTATGGTAAGTAATGGGGACAGTGTTTGTTAGTAAGATAAAAGAGGAAACAACTGTCTGATATGGTTTGCAAGAACAGAAAATCTATTGTTTTCTCTCAATAATAAAGTGATCTCTTTCCATCAGTCGGCAATTACTTAAACTGTTCAAGTTCATGTATGTCAAAATGTTGAAAAGTATGCTAGCTTTAATGACGTGGCGACTCTCCATCGGTGCAGCAGCTTCTTCTACTCTCCCAGCCATCCGAAATGGGTTCAATAAATACTGAAAAGGGGATCCCTTGGAAGCAACAAACAAAAACAAGAGATACAAGTAGCAGACTCGGTTTTATTGAGTCTGTTCATGAGAATTAATGTAAGGTGCAACACCTTGCACGCCTCCTAGCACCGGCTTAAGAGATATTCTACTTTAAAGTCACAACGATTGGGCTTGTTGATCCCAAAGGACCAGTAAGTAATAAAGATATAAAAATCGAACAGGAAAAGCAGCATTCAAGGACGACAGTCAGCAGCCACAAACACACACAGAAACAAAGAACAAATTTAAAGATGATTAAAAAGGCCAAATAAGACATCACAAACACAAAATGGTTGACAATAGGGGTACCGCCTTGAACGGTCAGTGGCAAAAAAGGCCGCTGGGGGTTTAAACCAGGTTCTAGGGTGCGCCAAACTTCACACTTACCCAATAAAACGGGACAGTGTAAATAAAGAAATCCCCGGCATGAACTATTCTCTAACCAAATAGGCAGTATAAGTAAAACACAAAGATGCTCGTGTATATATAAATACAAAAAAAAATAGCCTAGAAAGCCACAAAGAATGTACTCAATGACTTGGCAGAAGCCAGAGTAACAAGAAAATTAACCATTGAGGGAACGACAAGACAAAACTGCAGACAAACACACTACTGATTTGTAGTCAGGGCGACATTTTACGGCCGCCACACAGCACTAAACAAACGCTAGTATGAATGTCAATAAATACTGAAAAGGGGATCCCTTGGAAGCAAACACAAACAAGAGATAAATCTAACAGACTCGGTTTTTATTGAGTCTGTTCATGAGATGTAATGTAAAGTGCAACACCTCTCACGCCTCCTAGCACCGACTTAAGCGATATTCTACTTTAAAACCACAACGAGTGGGATTGATGATCCCAATGGACCATTAAGTAATAACACAACGGAACCTGTCCATGTAGCGTCAGTCGGATATGTTGGTTGAATTATACATCCTTTTAGTCATACTGCGATTCCGTTCTTGGTATAATAATGCGAAAATATAGATTGATTGTCACGAGTTCTCAAACACGTCCACCATGATGTAATATTCAAAATGCATTTTTTACCTCTACCATATTTGTATTGGAAATGAATATTGTGTACCAAAATAAAAAGAAAATAAAATCATGTTAACATAAGTATAAAGGTCGAACAGATAATGCAGCCTTTACAGAATACAGCAAACCCCAAAACACGCAGAAACGACAAACATGAATGGCAATGTTAATAAAGAATAAAGGCATATGACGTCACAAACACAAAAAGGGTTGAATACCGCCTTGGAATGGTCAGTGGCAAAAAAGGCCGCTTTGGGTTTAAACCAGGTTCTAGGGTACACCAAACCTCAAACTTACCATATTGTCATCGCAATAAAACGGGACAGTGTAAATAAAGAAATCCCCGCCATGAACTATTCTCAAACCAACAAGGCAGCATTAATAGGCAATATAAGTAAAACACATAGATGCTGGTGTATATATATATAAATACAAAAAACAATAGCCTAGAAAGCCACAAAAAACGTACTCAATGACTTGGCAGAAGCCAGAGCAACAAGGAAATAAACAATTGAGGGCACGACAAGACAAGATTGCAAACAAACATCAAACGTCACCGTCCTTTTGGATCACGTCAAGAACACGTACTGTCAGCGGAGTTTTATTATTCCTTCAGCATATTCTGTTGAACGGGCATTAAACATACAATGTTATACAGATGCCATATGTTAAGTAACCAAATCAAACACAACAACTGATATACAAATAGATGTTGGAGCGAATTCCTGTTATGGATTATTCCCGGAAACCTTGGTAACCAAGGTCAAACGCTCGGTAACCAAGGTCAAATCGCAAGTCTTTTACTCAATTCGGCAAAATTAGGAAATAACATGACATCCAAATATGTTCTACAGGATCATGTCCTTCTTCAGAAATGGAATTTAGTGTGTTTTAGTTAAAGTTCGGTATTTTTTTTCTTCAAATTATTCATTTGTTTGTATCTTTTAAAGTAGAAATCCTATCAGAAGACCGAAGACAAAAGCGTACCGTTTGTCTAGACATGGGCAGTGATATCTCTGTGCATGTAATAGTAACATTAGAATACAAATCGAACAGGAAATGCAGCATGCACAGAACACAGGTCATAAGCTACATGAACATGAACAAATAGATGCTTTGTTTGTATGGTGTTTTACGTAATTTGCAATAAATGTAAGGTTATATATGACGTTCGACTTTTTGTGGTGGAGGCAGACCACCCATTTTTCCTGGATAGAACCAGTACTGTCCATCTCCCGCCATCAGTAAGAATCGACACTTCGATAGACCGGCTCAACGTCTCGTACACAACTGATTAGTCACGTCGTTTCCGAGAGTTAATGACGGATAAAATCCTCGACAGAGCTTATACTCTTCCAGAAGAGCGTACAAGTACAATTGATGACTTTTTAAAGTGAACAAGTCTGATCTATTGACTTAAATGAAGATTAATTGTTTGTTTCTAATCATTCAGGGATAAATAAATAACTTACTTCGTAACAAGTAAAATTTTAATATATATCGCCTTTTTCATGGCTTACAGACATTCATTTCCTTACATCCATCTTGTCCTACATCTGTAAACCCTTTTGAAGGGGTAAACGCCACGAAAATATGTATAATAATACACACAAATAAAATAAATCTAAATGAAAATCTTCAGAGAAAAGTCAGAGAACCGGACACGAAATTTGTTTAAATACTGAAGGTCACTCATAATGATCTAAACTTCAGTTAAGGTATGGCGCATTTTTGTCAACGGAGCTAAAATAGCTGAAACTAGTGTCACTGTTACATAATCTCCAAATACAAAATAACAACAAATGTTATCATAAAACTAAGAAGCTACACTTTGATATGAAACTAATATTTGAAGGAAATACACGTTTGCTCGCTACATAGCCTATGCAGTCACGTCATTGTATTTTATTTAATGAATATGTTGTATATTTTAGACTATAGCTATTAACATTTCGAAATGATGTAGTATAGTTCTTCTATAAGTATTTAAAAAAGCGAGTTTTCAGTCAATATTTTATTTGCATTGATTGTAATTGTCTGCCTGACACAGCACTTGTATGGAAATGGCATTTAACATCGATCTCTGTGGTCATTATTAACTATACGTTTATGGTTATAAAAAGATAGCTGTAGCATCTAGTTTTTTTTTTTAAGTATAATAGCATCTGAAATCTTATTTAAAATGTGTTCAATAGTATAGTAATTTTGAGACTAACCGTTCCAAGTCGGTACCCCAATTGTTAACCCCTTTATGTTTGTGGTATCGCATACTTTGTTTCTATTTAGGTTTTACTCAGTTTTTTTTTGTTTAACGTTATTCATTACTCGGTCCTGCCTTAATTCAATTAAGCGATGGGAAATCTTATATAAGGAGGATTTTATAATGGATATTTCGGCAATAAAACATGTTCAAAAGCGTTTTTTACTAAAAAAAATGCGATAACTTGTACCTATTAAATGTTTTAATTTTATAATATGCAAGCCTTTTAAGCCAAAATTAAGGTTTTATTTCATACCCCAGCCAACCCCGTTTTCGCTTCTTGGAGAATAGGTTGGATGGGGTATGAATGTTAACACTCATACCACGTAATGTAAATGACGCTAATCCTCTCTTCTGAAAAACAGTAAACCTCACTATCAGTTTTAAAGATAATGTTTTCTCTCACGCGGAATCGAACGCAAATTTAAATTTGTGTGTCGCTGCCAAACGAAACCAGGAATAAATTGTAAAGTGTTCTTTATCCTGGGTGTGATACAACCAGGGACTGTTTTATGTTATTTTTATTGATAGATTCCATGGTGATATTAACTTTCTGTTAATATATCTCTGATATGGTACTCCTGTTTAAATTTGCGTTATTAATAAATAAATGACTTTGTCAGAACTATTTATCAGTACTTAGTGAGTTCAAGGATACGCGTCATACACTTGAAATAAAATATAAAAAACAATAGACCCTTTATATAGTGCCCAACGGCCTCACATGTGATTAATTTCATATTTTTAGTAACGGCGATCAGTTGTCTCGTTGACATTATTTGTACATTTTCGGAAGGTATTGGTCAATCGAAGGTTGCATTTTTGGAAAGTATTGGTCAGTCGAAGGAATTGGTCAGTCGAAGGTATTGGTCAATCGAAGGTACTGGTCAATCGAAGGTACTAGTCGAAGGTATTGGTCAATCGAAGGTACTGGTCAATCGAAGGTACTGGTCAATCGAAGGTATTTATCATTCGTAGGTATTGGTCAATCGAAAGTAATGGTCAATCGAAGGTACTGGTCATTCGAAGGTATTGTGGTCAATCGAAGGTATTGGTCAATCGAAGGTGGTCAATCGAAGGTACTGGTCAATCGAAGATATTGACAATCATGCACGAGAAGTTGGGTAAAGCGTGTTATCAAGATTCATTTTTAAACAAGTTAATTACGCACGACGGAGGACTAACGGTCATAAGAGATAATGGTTTAATTACACTAAATCAGCCGGATGTGCTCGCCTGGTGCAGTCGAAAGTAGTTCTGTAATAATGAGTGCTGATATTTGTTTCTTTAAAAACCTTTTTAGTGCAATTTCCTGTTATTTTTTTGGCTGTAACTGTATTCTGGACATGTTGCTGATATTTGGAAAGGGAGCTCATCATGATTTTGACAGTTTTTTTATATAAATTTCAGAAGTGAAAGTAGACAGGGTACGAAATTGCAATGGGTAAAATAGCTTTGACCTTTGACCCAGTGCTAGTTTTACATCTGAAGAAATGTTTCTTAGAATGTATTAAACTCCATATTTCCTTAGGGTGTTGATGTTTAATAGCAGACATTTACATGATAAAATAAGTTTCCCAGAATGTTAATCAGGTTTGAGTTTTTAAATGTTTGTCAACATTCTAACTTTACTATAGAAGGGGCATGGCATTTACGCTATTATAACCTAATGCCTTTGGCAGAGGTTAGCTAAAAGACGGCTTCAAAATAGCTTGATCGTATCCCGTTAGTATAGATAAAAAAGTTCAGTACTCTAACATTACAGTATTATTGTCTCTTTATCTCAAAATTTGTCCCAAATGACCTTTAATGTCGAAACATACTAAATGGGTTGATACGCCAGAGATTGCAAACTACTTAATCCTCAACGTTAAACGTTTATATAATTACTAGGATAATTGATTGTCGGAAATCTCAAGTTAAGATAAAGTCACGTTGTTCACGAGACTCACGCAAATATCAATTCAATTCAATTCAATTCAATATATTATTTGGCATAACATTTACATGTTTATTGCCTAAACAAGGCGGAATACAATACACAATATTTCAGAGAAGATACAAACAAACATACATACGTCATTTAGAGAATGAATATATATATTTCAGTGGAACACAGTTATACTTATTACGTTTTTATCACATGTAATTATCAAGATTGTGTTTTAAAAAGCATTTATATTTAAGAACATTAGAACAATGCATAAAAACTCTGAATGCCGTTACATAAATTAACCATTCATTTGCCCGACTAACAAAGTTTAAGTCGTTTACCAATACAATACAATTTATAATTTACTTCAACGGACCTCACGCACTTTTCAGATAACTCCGCTTTATATACACGTGACTCTGTTACATTCACCTGAGTTACTAACGAATGGATATTACCACTTATGTTATCAATAGTATTGTGATTATTAGTCAAGGAATAAGTGTAATTCTCTTTTGACTGAATGGATATAACGGAGCCAATATGTAAGTATTTATAATAAAAGAAAAAAACATCATAAATCATTTCTAGAATACATGATAATAACATATAGTTCTCAGATATCATATTTGGCGAGGAGGCTCGAGCCTTATTAATATATACGTATATAAGAATTTACAAACAAATATTATATTACATGCAAATGTGTTGACGCATATATGCAAATAGAAACACTAATTATCTCTATTTCTAAGTTCGTTGGCAATTCAATTCAAATTCTTTTATTCCAAGATTTTACATGTGTAAAACAGCAATGGATATAATATATAATGCAAATTCAACTATAAATGGTAATCGTTATGACAAATAAAGGTGGTAGTAGCCAGATATATATATATTGCTAATCGTATTAACAGTCCAGTTGCTTGTGTGTTCATAAGTGACACACATGTTTGACTAGTTGGCCAAGAACAATAGTAATTTGGAAAAAAGTCATTACGTATATGTCTGTATTTAGGACATACCATTAAGAAAAGATACTCGTTTTCTACAAATATCATACCTGGCGAAGGTAACACTAAACTAGTCTTGATCATCTTCTACGCTATATTTTTAAATATAAAAGTCTTGATCATCTTCGACGCTATATTTTTAAATATAAAAGTCTTGAGTTAATATTTGCATTTATTATAAAATCAAAAAAAAATTAAAGAAATTCTACTGGATCAAGGCTGGTCACATTATTCCTGCTAAAAAGACGTATTGACCTGAGAAATGTATATTGACTTTTCGTATTGACTCAAGGGCGTGGCTAAAATAAAAATGCGAGAGCGAACGTGAAAAGGTACGAATGTACGATAGAATGACGTCATCGGGATCAACAAAATGTCAGCCGACAGGTTTGTTTTTTGACAGCTGATGAAAAAAATGAAAATAATAGAAAATCGGAGAAATCGGAGAAGCCGATAGTACCAAAAGGGCAACATTTACGGCGGTAAATTTCTTTAGTTTTTTGATTTTATAATAAAACTATTGTTGCCTTGTGAATTTGGTCTATACATGGTCAAGGGCGTGGCTAAAATAAAAATGCGAGAGCGAACGTGAAAAGGTACGAATGTACGATAGAATGACGTCATCGGGATCAACAAAATGTCAGCCGACAGGTTTGTTTTTTGACAGCTGATGAAAAAAAAGAAAATAATAGAAAATCGGAGAAATCGGAGAAGCCGATAATACCAAAAGGGCAACATTTACGGCGGTAAATTTCTTTAGTTTTTTGATTTTATAATAAAACTATTGTTGCCTTGTGAATTTGGTCTATACATGGTTTTATCGACCCGAAAAAAGAAATATTGACATAAAGTCAATATGTCTTTTCTACGTCCTCGGTCAATATGTCTTTTCCCTGGTCGATAAAACCATGTATCGACCTCATCAAAAGGCAATAATTGTATAGTGTTGGTGATATATCATTGGTGTATTGGTCGTCAATAGCGAATATCGATAACAACAACATACTTTTATACGAGAATAGCAATAAATAAGAAACGTCAGAAACTTTAACGAATGTCCCCTGGCTTGGAATTCACCACCCATTCTTGAGAATATTCTTAGTCTTGAGCCCAAGTATAACAATTTCAATTACAAATATTTGTAAAAGTTTAACGGATAAATGTTTATGACAAGCTGTTATGAATAAATATGATAAATACTAACAGCTAGCAACTTCATATGATTGTTTATCTTTAAAGGTCTTGGGAATATTTGTGAACGAAATTTGAGTACTTGAGCTCTAAGAAGTCTAAGAATAGCTTGAAGAATGGTTGGTGAATTCCAGGCCTGATGACGAAACTTGAACTGCTTGCAATCAGAACTGTTATTCATTCAGATCTTTGGAGATCGTTGAGCCCGATATTTATATACATATTTTATACACATATATTGGTGGTACGTTCATAAATACCTTGTTTTCTTACTTTAATTGCAAATAGGTGGTTCCACTACTCCAGACTTTAAAGGCTCTGAGAATTGTTTAATCATTCTTAGGATCTGTTGTCTGTTTTATAATTTAGTATTTTACTGTGACTTGTGATACGCTGGCTCCATAACCTCTGCTCCTAACTAAATTCCATTTTGTTTATTTCGCCCATTGTTTACTCGTTTAGGGCAAAGCATTTTGCTATAAACTGGAATCATACGCCGCTGGCCATGCAATGGTATGGAAATACCACATTGAAGGTTCCATGTTCACCGTCATATGCATACCTTCTTCGGAATGGCTCAACATTTCGTACTTTGACATTTTAGATATTGCGTTCTGCTTAACCCGGGGCTAGAGGGCGTGAACGGTAGCTAGCATGTGCCACTACCGTTCAGGAACAGTTTCAATTAAACCGAGACTGCAGTATTTTCTAGACGAAAGCTATTGTGTATGTAGTATATTAGTCTAATTAAAGCAGGGTCCCAATGATCAGTACATGAAAACTGCTTATTAATAAATGCAGACAATTGTCAAGTTTTTTTATCAAGATCGATTCTGGACGTTTCGGCACCAAACCATCACACCTTGACGAATCGGCACCTAGACGTCTCGGCACCAAACCATCACACCTAGACGAATCGCCACCTAGACGTTTCGGCATCAAACCATTTCGGCATCTATTTTATTTTTTACCCTAGATGTTAGACGTTTCGGCACCCATTTATATTTGTGTATTATAATGAAGTAAAGAAGTTAAGAAATCAAATATTTCTATAAGATCACTTGAATTAATTTAAAATGCAAAGTTGATTGCCTTAACGGCAACTCCGAAGCGGTTTTGAGCCTGAATACAACTAAAACATTAACATAAATAGGGCCCATATGATAATCACTTGTAAAATTTAAGGAAATATGACTTTTATATTATATTGTAGCATGGTCACTGAAATTCCCTTTGTAATAGCTCAGGTGTAAATCATTTAATTGAAAATACTTGAATAATTTTATGTTCCCTTTAACATGTATAATAATGCATAACTAAGACCAAATAAAAACGTATCTGTATTCATACAGTATCTTTTAATTCTTCACTTTACCTTCCTGTCATCTCAATATCGACGATTACAGGTATGTGACTTGAATAAAGCCTCCACAAACTAACCCATTATTAAAAATCTTCTATACTGAAAGGAAAAAGATATATATTGTATGTTTAATATGCTACTGCTAATCGAATGGTACAGGGCGACATTAGGCCTGTCCTTTTAGAAAGAAGGTTTAAACAGCACTGAACACACCAATGATCACCCCTTTAAAGTTTCATTATCGTCAGAATGCGCATTTGACTCAAGCAGGTGAGCAAACTTAGGCTTTAAATGTTGCAATCACTTAACATTAAATACAGTACAGTATTTTTCAAAGAGGAACTTCAGCATTTATGAATTATTGTTACAACGTGTACTGTGATTAAAACGTCTACAACATCACAGTTGTGTCCTTTCTCTAACTAACTGCACTTTTTTTTTTTACAAAACATCTTGGGATTTCCTTGGAATATATATGGAATTAAGTGTGCAGTATATGCAATATATATTCGCGATTTCCAAACTTCCCCTTTCATACTCTGTGTAGAGACACGAAAATAGGAGTTGAACTCGATACGTCGTCATGATTTACTAAGCATTTTTTTTTTTTAAATCTAATCACCCCATTGATTAGGGAGAAACGATGAAGACAGGAAGATACCCAACTTTGGTCGTTGAAGTCTGCGTATAACCTTGACCTTGACGACATGATGTGATAAACATTTATATAAAGAAAAAAATCCGCCAACTAGTGAAGAAGCGTTACGATATCGATGAAACTTACTGACGGACGGACGGACGGACGGACGTTGCAATCACTAACTTCCACCGGAGATTTGACACAGATGACATAAATTTTGCATTATATTTATCTTTCTATTTTTGGTTCTGCCTTGCATGGAATCTAAGCCGGTCAGATCGTTTTTTAATCGTCTTATTTTCCCTAGACACGATATAATGCTATAACTAACATAGCAGATTTATTGTTTGAAGTAAAAAAAAAATGTTTTGCTTTTAGAAGCACAGACAATAATGTGACAGGTTAACAAACAAGATTTTAAGTACTTGGCTGTATGTTTCGTTTTGATGAATATCTACGTTGTTTTCACCGAATATTGACTTTGCTGTCATAAATATAATAACATGTTGTTGGTTCTTATTGTGCTGCATATGCAGCAGAACGTCTGTGGAGCGCTGTGGTCTAGAGGTAGAGCGTTGGACCCATGATCGAAACGTCGTTGGTTCGATCCCCGCCACTGACATATGCGTTGTGTCCCTGAGCAAGACACTTTATCTACATTTGCTTAGTACTGGTTCTACCCAGGAAGACATCGAGCGTGATTCAAATAAGTTCATAGAGCTTTCGTTACAATCGATGTAAAATAAATAAGTTTAAAATTAAGCAGAACGTCTCTGGGCCTATGTACAAGTTCCTGCATTTAAATAAAATGTTTTCGTTGTGAAACTGAACATATGTTTCTCGACATATCAATTAAAATCATGTAGTCGACAATTGTAGCTTTTTGTAAATATCCATAGTTTGTAGAGACCCTGCTGAATTTGTCAATTTCTCTTAAATTGTATATGTACAAGTTCCTGCATTTAAATCAAATGTTTTCGTTGTGAAACTGAACATATAATTCTCGACTTATCAATTAAAATCATATAGTCGACAATTGTAGCTTTTTTGTAAATATCCATAGTTTGTAGAGACCCTGTTGAATGTGTCCATTTCTCTTAAATTGTATATGTACAAGTTCCTGCATTTAAATAAAATGTTTTCGTTGTGAAACTGAACATATGTTTCTCGACATATCAATTAAAATCATATAGTCGACAATTGTAGCTTTTTTGTAAATATCCATAGTTTGTAGAGACCCTGTTGAATGTGTCCATTTCTCTTAAATTGTATATGTACAAGTTCCTGCATTTAAATCAAATGTTTTCGTTGTGAAACTGAACATATGTTTCTCGACATATCAATTAAAATCATATAGTCGACAATTGTAGCTTTTTTGTAAATATCCATAGTTTGTAGAGACCCTGTTGAATGTGTCCATTTCTCTTAAATTGTATATGTACAAGTTCCTGCATTTAAATCAAATGTTTTCGTTGTGAAACTGAACATATGTTTCTCGACATATCAATTAAAATCATGTAGTCGACAATTGTAGCTTTTTGTAAATATCCATAGTTTGTAGAGACCCTGCTGAATGTGTCCATTTCTCTTAAATTGTATATGTACAAGTTCCTGCATTTAAATCAAATGTTTTCGTTGTGAAACTGAACATATGTTTCTCGACATATCAATTAAAATCATGTAGTCGACAATTGTAGCTTTTTTGTAAATATCCATAGTTTGTAGAGACCCTGCTGAATGTGTCCATTTCTCTTAAATTGTATATGTACAAGTTCCTGCATTTAAATCAAATGTTTTCGTTGTGAAACTGAACATATGTTTCTCGACATATCAATTAAAATCATGTAGTCGACAATTGTAGCTTTTTTGTAAATATCCATAGTTTGTAGAGACCCTGTTGAATGTGTCCATTTCTCTTAAATTGTATATGTACAAGTTCCTGCATTTAAATCAAATGTTTTCGTTGTGAAACTGAACATATGTTTCTCGACATATCAATTAAAATCATGTAGTCGACAATTGTAGCTTTTTTGTAAATATCCATAGTTTGTAGAGACCCTGCTGAATGTGTCCATTTCTCTTAAATTGTATATGTACAAGTTCCTGCATTTAAATCAAATGTTTTCGTTGTGAAACTGAACATATGTTTCTCGACATATCAATTAAAATCATGTAGTCGACAATTGTAGCTTTTTTGTAAATATCCATAGTTTGTAGAGACCCTGCTGAATGTGTCCATTTCTCTTAAATTGTATATGTACAAGTTCCTGCATTTAAATCAAATGTTTACGTTGTGAAACTGAACATATGTTTCTCGACATATCAATTAAAATCATGTAGTCGACAATTGTAGCTTTTTTGTAAATATCCATAGTTTGTAGAGACCCTGTTGAATGTGTCCATTTCTCTTAAATTGTATATGTACAAGTTCCTGCATTTAAATCAAATGTTTTCGTTGTGAAACTAAACATATGTTTCTCGACATATCAATTAAAATCATGTAGTCGACAATTGTAGCTTTTTTGTAAATATCCATAGTTTGTAGAGACCCTGTTGAATGTGTCCATTTCTCTTAAATTGTATATGTACAAGTTCCTGCATTTAAATCAAATGTTTTCGTTGTGAAACTGAACATATGTTTCTCGACATATCAATTAAAATCATGTAGTCGACAATTGTAGCTTTTTTGTAAATATCCATAGTTTGTAGAGACCCTGTTGAATGTGTCCATTTCTCTTAAATTGTATATGTACAAGTTCCTGCATTTAAATCAAATGTTTTCGTTGTGAAACTGAACATATGTTTCTCGACATATCAATTAAAATCATGTAGTCGACAATTGTAGCTTTTTTGTAAATATCCATAGTTTGTAGAGACCCTGTTGAATGTGTCCATTTCTCTTAAATTGTATATGTACAAGTTCCTGCATTTAAATCAAATGTTTTCGTTGTGAAACTGAACATATGTTTCTCGACATATCAATTAAAATCATGTAGTCGACAATTGTAGCTTTTTTGTAAATATCCATAGTTTGTAGAGACCCTGCTGAATGTGTCCATTTCTCTTAAATTGTATATGTACAAGTTCCTGCATTTAAATCAAATGTTTTCGTTGTGAAACTGAACATATGTTTCTCGACATATCAATTAAAATCATGTAGTCGACAATTGTAGCTTTTTTGTAAATATCCATAGTTTGTAGAGACCCTGCTGAATGTGTCCATTTCTCTTAAATTGTCCGATTTATTAACCCATTATACTAGAAATACCCCAAAACGTAAATCGATATATTTCTGATTTCATAATTATCACATTTTGCGGCTAATTTTCTTTGAAGTTAGCTATTTGATATTTTACCTATCTGTGCGGAAATTGAAAGTGGTTTGTTATGTTAGATCACATTATTTGTATGGTGGCATATTTCTGCCACGAGAGTATGATGGCATATTACTGCCACGAGATAGCTAGATAATTTATCGTGTATTTTTCGGATTTTACATTTTCTCTTTAATTTTCAACAATTTTATCTAACAAAACTTGCTGCGATACAGCCCACTTCTGTCATCACGTTAGCATAATAGTTAACATTTGAAATTTTGTTTTCGTAATAATTCTGACTAATTATCATGAAAATTCACGTTGTTATCTCGTAAATATTTATAGTTAACTATCAATAACATTATTTATCGCGAAACCATCGGCATTTAACAAGATAACTGAGAGATTTTCGTGAAAATTCAATTACTATCTCGCAGAAAGCTTGATACAGGTATCGTGATAACTCTCTAGAAACCAGAATCATGATGGCAGAAGTGGGCATTAGAGTGGCATTTTAACATGATAACAAAGAATTTGAGATAATGTTATCTTACAAATTTTATAAGATTTCTATGGTGGCATATTTCTGCCACGAGATAGCTAGATAATTTATCGTGCATTTTTCGCGATAATGTTACTTTTTCTCTTTAATTTTCAACAAATTTATCTAACAAAACTTGATACAATACTGCCCTCTTTTGTCATCACGTTAGCACAATAGTTAACGCGGTAAGAATTATCTTAACATTTGAAATTTTGTTTTCGTAATAATTATGACTATTTATCAGAAAATTCACGTGACTATCGCGTAAATATTTATAGTTAACTCAATAACAGTATTTATCGCGAAACCAGAACTATCATGATCAGTAGTATCGCGGCAGTTAACAGTTGATGGTATTTTATATTCGGTCCTGTAACACTTTATACATGAGTGAATTTGGGGATTTAATTATTTTAAACCAATATTTTATAATTCGTTCTTTACGAAAGAACACATAATTTAGATGTTGGCGATACGGATCCAAGGTCAAAAAACATAAAATGGTGTTTAAAACATACTTCCATACCAACTTTCTGCATACGAGAAACAAATGGATTAAAACGCTTTATGCGAGTTTATGGAGTTACATTACAAACCTAACAGTGGTAGGTTAAATTTTAAATATTTAGATATATTAGTTGCAAATAAAAGCAAATGCATGATGTAACAAAAGCAAAACATATAGGTCAATAATTTATATATATACTGAGAGAAAAAAAATTAGCAAGTCTTTTTGCACCCTGGAAATAAGACATTTTTGGTTGTAAAATCAAGAAACTACTGCCATATATTGCCACACTATTGTATTAAACACACATCAATAACAGTCGAAAATCTTAATGACGTAACGAATAAATGAACGTAGGGGTCAAAATGTCAGTATATGTTGTATACAGTATTATTTCATCTAAAAAACTTGCTAAACTTTTTTCCCTCAGTATATATATATATTTATATTCTATGAGGTTATTTAACATTGTTCTCTACCTTTTTATTATTTACCTATTTCTCTCGATGTAGAAATATAAATGATCTAAATTGACTTACATGTATCGTTTCTTTTAATTGAAAGCATCCCTTTTCACCAACTGTCAACTGTCAACACCAAACGACAACACATATTTTCATTTAAGGCGTGTAAAGTGATATTGATGCATTCGGAACATTTTACCTGTTTTCGGACTTTATCGTTGAGTTAACATGGGACTCGTGCACTGTACAATACGGATTTAATAAAAAAAATATTGTATGCGCGTGCGTCCAATACGGAAATATATTGTACGGTCACATGGTACAAATGCATACCGCTCATTGCTCGAGAGAAATAGGTATATAATAAATATTTATATATATATAAATATATCGATTTACATTTATTTAGAATAAAGAAAAGAGCATGCGTATGAATAGAAAGAGATGTTATTAAAAGGAAACTTAAAAAACCTAAAGCAAAATTCACATCGCAGTCGTGGACAGTTGGGAAAAGGGCTTGCTTCGCGCACACTTTTAGAGCATGGCTTATAGATCTTATATAATCCAAAACCATATACTAGAAAAAACGATATTTGAAACCACATCGTAGGAAAGTCTTGAGTCGCTAAATAGGAAAGTATTTAACAAGACAGTGCATAATGGAATAAGGTCCTGGAATAAGACGGCACGTATGATGACGTAGGTTGAACAGTCGAATATAAAATGGTAAGTGCTTTCAATTCTCTCAATGATAAAGAGAAATGTCCACTATAAGTTTGTTGAACGCTCGTTAGTTCAGGGAACTACAATGTTTTCGTAAACATGTTCTTCTGCTTCCCGTGCAGAATACATTACGTTTTCCGAGTATTAACTTTCATGCCCCAGCCAGAAGCGAAAATGGGGTTGGCTGGGGTATGAAATCAAACCTTAATTTCGGCTTAAAACGTTTGCATTATTGTAAAATTAAAACATTTTAATAGGTAATTTTAAACAGGTTGTTGCATTTTTTCAGTATTTTTTTTTTAAACACGTTTTATTGTCGAAATATCCAATATAAAATCCTGTTAATATACGCGTGCCCATCGCTTAATGGAATTAAGGCAGGACCACGTAATGTATAGGATAATAGAACATCCGTTAGTTGTATCAAGAGGGAGATTTCTTCTGTTACCATTGTTCCATTCTAGGGTAATAGATGAAAAGATAGATGTAGAATATAATTTTGTAAGAAAGACTGAAACGTTGATATCGTTTGAACCGCATTTTGCCGATCAAGCGGGTGGAGTAAAATATAGATGTAAGCTATTTAGGAGTTGCATATGTAATCATTTTATAAACAAGTATACGTTTTTGTTACATCTATAAGGCTCGCTTGTATCTCAACCAACTGAGAAGACAATGGAGATATACTTATTGTGTTGCCCCTATGCCTATACTTTCAGCTTTATTAAAGGGACAGTACGTCTTCCAAATCGCCGCTATTACAACATTGACAATATCTGTCATTTCTATTTATCACATAACGTCCCTTGTTAGCAGTGTCGAACACCCATGTAAATTCTATTGTATGACACACGTGTAATACAACATAGAACGATTTTGATTGGTTGAGTTAAACCTGCAACACTACGCAAGTTTGTTAACTGAAACTATTTTATTTATTACAAATTCACCCAGATCTGAGTCATAAACTTACTATTTGTGAAGCTTATAAAAATAATGCACGTTATACAAAACATTGTTGTTGGTTTGTTATAAAGTTGGCGTAAACTGCTATTTTGTAAAGAGGTAAAACACGAACTATTTTATACGCAACGTTATGTGTGAGACGCGACGTTACGACGTCACATATTTTATGACGTTTTGGCGCTAAATTTTGTCTGACGTCGTGGCGGTTCTATGTCCATCTGAGTTATTTTTTACTAAATTGATTGCAATGTTATGTGATAAAAAGGATCTTAAACTCTTTCCCATTCCATATAAGATTTATGAAACTCGTTATGAATTATTTTTAATTTAAACTCGCCAAAAGGCTCGTTAAAATTAAAATAATTCATAACACGTTTCATAAATCTTATATGAAATGGGAACTCGTTTAAGATCCTCTCTGTATTCTGTTTCTATTGTTTGGGGCTCTTGTTTCAGCCAAACTGCAGTAACTTCATCAAATTAAATAATACGTACGTCCATTACATATCATTAGAAGTGGCATTATTAGTGGTAATTAAAACTATATTAATTTTGAAAATTGGTTAAGAAATAAATATTTTACAGCCAAAATAATTTTTTAGAGGCTTTTCCTATGTAAATTCCTTGTTGTTGGAACAGCAGAAAATTAAGAAATTTAAATAACTTCAGTTGGCCTTTATATTTTGCTATAAAACTTCCTGGGTGTTTTAATTTACGAATATCCAACAATTTAAAACCACTTATGGATAAAAATTCTAAAATAAATATGTTTTCATGCAGCAGCAATTTATATTGAAAATGCCCCCATCAAAAACAGCTTTAGCGCATGAATTTTTTATTTCTCAACCGATTTTGAAAAGTAAGGCATTTTTACTTAACACTAAAAATGTCTGTTTCACTGATATACTAGATGAATTTTGTCTGAAAAGTAAAAAAAACGTTTGGCTGAAACAAGCGCCCCAAACAATAGTGTATCGGCCAGTTTGTATTCTTAACGCATGTGCAGATATTCTGATATTTGATAAATATGACATTAGGTTACATGGTATGCTTCGTAATTAAAACTCATTTTACAGTTATTATATTCACAAATCATCCTTGTATAAAACAATCAACAACTCTTTGTTTAAATATGTTATTAAAGTATTTGAAGCCAACTGACCCGCACATTATTGATTCGTATTCACATACTCGATGTGTGACTACCAGGTAGTGTCGTTGGAGAAATAGAAGTGGAGAGGTTTATGAGAAGGTATTCGGTTATTTGTTGGTTTGTCATTACAAATAATGTTTGGTAATGTGAGATTCTTTTACAAAATACGTTTAAGAAGTCTTTCTGTTAGAGATTATTACCTGACGACGGGGATATCTTTATTTACACTGTCCCGTTTACTGGGATGACAACATAAACAGAGCGAGGTTTGGTGCACCCTAGAACCTGGCTTAAACCCCAAGCGGCTTTTGTTGCCACTGGCCGTTCCAAGGTGGTATCCCTATTGTCAACCCTTTTGTGCCTTTTATTCCTCTTTAAAGTTGTTCTTTTTTCTGTGTGTGTTTATGGTTGACTGTCGTCCTTGAATGCTATTTTTTTTCCTGTTCAATGTTTATATCAAGCTTTAAACGTAAGCAATAATATATATTACTCGGTTAATGTTAGGATATCTTGATTATTCACTTACATGTATCTGTCATTGTCTGTATAGACTTGTATCGTCAGCAAATAAGCGAATATTTGAATTATTATTTGAAACAAATTCTTTGCTATACAACATATGTATAAAACATATAAGGAATAAATTTTATATTGGAGAATCGGATCCAAACAATTGTGATATCGGAAGATTCGGATCATATGTTGAATGTCAGATTATATTGAAGGAATACTGGAGTTCCGGATCAAATGTCAAATGTCAAGTTATTTTGAAATTCGGATTTAATGTCGATGAAATTTATGTTTCTATTCGACAATACTTCCAAAAAAGAATATAAAAAAAACGTCATATATAGTCTAACATGCGCTAAAAATGATGTAAAACACATTCAAATTTTTAGCTCACCTGACACCTGAGCACAAAGTGCTCAAAGGTAAGCTATTGTGACCACTTTTTGTCCGTCATCCGTCGTCTGTTCTTTGTCGTCAACATTTAGCATGTTTACATGATAGAGTCCACATTGCTTAAGTAATTTTTCATTATTATCATGATTATTATTTAAAAAAAAATATTTGTTTTTTGATTATTTCTTTTAATTTTTTTTGTAAACTCTGTGTTTGATTTGACGAAACTTAGCAGGAAGCATTGGTATGATATCTAGTTGTGCATATTGTGTTTTTTTCCGGTTCGTTGATTTTTGACGGAGTTATGGCCCTTTGACATTTTTACTTTAAATTTCTTGCCGGCTCTACTCCTCCTAAACTGCTTATTGAATGTCTACGCAAGTTGGCATGATGCATCAGTATGAGGGCTAGTTGTGCCAATCACTGTATATCAATAAAATCTTTAAATTGTTAAAAATTTCCAAAATGTCCATTGTTTATTATTTTATTATTTAATCTTTACTTAAAAGTCAGAGGTGAAATGAGTAAAATTTGTGTCTTTATATGCAATGTTTGCAATTGAAAGCGGTGTTGCGGGGGTATTAATCACCTTCAGTGATAGTTCTAGTTCATCTTGTTAACACGACAGTTGCCACATTTCTTGAGCAATCTTAACCAATACTTGCACATATTGTATATGACCATAAGATGTCGGAGAAGTTCGACAATGGGCCAATACTCAGGTGAGCACTATAGGGCCATCATCGCCCTCTTGTTTTCTTCATTGTGCTGATTTTCACTAGTCTGTAGCACTTCAATGTGATGTTACATGTGGGACGTCATACTTATCAGGGAATTGTCATTGTTTGTATGTCGCCTTTGTAGCATGGCAGACACTCAGGGATCACTTTGTCCGTCGTCTGTCGTCCGTCGTCGTCCGTGCGTCACACTTTAACCTGCAGTTTAACCAAAGGACTGTTCTTACATATGGTCATATAAACCATTATTACTGACGTTTTACTCCTATAAACCAGTATTTTTTCATATTTATAAATATTCCATATAAATTATGGTCATTTAGAACTGTGATGTCATAGCTCCCAAAATGTCGGCTTCCAAATCCGTTTCTACAGAACGTTCAAATGATCATATCTTCTTTGTTTATCAGCCGATTTTGATAATTTTTTCACCTTATTCCAAGTTTTCCAGAACTCTCAATATTAAAGATTGCTTGGCTATGTCGCTACATTCCCTTTAACACTAAAACATCTGCTCAATAATTCATGAAAAAGTAAAATCGAAGAATCGTTTGAAGACAGATTGTCGTTTCTGAAATATGCACATGGCAGGTGACACACGTGTTCCATGGAACACACTTATAGTTTTTAAATGTGTTTATAATACGTGCAAGATAGGAGAAACATCGCTCCCAATAAGGTAATTTACGCTCAAAGTAGAGGTGCATCGTCCTAGTTTCAATTATAAATCTCATTTAGCTGAGATAATTGTTTTTTCATTAAATATATCTTCAAGGCATGGATGACGAATTTATTTTTCTCCAAACAGTATTACCGTACATTTATCTGGATTTATATTAAGAAGCCTGTAAAGAGCATTCCGTATCAGCTCACCATCTTTATACCTTGTATTATAAACATAAAGCAGTATATTCTGCTCAATATATGCCGCACGTGCTGCACGTATCAATAAACATTTAGAGTAGGCTGCATATAAAATAAACATTTCTGCGGACCACTTGAAACTAGTATACGGGAAAACATTTTTTTTCGCAAATCGTTAAGTGTGCTGTTCGAAATATCCCGTATAAAGTACGGTATTGACCAGTTTGTCAATACCGTTTTATAGTGCCTCGCTATTGATTATCAGATTTAGACTAAAACCAATCAGCCATATCCTAACTTGCCTGGAATTTTAAACAGGTTCATGTCACATGGTCATGTCACATGGAAATTCAAAGAGGCACATTTGTGCACTAGTAAAAAAGAAAAGAAAAACCGACTAACACAGCTCTATTCTTTTAAGGAATATTGGTCAGCCATCTTTGAAAAGAAAATCCAAAATGGATGGGGTATGGTTAATTGAAATTTTCATCCAAATGCATATTATAGGCATGGACATAATAGATCCGTAGCTGTTTTTAATTCCCGATTTCATTAAAGCCCTACGTCTCTCGAATCTATTCAACAATTCCGTTAAACCTAAAAGCGACAACCAATTTGAAAATCTCGGAAGCAGCTAAGTGCTCTCTGTCTATATAAAACTATCTAAAATGAGTTTAGTCTTTCAACACGCGTAACCACTATGTCAATATTTCACCACAGGCTCCGTCTGTATTATCTTTATAATTAGAAGAGCCATCAAATGACCGGAGGTCTTCATATAATGTAATTTACACACCACTCGGGGATGTGTCTTCCTGTCTTCAATTATAAAACAGAATTTTAGAACCGATATTATATTTTCGTAACAAATGAAGAAGAAAATATCTCCGTTTCATGTGTGATATAACTATGATTGCCCAGCCGCTTTAGCGAAAAGCTCGACATAGTTGACATACTTATATCAGTCCGCCTTATTGTGCATCGGAACATATTTATGTTTATGTTAACTTTTTTGTTATATGAAATATTTGTGTTATATATAATTTTTGTGTTATATGTAATATATGTGTTATATGTAATTTTTGTGTTATATTTAATATTTGTGTTATATGTATTTTTTGTGTTATATGTAATATTTGTGTTATATGTAATTGTTGTGTTATATGTAATTTTTGTGTTATATGTAATATGTGTGTGTGTATGTAATTTTTGTGTTATATGTAATATTTGTGTTATATGTAATTGTTGTGTTATATGTAATTTTTTTGTTATATGTAATATATGTGTTATATGTAATATTTGTGTTGTTTATGACAAGCACGTTCACGTCCTATGCACACCGATTGTTTATCTTTTAAACGCACATTTTGAACTGCATTGAATTTATTGAGATTTTAAAGCTGCATCATATCCTTGGGATCATGTTTATTCTTGTACAAACATCTTTATTACTGTAAACAGATATCTATGAAGTGAACTTAAGCTGTTTTATAGGTTGTTTAGTATTTGTTATGTCTACATTTCAGATAAAGTACCCAGCAATGCCATTAACATCGTTAAAGTGAACTATTGATGTATGCATTGTCAACATTTTAAAGCAAACAAAGATATAATTTGATTTCTGCTGAAAAATGGGTCTGCAGGAAAATGTGACGTGTCCGTATATACCAATAATACTGTAACGTGCATTTTCATGATTTTGTTGATTAGAATTATGTTAATTTATACTTATTATCATACTTCTTACCACTATAAGGTACATATCATGGTGGATTTGAAAGCGGAACACCCTGCTTCAAGCCGCACTGGTGCTACTGAGCTTCGTGTGTTCTTGTTCGTAATGTAATAAATTCAGCATCCAGGGAAATATCAAACGATACACCTAAATCTTTTTTTATAAATATACATAAAAATAAATAATCTGAAACACCACTGGATGTATCCAAAAGTGCACTGAACAACCACAACAGTTGCAGTCAAAGAGAAAATCAATCTAGGTTGCGACCAAAATATCTGAAGGACGAAAGTTCAAGCATCTATCTTCCTTATTCAGAGTTTAAACCCCCGAAAACAAGTGACAGGGAAGGCTGGTATTGTTGCAGATTAATGGGCAATTATCACAGTAAGTGGTCATTATTGACCATGCACTTGTGGGCAAAGTTGATACACCCAAGAAGTACTGTATTCGTCTGCATTATAAACACTGTACTAAACTACTAGTTATATATTTAAAATCAACATAAAACTATAAAGTCTATGATGTTAGTTTATGCAGCAAATAAATGTAAAATAAAATCAAGATTTTCCCTCAATAAAAGAGAGACTGTTAGTATAAAAAAATCAATATGTTTACATTCAGACAAAACGAGTTTTGAGATTCATAGTAATATATAGTATGATCTTGCAATGAATATCTCCAAAGTATTTATCTTTTAATGGGTTGTGCTGAAGTCCTTATAGAGAATGAAGTTTCAGTTGTTTTTTGTGATTTTTTTATATGAAAATAGTATATGATTTTAATTACGTTTTCTTTCAATTCCTTTATTAGGTTTCGTTCAATTCAATACCATTTACTATCTATACTATGCTGGTATAATTTATCTATCCGTCTTATACAGTGATGCAATGCAGTCGAATATTTTAGGAGGCTTTGACATGTAAATTCAGGTCAGCATGCTGCTATGACAGGATAGAAACACATAACTCAACTATTCTCCCTGGTAGAAGTATTTGGGGCTTTAAGAAGGTACCAACATATAATCCCACGAGGTTGTCCAGCCATCGCACAAAAGAAAAGTGAAATGTAGTGACTGAATATAGTGGGCTCAATCACTAAACATGATTTGCGTAACATTACTAAATGGTCGTATCCTTTTCTGACGAATTTCCTGATTAATTTTCTAAACAAGTCAGAAAACCTGCCCAACCCGTTTAACTTCCGTTTATATATACACATTATACATATCGCCATAAACCAAGGCTGTGATCTGTCTTGCCGCACACATTATTTTAGATAGGTAGTACTCTTCTCCAGAAGGTTTTTGTTGCGGCGATCTGGCTTTAAGAATACATTTCTTAGTTTATGCGTTTTTACCGCAGAGCCTTTCATAATGACAACCAATTTGCCTTTACAGCTTGAATATCTAGATAACAACTACTAAGTGCTTTTGTGTCTATAATTGTATAAATGTACTGAGTGAGAGAGTTTTCCTTTCAACACTCGAAGCCATTATGTGTAAAGACCGGCGACCGCGAATTGCGTCTGTATTATGTTTTATAATTAGAAGAGTCATCATACATGTCATATGACCGGAGGTTTTCAGATAATGTATTTACTAAACTCCGAGACGTCTTTCTCCTTATTTTCAGTTATAAAATGACGTTTAATACTGGATACAACGTGTATACAGAAGTTATGAACCAACGAACAATATACATACTTGTCACATATTACACACGCACTTCAGCAAACACGTTCGTACAACATAATTATATACACATTCACGTTCATAAGTATTTCGAAAGAGACAAAGACTTGCGTAGGAAACTCTGTAAGTATGTATTTCGTTCCAATACTTGCCAGTTGTTATTGCATATTAGGACGCGATCCTAAACGCAGAAACACAAGTCGAACAGAAAATGTAGCCTTCACAGTCAACCAAAAACACGCATACTAAACAAACAATAGAGCAAAGAATGCGACATCACAAACAAAAAAGTGTTGACAATACAGCTACCGCCTTGGAACGGTCAGTGACAAAATGGCAAACCGGTTGACAATAGGGTTTCGGCCTTGGAATGGCCTGTGGCAAAACGGTCGCTGAGGGTTTAAACCAAGCTCCAGGGTACACCAAAACTCACTCTTACCCTTTTGTAATTTCAATAAAACGGGACAGTATAAATAAAACAATCCCCGCTAACTCTTGTTCTGTACCAAACAAGAAACGTCAAACATTGTGATGATCATGTACATATGAATATAAAAAACAAAAGCCTAGAAATCCACAATGCAAGAAAGACCCAGTGACTTGGCAGAAGCCATAGCGACAAGAGAACACACCGTTAAAGGTACGATAAGACACGATTTAAGACAAAAATCAAACAATACCATCCTTTGAGGATCATTGTGGACGTCATCATAGGGTCCACACTCTGTCTGGTCATCGCACAACGAAAGGGGAAAGCACAGTTTCTACATTACGCGGTTACGCCTTAATTCCTTTTTAGCAATGGGAAAGTTTATATTAGCAGGATTTTTCGACATATAAAACACGTTTAAAAACATTATCTTACTGAAAAAATGTGATAACCTGTTTAAAATTACCTATGAAATGTTTTAATTTTACAATATGCAAACTTTAATGCCGAAATTAAGGTTTTATTTCATACCCCAGCCCACCCCGTTTGCGCTTATTGGAGAAGGGGTTGGATGGGTTATGAAAATTAATACTGGGACCACGTAATGACCCATAGGGATACCAACATTTTGTCTATAAACGGTAGTTCCAGTAGTTCCATACCCGGAGAAAACATTATGTAATGGAAATAAGTGCTTCACAAATGTCCGGTGGTATATCACATCCGTCGCCATCACGTATTTTGTTTTGATTTCCTGCATTTACCGGACATTTCTTTTTTCAGTTTTAATCACGACATGTTTTGTCAACGATTGATAATGTATCGGCATTGAAATAGTTGTATGTAAAGTATGTACATTCCCAAAATTTAACCGAGGCAACTGCATAGGTGTGCCTCAGAGTAGCTGCGAGCCTGCTTAATGTTTTCAACGTTTTCAGTTGCTTTTTATTTTTAAAATAAATTATGTTTAAACTAAATGCTATCTTAGCACTCTTAGACGATTGTTTTAACTATACAGAATTGCATCTCTAAGAGCCATCCATGGTATAAAGTGGATAAACTCTCTGATGGGTTAGCCCTTAATATTTAAACATGTTTCTATCAGGGACAATGTTTCTTTGTAAATACTCCTGGAATACAAGTTTTATCTTCTTAATAAATAATTATTTTTCTGTGAAAGTGCTATCAATTATTGTGAGTCTACATAAAATAATGTATAAGCATTTAATAATTTGTATCTATTAGGAGTTATATTATTAATGAGATCACGTGACTCTAATGTATATTAACAAATGCCAGTTGCAGGTGGCAATTACTGATCAGAATAAATTAAGATATACTAACTTTAAACCAATTTGAAATTAAAGGGAAAACTGTGTTTAAAACGATTGCTATAATTGCAAATATTATCAAATTAACTAACGGGACACACGACAGTGATTTATATAATTTTCTCAGTAAAATAAAAGTGGTAATCCACTGTTTTCAAACAGGGAAATTATCATAAATAAATTTCACCTTTTTTTAACTACTTTTTCTATAGTGATGATCTCCCTTCAAAATGTCAGTTTGCTGATAGTTGAATGTTTGCCGTGATAACTATATATTTCACGCCACTCGTGAGAATACTGTTTTGGGAGTTCACTCGATGAAATAAAGTTGCATCTTCCGCTGAAAACAACAACAAATATCCTCTATATCTTGAAGTTTTTTTATCAAACATTAAACATAGCATCTCAGTATAGTAATCCAGGATCAAGTTGACATTAAACCGGCTTGCATATAATTAAATACAATTTTCAGTTTTCGTCTTTCTTCGCTAATTTCCCATATGTTTAAATATATTATTGGTGCAATATTGTCAACGGTTAGCAAAACGTTAACACAACTTGCTTTCAACTATTCTATACATTAACATTCATGATTCTTTAATGCAAGTTATGTAAAAAAATCTAACGGGTCGCAGCGAGTATCAAACAAATCAGGATTGCCGTGTGTCCCTTTTATATATTTAGTGAAAAACCTTTACAGTCGGAAAGAGTTACACCTTATTAAATACCCCATGACACATTCATTATTGGACATAGTGTGTACTATGGAGTTATAGGATCTGCGTTCTCGGAAACAAGGAGGAAAAGCTATTGATAACAGTGATTTAAATAGTATCGTTGCTTGCATATTTCAACAAATCGACAATGGTGTACGATAAAAGTTTAATACTCCTCAAAATAATTTATGGACCACAAAATTATCGAATGTTGTTTAAAGGCTGGCGTGGCAGCATTTTACTGCAAAACACTTTCCCTTAGCCTCGTCCGTCGGATGGGGACGTAAATCGGGCGGTCCCGTGTATCGGTCTATCCCCCGAGCACGTTAAAGAACCATAGGAATATATTCTATAGTAAGAGTAGGGCACGGTTCCCGAATTCCTATGTATCCTTCCCCTCTCTCTGGGGCGGCTCTAAATAACCTATACTATGTTAAAATAGAATAGTAATAATTACTTAATCTTTAATACAATGGATATCACATTCATATAAAAAGTTAATACATGTGTGTAATATAACAAATGTAAAAGAAAACAACTAAACTTAAAAAATGAACAGACTCAATAAAACCGAGTCTGCTACTTTTCTCTCTTGTTTGTGTTTGTTGCTTCCAAGGGATCACCATTTCAGTATTTATTAACATTCACACTATAGCGTTTGTTTAGTGCTGTGTGGCGGCCGTAAAAAGTCGCCCCGACTACAAATCAGTAGTGTTATTATTTACTGGTCGTTTGGGATCATCAAGCCCATTCTGTGTTGCTTTAAAGTAGAATATTGCTTAAGCCGGTGCTAGGAGGCGTGAGAGGTGTTGCATCTTATAATTACCTCTCATGGACAGATTCAATAAAACCGAGTCTGCTACTGTTCTCTCTTGTTTGTGTTTGTTGCTTCCAAGGGATCACCATTTCAGTATTTATTAAAACTTGCAAAACGACAGTAAACTGTTCAATTAACAGCATTCAAGTTAAGAAATGACCAAAATCTAAACATGCTCCTTAAACTATTTTGAGGAGTATATATTCTCATATTAAACATATTATAAATTATTTCTTATCATGTTACAGCCACGCGGGTTTAGTAACTGGTTTATTGTAAACAATGTATACTTCTATATGGTTTGACGACCGTCTGTCGCAGTGGACGCATAGATTGATTGTACTGCGTATACCGATACTGCAGTGTCCAGTATTAACGAACAAAGACACACGTGTTGCATTGTGTCTTGTCATGCCCTCAATGGTTTATTCTCTTGTTGCTCTGGCTTCTGCCAAGTCACTGAGTACCTAATTTGTGGCTTTCTAGGCAATTGGTTTTTGTGTTTATATTATATCTACAAGAGCCTCTTTGTGTTTTACTTATATTTGCCTATTAAAGTTCTCCGGCCATAGTTTGTGTCATGAACATGTCTATGTTTATTTAAAGCGAAATCAATACACAACAATAGATATTTACAATTCACACATTGCAATATCTGTGAAAAGCGAGAATAAGATTTTATTTGATGACGTAGTAAACTTTGAACAGGTGAATTAATAGGTAAATGTATTTATCAATTATCTGGCAATAGTTGTGCGGCTATGAAACAATTCAGATTTACCTCATTTCCCCGTGCAGTCACGCAGTGGTAAAAGTATACTCTGTCAAAAATGTTTTGGACCATGGCAGTGTTCGAACCCGTACAATGATCGCTCAACCATGACATTCGACCATAACCCTTATTAGCTCAGTTGGAAATTCACAATAGATCAACAATCAACAATATTTATCGTTAATCAACAATATTTATCGTTAACAATGAAAGTTTGCAAAAAAATAATAATCTTTTTATTGGTAACTCGAATGTCTGTAACTGTTATAGTTTTTATGGACTTTGCAACATTTTTTAAAGACCCTTTGTGTGTTCGCGATCTTTTTTAAAAATCTAATCTTGTTTGGAATTTAATGTTTCTCGTACCAAATTAACCGGGTAGGGTAGACCTTGGTTACTAAAAAAAGATAATTAAATTCTGTCCACTAGTTTTATTTTTATATGACTTTATATACCCTGGTCCAAAACTTTTTCTACCGAGTATAGTATCTACGTCATGCAAATAATACTTATTTTTACATACAACTTAGTAGCGGTTTTAAATATATGTTTCTCTCCGGGACTATCAAGAAATGTTGGTATGGCGTTTAAGACTTAAAATACTACAAAAAAGGCTTTAATAATGCCTTGCTGGTTAGAGAATAGTTGTTTAAACATTTTTATTTTACATCGATTGCGAAACAAGTTCTTGCAACTTAGATTAATCACTCTCAATGGCTTCCTGGGTAGAACCAGTACTAAGCAATGTGGATTAATTATCTTGCTCAAGGATAAATAACGTGGCCGCGACGGAGGATCGAACCCACGACCTCTCGATCAGGAGTTCGGCGCTCTACCACTGGACCACGCACTCCACAGAGAATAGTTCATGCGGGGATTTCTTTATTTACACTGTCTCGTTTTATTGGGACGACAGAAGGGTAAGTGTGAGGTTTGGTGCACCCTAGAATCTGGTTTAAACCCCAAGCGGTCTTTTTTGCCACTGAACTTTCCAATGCGTTAGCCCTATTGTCAACCCTTTTTGTGTTTATGACGTCATATGCCTTTATTCCTTATTAATATTGCCATTCATGTTTGTCTTTTGGCGTGTTTTTGGGTTTACTGTATTCTGTGAAAGCTGCATTTCCTGATCGGCTTTTATACTTTTTTCTATTGTAAACAATGTCTACTTATATATGGTTTGACGACCGTCTGTTGCAGTGGACGAATACAGAACAGAACATATTCTTTATTTATGACTTAAACGAATGTTTCTCGTCATATAAATACATATTACATTTGTTAATATGTGACAGGTCAATGCCATTTTTACATTAAACAATGAAAAAGTACAAACACACAATCATACATACTATACACTCATACAACTCACCCATTCACTCTGACGCATTGATTGTACTGCGTATACCGATACTGCAGTGACCGTTATTGACGAACAAAGACGCACGTGTTGCATTGTTATAATTGCCTTTGATATTGCTTCTTTTTTCTTTCAATCTTGTGGAAAATTTGCTTAACCTACCATACACAAAATGGCGTTTTCATTTCGAATGCATTAGTATTTTCCTTGTAGATATCACGCATTTACGTGATAACATGGTAATGTATTAAAGCTCACCTGAGCCTTTGTACTTAGTCATCGTGGTTCGATAAGTCATATACATATACTGAAGGGGAAAAGTTTAGCATGTTTTTGTTGCACCCTGGAAATAATACACTTTGGGTTGTAAAATCAAAAAACTACTGCCATAGACACAATATTTTATTAAACACACATCAATAACAGTCGAACATCATAATGACGTAACGAATAAATGAACGTAGAGGTCAAGCAGTATACAGTATTATTTCATCTAAAAAACTTGCTAAACTTTTTCCCTTCAGTATATATATCTTTTTTTTTCTCTTTAAGACCGCTTGGCCAATTTCGACTACACGCGACATGGAATATCATTAGATACATGTCTGTCACGTTAGTTAACAATTATTTGACATCGCTACGTAAAATGCACCCTTGTACGAATATGTTCTTCCGGACAATAGTGTTATATATTACATATTTGTCTGTGATTTGTATAGGAAATACTGGGAATAGAAAAGCTATATCTACTCGTTTGCTCTACTGGGAAATGTGGGAGATATTTCCCAGTACGGAACATTGCTCGGCCTTTTCCGTCAGTGGCGGGAATTCCAAATGACGTTCCGATTGTTTTACGGACGTCATCGTCAGATTCCGCCACTAGGAAATAACGATTACGGAAATTAACGAAGAGTTCCGGTTCCACTTGTTTTGTGTGTATGACGTAACGTCGTCTTGGATGACGTAACGTCGTCTTGGCGTTCTCGTGCAAACTGGTGTAAAAAGGCGTGAATCATTAGAAATGTTAATAAAATATCATTTTAAATTATGTAATATATGGTTTAATAACCAGTGTTTTTTAGATACTGAAAATATCTCCCTCGGTACAGAAATGGCCCCGATATAAGAGCTCGTTCTCCGCACTCGTTCTTATATCGGGGCCATTTCTCGTTCTTATATCGGGGCCATTTCTCTACCTCGGGAGATATTTCCCGTATCTCAAAAACACTGGTTATTACACTCTATATCATAGACCATCGGGGGAGTTGTTTTAGCATTCTTCATGTCATAAAGTTGATTCCGCCCAAATTATTTTACATAGAGTTAGATTGGAAAATTGTAAACTCTTTCCACAGAAACTGCTTGTCCAATATAATTTAGTTTTTCGTGTTATTGACGTGGATAATCAAGATTGTAAAATGAAGCCCACGTGTGAAATTTGCCCAATCCTAATGTATACCTGCGTGTATAGGACAACCAAAACAATGCGTCAAATAAACTGATGAGAAAATGGTAATTGCATTTGGCATGACATATCTTTCTGGCACGGAGAATTAATTAAATTAAATTAATTGCAAAAATAAAATTCATTCTTTCAGAAAGAGAGACTTAGTGGAAACTATTGTCCATAAGAAACTGTCAAAATTCTAGAAAAAGGGCTAAAACATAAGTAATGAAACACAATAGCATAAATAAATAGCTAACGGCCACACATCAAATCATAAGTGTTAAAAACGGAGACTAAAACTAATGAAATCCGAAAGAAATATCTAAACAAGAACTATCACTGAAGGCGATGAATACCCCCGCTAAACCTCTAAGTCAATTAAAAGGCCATAATTCTTTAATACATTAGGCAATCAACAATGTGTGATGTAGAAGGACATAAGGTCATCAGTTGTTATGTGTATATGAAGTTTGGGAACAACTCATTCACGGACAGCGTGATTCCTATATAGCTTTGTAAAAGCGGGGGTGTAAATATTCGAAATTAAAAAAGTTAAGTCTCGAAAAGACACCTATCCTTTTCTCACAACTTAGTGTCTTGTCGTATCCTTAACGGTTTGTTCTCTGGTTGCTCTGGCTTCTGCCAAGTCAATGAGTATTTGCTTTGTGGCTTTCCTTGCTCTTGTATATTCATATATACATGATCCTTACGTTTTATACTTTATATAGTGCCTATTAATGCTACCTTGTATGTTAGAGAATATAACCTGGCGGGGGATATCTTTGTACAATCTCCCGCTTTATAGGGATGACAATATGGTAAGGGTTAGGTTTGGTGCACCCTAGGACATGGTTTAACCTCAAGTGGCATTTTGTTGCCACTGACCGTTCTTATGGTCAACTCCTCTTTTATGTTTTTGATGTCTTATCTTGCCTCTTATTCATCTTTGTTATTATTGTTTGTTTCTGTATGAGTTTTGGGTTGACTGTTGTACTTGAGTGCGACATTTCCTTCTCGACTACTACTTGTATATCTACTTTTACTGTTTCAACGTCTGAATGAAGCATCTTGCGTGTATTTTAAAATCAGACAACGCTTAAATCCCATTGGAATCTCTTTTGTTACCAGAATATAAAAAATACAATTATTATTAAAATTCCGGAATAGAGATTATTTACTAAAACAATAGTATAATAGTAAAAATGAAATGAAAATTAGCTGCAGTATAGATGAGATAATTATGTCACAAAATGACATACAGTCAAAACCAATAAGGAACCAATAACAGACGACTGTTTATCATTACTACAGTTTCAGTTTTCTAGTATATTTGAAATACAAACCGTCACAGCTGCTATAAGTGCTCCTCCGCCAGGGAAGTCTATTAAATCGTGCTTTTAAAGACGGCAATTATTAGACGTATGCATAGGCACAGCCAATGTATTCTATACGTGAAGCACAGTAATCAGTTTCATAAAGCTAAGGCAAGGTGTTGTACGTAATTAACTGCTTCTGGTGACACGCGTATGGAATGTGTCAGTTTATATAATAAAGCGAACGATTGAATCGATGCCTACACTGGATAATTTTATAACTTGCTAATTTAGTAATGGGAATCTAGTGTAGTAGTGCGCCGTGCAGAACAAACTTGTGGACGGCGATATTTTTCTATTATTTTATTAGTGGTGTGTAGGATTTCGGATAACGTGTGTTATACAAACTAGTAGATGACGGTGTTTTCTCTTGTTTTATTATTCGTGTAGGATTACCGGATTTCATATTTTATTTTTTTATTTGATAAAATGTCGTCTGACGGAGAATAATCGTGCGTTTAGCATTTGACATGTATATCTTGTCCTACGAATAGCTCTTCTTTATAAGAAGGAGAGCATCTTTAAGATTGTAATTATGGTGAGTTTTGTTACTGATATTTTTTATGTAAAATGACAATATATTGGACTCATTGCGTGACTATGCTTATGACATATGCAAATATGATATTTTTCAGAAGATGTTTATCTCAGTAATAGATGAGATACACATATTTAAAGGTATAAGGTATTAATAGACGAGCTAATACATAGTATCAGCGTACAGAAACTTCGTCGTGGTTTGATTCCGTTTTGTACAATCATTTGTAATGAAAAGTAAGGATGCCGCGTTAGGATTTTATCCCGTATATATAAAGTAAAATCAATAGTTAATTACTATAGTAGAAAGAAAAATCACCGGAAAGGCTGGACTTCTCAATGTGACACTAATTCCACACAATCGCATTGGGGATTATATACAAATATGAACGCCAGGTATAACGGATATAACGTCACATTGAAATTATGAACGCCGGATATTACGTAAGCAGTGACGATAGCGATGACAGCATTCCGGAAGATTGGGAGGCGGAGAAAAAAGGTATGATTCGTTCGGTGATTGCAGAAATCGTTGCTAGAGTAGCATGTCTTTGGTGAATATGTAAATTAAGCATAGTAACATATAATTTAAATGTGATTTCTAAGTGCAACACGCCCGTTGATTTTTTGCGTTGAGTTCATTACGTGGTTCCGTCTTAGTTCCATTAAGCGATGTGAAAACTTTTATTAGCAGGATAGTACAACAGATATTTGGACAATAAAACACGTTTAAAAACATATTTATACTAAAAAACATGCGATAACCTGTTTAAAATTACATATTAAATGTTTTAATTTTACAGAATACAAACTTTTAAGCCGAAAATAAGGTTTTATTTCATACCCCATCCAACCCGTGTTCGCTTCTAGGAGAAGGGGTTGGATGGGGTATGAAAGTTAATACTTGGACCACGTAATGGTTGTTATTTTAAAATTTAAATGCAATGTTGCCATTCATATCAAGGCCCAATTAAAAAATTATATATCTTACATTCTCATCACAAATGGCCCATATGGTATGAAACCACTAAATATTTTCCCCATAGACACCAATGTTGACGTGTCGCATATTAATGATTTGTTGCAAATTCAACTCAAGTATCGATAATGCAGCACTGTAATGTTCATATAGAAAACTAATTTTCACCAGAAAAGGTGGGGTCACAAGACATGCAAGAAAGATCTTGTTTGTTTACTAAACAGGTCAACCAGCTGTTTTCATTGATTGACTATTTTCATTGCTCACAAAGTGTTAGGATAAGGTCGAAATTTCGAAAACGTTCATCAGTGATCCAGTAAAACCTATTAATACGCTTCTTATACATACAACCACAAAATCGAGTAGAAATGGGCAGTTTTCCCCTACTTATAATGCCCATTTCCATCAAAAAAGGAGGGATTACTTTTTATTATAGGAACTACATTCGACTACACCTCGGAGGCTGCCAGAAAATTCACAGAAAAGTGGGGGTCATGTATCTTTTAAGGAACGTGAAAATATATCAACAATGATATAAACCCAAATTGGCACTTTAAATAAGTGAAATTGCCTTTTTTCACAAAAGTAAACAACAATCATTTACTGGCCGCCATTAAGCTACCCCAGCCCGACACTCATTCCGTGTCCCTGCCTTAATTCCATTAAGCGATGGAAAATCTTATATTAACATGATTTTATAACAGATATTTCGACAATAAAACATGTTTGAAAGCATTTTTTATTTTAAAAATGGGGTAACCTATTTAAAATTACCTATTAAATGTTTTAACTTTATAATATGCATTTGTTTAAAGCCGAAATTAAGGTTTTATTTCGTACTCCAGCCAACCCCGTTTTCGCTTCTCGAAGAAGGGGTTGGATGGGGTATAAAAGTTAATACTCGGACCACGTAATTTTCTTGCGCTGTAATGGATGTGCTTCATCTTCTACAAAGTGTTTACATATTTTTCGGGTGACTTAAAACAGTGAACCTATACATTATTTAGCATAATTGCATGTGACCGTGTAAGTAATCAGCCCGGTGTGGTTCCCGGGGGTCCCGTTTGATCACGGGGCAAAGAATAGGGCCACTGCAGATCAATTTGGAGGGGTAGGCAAAGGGGTAGAATCCGCCCAAATTCATGTTCATTTTATCATTTTTTTTTCATGTTCATTAAAGGTCTTCATCAAGATCCCTGCATTGTTTCAGGTGCCATCTCGCTCACATCAAAAGAGCAGTGGCAGAAAAACAATAAACGTGGCTCCAGCGTAAATGGAGTTTCTACGATAGAATTTGCAGCAACTCTGCTGTTCAGGGTGAGAAGGTTCTAGGCCCATTTTCCATAGTTTATCTCGATGTACATGGAGGATGAGCCTGGCATGTTCATGCCTGTTAGGCGCCATATAACCTTTCATGTGTTGGTGCGCCTTAAAACCCAATTCAATTCAATTCAGTGTGGTATACTGTATATATATTCATAAATTTAATAATTTACCATGAGGAAAAGGTCATCAACATATCTTAAAGGGGCAAAATTGGAGGTGTGTCTTATCAATTACACCAGCAATACAGGCTGTCAGTTACAGCACATGTAAACAACTCGCTCTGCAGACGACACAAAAACGTATTTACAAATCAGCTAGTAGTAACATGAGTAATGTTTATCAATCCAGTGATTCCAAAATATATATTTTTATTGGAACTGTGACAGTTTTATTTCAGTATTATCCACGTTTTACAATATATTTACTCTTTTATCTTCATCTAATTTCCACTGGACTATTTATCACATAAAAAAAGAATTGCTATGAACCTTTGGCCAAAGTAAATGTAAGCTGGTGACTCAAACAGAAATGCCAGCAAATATTTCATGAGGTTGACATAATTTATCAGTATTAAATGAAACTTAATTGCCAATTATAGCTGGTATGGAGAATCAGCATAGTGTACACTGCAGTTTACAAGACCTGTGTATAATTTGGATATTTTATAAAGATGACATTGTGTGATCATTGTGTTGGGAATATTAAACAATTCAAAAATAAAGGAAAACTGTACAAATTATTGTTAAGCATGGCCGGACATGATGGAGATAATAAGGTAAGGAATTACATAGTATATAGTATGACTAAGGAATATATATCACTGAGCCTGAGAAGGGAATGTTTATTTTCACGGGAGGGATATAGAAGGGCTTGGTGAGTTTTCTGATTTGTAGAGATGATTTGTTATCAGGAACACATAAATAGTCACCTTATACAAATGCCCCATCTCAGAGCACTGCTACAGAGGTTCACACACAATATAAGTACTGCTATCACTCAGTGTCGTCTGCTGTAAACACTACCACGTGTATTTGTATACACTTCTCAGTTCATGACCCCACAGGCTCCTCCCCTATATTTTCAAATTTCTGTCATTTGGGTTTAAAACAATATTGAAACTAAGAATAAGAAATACTTTTTCACAAATATGTTTTTACCAATACATTTGTTTAATATCAGTTTACTTCTGTGCCAAATATTAACAATTTTTATGAGGTGGATTTTTCAATATTTTGAAAAAGGACTCCCTGATCTAACCCTGTATACATTTATATGAAAAACCTGCCCAGCTCCATCTGGTGGCTTTTATATGGTAGTTGCCCCTTTAAGTCAGTCCAAAGTTCTTAACATTCTTACTTTCCATCACCATGTCAAAAATATTGTCAAACATTATTTCTCACCATGACAAAAACATAGAAAAAAAAAACAAATTTTCTCTCCAAGCTTTATAAATACATAAAGCCAAAAATGTCCCTTCCAATACCAAACACATAGTCAAACAATATGTCGCATACGGGAAATACATATCCCAATAAACACTCTCAGCAGCATATCAAAAGCATGTAGTCAAACACGTTCTCCTCAATTAATACATAGCCAAACAGTTTCATCTCAGCATGCCAAATAATAGCCAAACAGTATGTCTGGTCGTGCAAAATCATTACATGGTCCGAGTATTAACTGGATTTTATAACGAATATATCGACAATAAAACATGTTTGTTTTACTAAATAAAATGCGATAACCTGTTTAACATTACCTATTAAATGTTTTAATTTTAAAATAAGCCGAAATTAAGGTTTTATTTCAAACCCCAGTCAACTCCGTTTTCGCTTCTTGGAGAAGGGGTTGGATGGGGTATGAAAGTTAATACTCGAACCACGTAATGTGGAAGCAACAAACTCAAACAAGAGTAAAGTTACGGTGTCCTGTTAGGGCAATCTTACCATCTTACCGTCGATGGTAAGATGCGATGGTAAGATGCGATGGTCGATGGTAAGATGCGATGGTAAGATGCGATGCTCGATGGTAAGATGCGATGGTTGATGGTCCATCGCATCTTACCATCGACCATCGCATCTTACCATCGACCATCGCATCTTACCATCGGCCATCGCATGTTACCATCGACCATCGATGGTCGATGGTAAGATGCGATGGTAACATGGCCCTAACAGGACACCGTAGTTTAGGGCACGACAATACAAGATGTAAGACAAATATTCAAGGTTACCTTCCTTTACAGGATTAAGGTAGACGTCATAATATACGACATAATCTGTTGGGCCATTGCACAAACAACGCGGAAACCGTAACTACGCGGCAGACTGTTAATGGATCAACCGCTCAACATGTTGTGCGTTGCAAAATAATAATTTCGTAACCTCTTTCGATACATTTTCTAACAAATTGACGATTACATGAAAGTGATAAAGACGAGGATCTAACGAAGTTCGTAAATAACGTCACCATGTATGTAGATAAAACAATCCAACAGGAGATGTAGCATGCACAACAATCAACCATCCAAAAACACGCATTTGAAATAATAAAAATATATCGATAAGAAGAAACAAATTATGCGACACCGCAAACATAAAGGTATTGACCAAAGGGGAACCGACTTGGATCGGTCAGTTGCAAAAGGTCGGCTGGGTGTTTAAACCTGGTAATATGGTTCCCCAAATCTCATTCTTACCCTATTGCAAACCCGATTTTGAATGCATCAGCCTAACTGTCTAGTGAAAAAACGTAACATGTATTCTCTTTCATAGCAATGCAAACTCGTATCTGCGACAAGAGGTGCACAATTCGTACCAATAGCAAATATTAGCCAATAAAAAGTAGTTCCTACCCACTTATTGGCAAGTCTAAATTGCGTGAGTAAAATCTTTAATTTGTATTATAGACCAAACATGTAGTTTTTTCTCTAGCTATGTATTTTGAATAAGAACGATAATATTGTCTTGGATATAGAGGATCTTAAACTCGTTCCCATTTCATATAAGATTTATGAAATGAGTTATGAATTATTTTAATTTTAACGAGTTTCATAACTCTTATATGGAATGGGAACGAGTTTAAGATCCTTTTTATCACATTACATTGCAATCAAATTAGTAAAAATTAATTCAGATGGACCGCCACGACGTCAGACACACTTTAGCGCCAAAACGTCATAAAATATGTGACGTCGTAACGTCGCGTCTCACACATAACGTTGGTATAATTAAATTGAATTGAATTGGATTTTATAGTCGCTCCAACAGCTAAGGTCATATGGCGACTTTCCAGCTTCCATTGGTGGAGGAAGACCCCAGGTGCCCCTCCGGGCAATTTTCGTGCACGGGCGGGCACCTGGGTAGAACCACCGACGTTCCGCAAGCCAGCTGGATAGCTTCCTCACATAAAGATTCCTAGGCACCTGAGGGATCGAACCTACAGCGGTGAGGGGCAAGCGATTTCAAGTCAGAGACGTTAACCACTCGGCCACGTTGCGTATAAAAGAGTTCGTGAATTACCTTTTTACAAAAGTGCAGTTTACGCCAACTTTTTAACAAACCAACAACAATGTTTTGTATAACGTGTATTACTTTTATAAGCTGTCACAAATAATAAGTTTATGACTCAGATCTGGGTGAATTTGTAATAAATAAAATAGTTTTAGTTTATAAACTTGCGTAGTATTACAGGTTTAACTCAACCAATCAAAATCGTTCCAGGTTGTATTACACGTGTGTCATACAATATAATATTAAATGGGTGTTCGACACTGCTAACAAGGGACGTTATGTGATAAAACGTTGTGTGGTTAAGACACAATGCCAAATACGATCTCTCATACCTTGCCTCAAGGCTAGTTTTGTTATACTAAATGATCTCTCATACCATACCTCAAGCATAGCCAATATCGCTAGTTTTGTTAAACTAAATCAAACGCATTTCGCATTTCTCAGAATGCATGTAATGGTTCTGTGATTTAGAAACGGTCATTACTCTTCGCTTACATGTAGCGTCCCCGTGGCCAAATGGTTAACGAATGGTTAACGACGTTGCGTTGTAAACCTTCGGCTCTCACAGCCGCGGGTTCGAATCCCACTGGGCTTGTAAGTGAGGAAGTGTCGATTCTTACGGATGGCGGGAGGTGTACAGTACTGGTTTCTACCAAGAAAAAGTGGGTGGTCTGCCTCCACCACAAAAAATCGACCGTCATAATATAACCTTACATGTGTTGAAAATCACGTAAAACACCATACACACAAACAAAACAATATCTTCGCTTACACCATTTATCTTAAAATATTCCGCAACATGCTTTCCTCATAAACAGTAACACAATCGTTAATTGTTGATCGGCGAGAGAGTAACTTCAATTTTGAATAATAGTTTCAATTTATTTTGATGACATACAGTACGACATTTACAGGGCATTCGTCCTCTCCATCATCGGATAGCACACTACGTTAGTAATTGATTTTAATTTAAAGACACTCATTCAATTAGTTAAATATAGAACTTCTTTAGCATTGTTTTTTTAAATTAAGAAACTTTAACTTCGTGCTTACAGATTAAATTAAGTAAACCTATCGATATCAATTATAGGGCGGGTAATTGAATTTGTTTCGGAATCTAGTGTTGTCTCAAAATAGCACGTTAAGCACTAGACAATGTTATGCGCACGGGTCTTGCATTTTAATGTTCCTATACATACAAAGGTTCTACCACCAATTGCAAATATACCTCCACGAGGTGTAGTTCCTATTACAAAACGTAATCCCTTCATTTTGAGGGTTAGAAATGAGAATTAAAAGTAATGTAAAATGGTGTGTTTTTTTCGTTGTGCTGTTGTATGTATACGAAGTGTATTCGTGTTCATTTTATCATTTTTTGTGTATTCATAGGTTTAACTGGATTAATGATGAACCTTTTCCCACTTTCTAGTCTATACTTAAACGTTGTGAGAAACTATGAAAGAAAACAGCTGCACGTATTTAATAAACAAACAAAATCTGTCTGTCTCGTGACCAAGTATTGTCTTGTTATTTTTCAAGTGGGAAGCTATACTGTATATATGAGAATTATATTGCTGCTGCATTATCGATATTTGATTTGAAGTTGCAATACAGGAATACTATATTTGGACATTGATGTCAATGGTTTCATGACTAGAACATACATCTTATCATAAAAAGAGTTCTTATCGATCATAGCAGTGTTACCGTTACTACCGTATATACAAACTCAAATATAGGCTTTTTCCAAAATATAATTCCGTTATTAGTCTCAAAGCTTCAAGACATATGATTTTAAAATTGTTCCAATTATGGATTATGCCTCAAACGTTTACGATATGTTTCCTCGGTGATAAATGTACTTCTAATCCCGCTATTCATGGTGATACCGCCAAGAATTAGAAGACGATTAAACAGCTTACGTTCATGTAAACGACTGATATCTATGAATAATAATAGACTTTCGCAAATGAATTTTTTTTTTGGATTATTCAAAATGTAAAAACAATTGGTCGCATGATATTAAAACATTTTTTAAAGAAATTAACTATGTTTCGGCCTTTGATAATTTGTCATTTCAAAATTTTAACAATACGTCTTTTATAGAAGAAGTTAAATCAAAATTGATGACAATTTATATGAAAAAATGGCTCACTATTGTTAAATCTCAAACCAAATTGAGCAAATTACATAGCTTATAACTGCTCAATTTGGTTTGAGAATTAAACAGAGCAGAACAGAACAGAACATACATTTTATTTCGACTTAAGCATATACAGCTCATCGTCATACAAAATCATGGTTTCAATGCATGCATGCATGTAAACAAATATGACAAAGTTGACAGAAAAGAAATAATGGTTGAGTCAAGTGAGAGTGTTATTCTTAGATCTTACCATTTACATAACATACTTTGACAATGTCAATTATACTTGCAAACCCTATTGGTTATTTAATGCATCATCTCTTATTTTAAAGGCTTTTTACAAAACATTGCTAGTTTTATCAGTAGTGATTTTTTTTCTGAATTTAAAAGATTAGTGAACTTAAAAATATTTGGGCGGTTTGTAAAATATGCTTGAATGTGAGATTTTCTCAAATCATGATAATATTAAAGGGCAAATAAGAATGATATTCATCTTCAATATCATTTAAAGTACAGAGTGAACATTTCCTTTGGTTTATTTCAATATTTCTGTGTCGACCTGTTTCTATGGATAATTTATGAGAAGACAGTCTGATTTTATTAAAGATACTTATGAATGCGAAAAGTATGTGCAGTTAAATTTAAAGAAACACTTACGCTCTGTCATTGCTCAGTTTAAATCAGGTTCATTGCCAATAGAAATGGAATTAGGCCGATACCACAGCATTCCAAGACAAGATAGAATATGTAAACAATGTCCTGCTCAGTGTGTATAAACTGAAAATCACCTTCTATTATACTGCGAGAGGCACAGTGCCTCTCGAATTGAAATATTGCATAAATTAAATGAACTGTGTCCAGACATAGCTACGGATGCAGAACATATTAAAGTGCTTTTAACAAATGAAACGATTCTATTGGCTATTAAAAAAGGGCCAGTTTATCATAAAAATCACAAATCGTATAACTTAATTTTTACAATATTTGCTATTTAGTTTAAATTCTTATTTGTTCATAAACAATATCAATGTCTGTTTAGTTTAATAATATTGTATTGCAGATATGTTACAATACATCAATTTAACATCACAATACTCATAGAAACATATGCAAATGGATTGAACTACAAGTTATTACAACATTAGTTACAGTTCTCTCCATCAATGTCTGTCTACTTAATAGGCTGTAGTATTAGTTACGTTTTGTATTCTGGAGATCAGTATGCAGTTACATATTTAGTTATTTCAACTGGTCTAACTTTTTGTGTGTGTTTTTACTTTTGTTATACCTATTAACTGAGTTGTACAATCAATAATGCATTTCGTATTTATGCATACTAATAAGCCTCATTAGGCTGGGTATTCATTTGTTTACTTAATGTTGCCTATAATTTACTGTATTGTTTTGTATATATCATATTTTGTAACTATGTTATTTGTCACTTTAATAAAATAAAAAAATAAAAAATGTAAGCAACTCAAAACTGCCGAAATTTACTAAGCTAAACCATTCCGGTGTCATACTAGTCAAACCATCGGTAATTTTCTTTATATCAACACTCGTCTGTAACTCCTTTTCGTAGATGAGCCAGTTAATGCATACTCGGTCCAAATGGTGCTGCACGGGTTCGTCATTTTAATGCTTTTAAATGTAGATGTTTCTATTTATTGTTTTCTCTATAATATTATGTCGTTAAATTCGGTAGATTTACAAACTTCCTAAGATCCTTGGTCATGATCACTTTCATACTATCTTTGTTAAACTTGTTAAACGGTTTATCAAAAGACTTTATGACCCTATCATTTTGCAACGCACTGCATGCTTGGTGGTGGACCAATTTACAGTTCGCCACTATGCTTTCCTCTTTAATTGTGCGATGACCGGACAGGCTGTGGTCCCTATGATGACGTCTACCTAAAGCCCAAAAGGACGGTGACGTTTGATGTTTGTCTGCGATCTTGTCTTGTCAATGGTTTATTCTCTTGTTGTTCTGGCTTCTGCCAAGTCACTGAGTACCTTCTTTGTGGCTTTCTAGGCTATTGGGTTTTGTATTTATATATACACGATCATCTTTGTGTTTTACTTATATTTGCCTATTAATGCTGCCTTGTTGGTAAGAGAATAGTTCATGGCGGGGATTTCTTTATTTACACTGTCCAGCGTTATTGGGATGACAGTAGGGTAAGTTTGAGGTTTGGTGCACCCTAGAACCTGGTTTAAAAAACCCAGCGGCCTTTTTTGCCACTGACCGTTCGAAGGCGGTAGCCCTATTGTCAACTCCTTTTGTGTTTGTGACGTAATCTGCCTTTATTCCTTATTGCCATTCATGTTTGTCGTTTTGCGTGTTTTGGGGATTACTGCATTCTGTGAAAGCTGCATTTTCTGTTCGACTTTTATACATATTTTTTTGATAGAATAACTGTCGCATTATAGAGCTATAAAGTACGCAGTGCTTTGCCAGAGTCTAACATATTCATTCTGGAGACAAGTCACTTTAACAACATTTTCCAATGAAATTACTCCTAAGTGTTTCTCTAATTGAAAATCACGCTCCGTGTATGCGAACTCTTTTTTACCTTTCTAACCTAAGTTATTGTTTGCGGAAATCGATAATTATAATACGGTATGGGCGCAGCAGGAGATATTTCTGAAAATAATTATATGAATATATTGGAAGAGCAGAATATTGAATGAACATTGTAATACTATGATAATGGGTGTACACAGAATTTAATTTTATTTAATGTTAGATTGTTACGTAGCGGAGCATTTAGTAGAGATTTATTGAATTTGTAGTAATATTTTTTAAATAAATAGACATTTTGACAGGGCTGTGTAATTATTAGCTATTGCTATATCGTGGAGGCAAACCCACGTGACCTTTTGATCGGTAAACAAAGCGCTCGATTCAGGTATGGTTTTTCTTCACAACTGCCTTAATAATTGTGTTCAAATGACGCGCACATACCCTTACAATGTGAGCCCTTTGTCCGCTGCAACGTCAGTTTGGTTCATTCAGTACTTTCTGAGATTAGCCATCCCAAAATGTACACGGTCATATATTTATTTCATTTCCAAGACTTTGGGTGGGCTTATCTCAGAAAGTACTATATGAATAAAACAAGAGCTCACTTTGGAATTGTATGTGCACTTAAATAGTTAAATATAAAGCAAGTTATGAAGCGAAGACCCGAATCTAGCGTTTTGTTTACACTTTTTGCGAGGAATCCGGTCAAAAAGGCACGTGGTTTCGACACCCTGTATATTGCTCTCAAGTAATTTTATTGAACATTCATTCCTGAATCTCTCGACAAATTGTACATGTGTCCTAAATAGTCACCGTGCAAACTAAGAACCTATTGCCGAGTCAAGGATAACAATGACATGAAACGTACTTGATAGATTTACAGATTCAACTTTTTTTGTAAAATTACGTATTTAGTGTTCCTACGTTATCTGTTGAGGAAGGTAGATATAAGAAAAGTCCTCATGATAATAGAACACGTTTGTTATGCAATTTAAATGTTGAAAATGAATTTCACTTTTTAATGACTTGCACATTACTTAATTCATTAAGCGAGATAATTGCTTTTTCAGCCAAAAGACAAAAGATATCTATGAGTTACACACATTTAAAATATCTGATAGACAGTGATACAAGTTCGAAAACCAACTAGTTCATAATAGTAACGGCAGGGTAAAGGCCCTTGATTTATTGAGAAAAAAACAACACATTCCGCCTTATGAACACATTAGCATCTTCATTTCGTATTTGATCTTGACCAAAGTTGGCCAGATTGTTGATTTTGAACGCGTGAACAAGTTTGAAAACCAGCTTGATTAGTTGAGATGAGTAATACCAGAGTTATCGCTATTCATTTATTGAAAAATGATATGTTTTGATTCTTTAACTCTCTAGTTCCTTCATTTTTCATCTGTTCTTGAGCAATCTTTGGCAGCTGTTATTATCATTAGAGGATCGGACGAGTTCGAAAACTAGACATATCGGAGTATATTCAGCAAAGTTATTGCCCCTGAATTATTTAAAAATGTTATATTTGCTTTGTTAGCACTATAGAATCACAATTGTGTCTCAGCCATAACTCATTAACTACCCAATGTATTTTAAAATACTCTAAACAGAAATCTCCACCATGATGAGAAGATGTGTTGCATGAAAAACGAGATAATTATCTCAAAAGATCAATGTCACACTTGGAGGTCAAGGTCATTCGAGTGAATAATGTGTCTCAGCCATAACCACTAAACTACTGAAGGTATTTTAATTAAACTTCACGAAAACGTAGCATTATGAGAAGGTGTGTCGCATGCATTAATTGGTCCTTACCTCAAAAGGTTGAAGTCACACGTGGCAGTCAAAGGTCAAGTTAGTAAAAATTGTGTCTCAGATATAACTTTTAAAGTACTGAAAAACATTTTACGAAACTTCACACAATTGTTAATCATTATGAATTGAATCAAATTGGGGTTTTAAGGCGCACCAACACATGAAAAGGTTATATGGCGCCAAACAGGCATGAACATGCCAGGCTCATCTTCCATGTACATCGAGATAAGATATGGAAAATGGACCTAGAACCTTCTTACCCTGAACTGCAGAGTTGCTGCAAATTCTATCGTTGAAACTCCATTTACGCTGGAGCCACGTTATTGTTTTTTTGCCACTGCTCTTTTGATGCGAGCGAGATAGCACCTGAGACAATTCAGATAGCATATGATAAAATGAACATGAATTTGGGGGGGATTCTATCCCTCTGCCTACCCCTCCTGCAGGGATCTGCAGTGGCCCTATTCTTTGCCCCGTGACCAAACGTGGGCACCCGGAAACCACACGGGGCTAATCATTATGAAAAAAGTATGTTTCGCGTATAGAATCAGATCCATATCTAAAAGGTCAAAGTAATAACTGAGGTTCAAAGGTCATTTTAGTCGAAATTGTGTCTCAGTCATACTGTAACTTCTAAATTACTGCAGAGATTTTGATAAAACTACACATAATTGTTATACATGATGAACGGGTGTGTCGCGCCTTATTATCCCAAAGGTCAAGGTCACGTTTAGAGGTCAAAATTAAACATCGTGTCTCAGCCATAAATATGAACGGGAATTTGATGCATTAACTTGATATAAGTTCCATGTTAGCCAGTCGAGGTCCACATGCCCTCGTGTGCCTCTTGTTAAGATTTTAAAAATATTACACTTTGAGTTTTGAATATTCTATATCGCTTTAAGCTATACTAGCGCAAGATCAGGCGGATGTGTTGGCTCATTATTCGTCGTCGTAGTCGTCCGTTCGTCTGTCAGCATATTTAATGCTCTTCATATGTACAAAAAAAGAAAATAACGTGAAAAAAATGTTAAATTTACTTATAAAGGCGTCTTCTTTCATAAAAAAACAAATGTAGGTCTAGCCTACCATAGTGTTAGAATGGAGTCGAACATATATTTTTCGTGCTAGCACGTAGGATAGCTGTCACGTGTTTACGTTTTCTTGTTTAGAATGATCACCAATCCAGCGGACGGATGACTATACTTCTTTATTTAGTTTAAAAAAATCAGTTATTTCTTGTTCTACTAAAGCTAATATGTATAAACACAAACCGCCATAGTTTTTTTTGTTTTTTTTTATTCTTTTTTTTGCATACAACATTACATTAAAAAACAATTACTACACAAATTTAAACAGCACATAACAGTGAAATTGCATAACACTGTTTAAATCATAATACATATATTGTATGACTATATTTTAAGAGGTGTAATAGGAAGGAAAGGAAGAAAAGCAGTATTAGAAGAGAATAGTGTAAGGTAATAGATAATGAGTTTGCTAGAGAGCATCGTTGGCCAGCCCACGTGTTGTTAATAGTTTTCTCCAAGTATCTTCAAATTTATTAAGAGTATCATTTTTAAGGGCAGTGTACATTTCTATGTTAATCCTATTGTTCAATTTTCTTATTTCGGTATCTCATCTTTATATTTACATTTATATATGAATTGTTTACCCAACATGGTTATGTAAGTGAATATTTTATCTTGTTCTCTAAGTAAATATTATATTTATTTAATTCAGTAATCATATCTGTTCTCTCCATCCATAAACGGCATTCATTCCAGAAATGTTGCGTCCACATACATTCCCAGAATAAATGGTCTAAAGTCTCGATTTCCATATTACAGAATGTGCAAATGCTTGAAACGGCAAGTTGGCATTTATATAAAAAAAAAATTGTGGCAATATTCCTATATATAAAATTGTACTGAAACATTTGTAAGTTATTATCTTTACTACATCTGAATATGTTTCTATAGATGTACCTCCAATTCATAGCAGTATGTGAAAATATATTTTCCCACTTAATTTGGGATTTCGATTTTGTGTCATCTTTTAAATTATCTATTTGTGAGATATCTATTGACTGAGTTTGAAGGCTTTCCCATAATGCATTCGCATAACCGCCATAGTTTTTATACATTTTATGTTATACAATTTTCTTTAATTTAAAAATGACATTTACATAATTATATTCTAAAAAAATATAGTCGTTCTGTCTCAATATCATTAATATTGATTTCGCGAAACTAATAAGCGTACGTTGAGACAAGACCGGATATAAAATAGACATAATGGAAGGATGATTTGCGGGAGACAATTAAAGAATATTTTATCAGAAGATTTCATAAAAGGGTTCATGCATGTTACATCAGTCACGATAGACAGCTTATTTACACAAATTACCTTCAACAATTATCCAACGCAGGAAAACGCACAGACATATCCAAAGTCGCTGAGTACTTTCTTTGTGGCTTTATCGGCTTTTTTTTATATTCACATATACATGATCATCAGCGTGTTATACTTGTATTGCTGTTGAATGTTGCCTGGTTTGTTAGAGGAGTTCTTTATTTACACTGTCCCGTTTTACTGGAATGACAATGGGGTATGGTTTGGTGCTCCCTAGAACCTGGTTTAAACCCCCAGTGAACTTTTTGGCACCGACTATTCTAAGGCTGTACCCTTATTGTCAACCCTTTTATGTTGTGGTGGCTATTCAGTTGCTTCCAATTTTTCCGTGAATTTATTGATTGGTTTGTATGCGTGTTTTTGTTGACTGTATTCCGTGCATGATACATTTCCTGTTGGACCTTTATTCCTACTGTTACTAGTATGTCGTAAAAACATAATGAATGTGAGACAACGGCCGCGCACAATGGCCATCTACACCCATAGACATTATTACAGTGGTCTTGATGCTAACGAACTGAAAAGTCTTATAACAAACTGCTATGACTGAGTTCAGACGGGGGAAACAAACCTTGGTTGTACTGTTACAACGCATAGACGCGAACATTTGGAGGTTGTTATTTTTTGCCCAGACGGAGACTCGAAACTTGGTTGTTTTGTTGAAAAGCGACTACGCTACAGATTGCACTAGACGTACCTATGAATTTTAATGAATACATGGCCAATATACACAAAGATGAATGCTAACTCAATTCCAAAATTATATAAAAGAACATTTTGTTAAAAAAAATATTAGAAAAACTAGTGTTAATTAGCTTGCTAATAGCCACGTCATGATTTACTATAGAACATGCTTATTATTTCCTAATTATATAATACTGACAATTATATGCGCAGTATTTAGTAGATTATATTAATGATAATCATATGTGCAGTATATAGTAGACTACAAACACTATAATTGACGTTTAATGACGAATAAGTGGTTTAATTGCTATAGACTCCAAGGAAACGTATGCGGAAAATAAATGCTGAAGTAAATAACATTGTTTGCCTTGAGTTGGACAAGAAAGAAGGTTATAAATAATATCTTATCGGGATAAAACGCAATTATTTCAAAAACCTGTTTTCAAACCCAATTTAATGTTACTAGATGTATTTCTCTATTATAGGGAATGTAGCGCCACAGCCAAACAAACTCTATTACTGAGAGTTCTGAAAAACTTGGAAAAAGGTGAAAGAATTATCAAAATCGGATGATAAACGAAAAAGAAATGACCATTTAAAGGTTGTTCTAAAACAAATATGGGAGCCGCCATTTTTAGAACTATGACGTCATAGTTCCATATTACCATATATGCAATATTGATAAATATCATTTAAAACGAAGAAAATCACTGCAAATGAATGATTTTTTTTTACTGATGATATAACTCATTATTGCCATTAAGTATTACATATTTTTCATTCTAAAGCATCAAGTGCGAATAAAAAAATATTTAAATTATATATTGAATATTTTAACACACCCTTTATAAGTGTGTGTGAATACGAGCAAATGTTTAAAAAAAAACTAATTCCATGTGTTTTGCATAGGGTGCTAACATACAGATAGTGTAGTAGACACATTGTGGCCTGAAAAAGACACCATGTTCCTCACAACATGATGAGTAAAACAGATCAGGAAGTCTGTTAGATACTCCGTAACATCACATCACAAACCTGACATTTTGAAGGCTCTTAAATGTATATTACAAAACTAGATGGTTCCAACACTATAGCAGACACTTTATTACTTAATGAACTAACCTGCCAAATAACGGCAAAATGACACTAAAATGGCGTTTATAAAAACTCTGTCCAGGTGTTCGGGTCATATAATGTATTTGTGCCTATTAAAAGTATAGGTTTCACGGGTTCTTAAGATACCCGTAACTGACTATGCGTAAAATGAATTATGAGTTGGTAAATCTAATTTGACGCTCCAGTTTTGGGGTTTGGTCTGGTTTAAGCAGTTTATATTGTGTCTATAGTGTTTGGATTCTCAAAATATGGAAGTTATATATATGCCTCGTCGTCAGTAGGTTTAGAAATGGTTTATATCTCTTGTAAAATATGCCTGTTGAATGCGGTATATACTTCCTCTTTGTTATAATCATAGTGAGTCTCTTTCGGTTTCCAAAGGCACTTCGGTTTCCAAAGGCATAATCGGCTACCATCTTTATTTGTCGGTTCGTGGATTGGTAACATAGCAGACACTACACCTAGAATCGGTGGCTTTGTGATAACGGCGAACGATATCATTACGTGGTCCCGCCTTCCATTAAGCGTTGGGAAAGCTTATATTACTAGCAGGATTTTATAATTGATGTGTCGACAATAAACACCTTAAAACATTTTTACTGGGAAAAAACGCGATAACCTGTTTAAAATAATGTATTTTATGTTTTAATTTTACAATATACAATTTTTTAAGGCCAAAATTAAGGTTTTATTTCATACCCCAACCAACCCTGTTTTCGCCATCTTGGTGAAGGGGTTGGATGTTGTATGAAATTTAATACTCGGACCACGTAATGTTTTTAAAAAAGAATGTCTGTGGATAATTTAATTCCAATAAAAATACCAATACCAGCAAAATATATAAACACTTATTGTTGTGGTCAGTGTCCAGTGGTTTGGAAGTATAAACATCGATGGTATAATGCCATGCCTGTATGTTATATGAGTGGTAACCAATAGTAACCTTGCTCTGCAAAATGTATCATATATATTATATATACCAATGTCCGTTCAAAGTTGAACGATTGGCAATTGTATCGTTGGGACCCAAGGGTTACACTATGCTGCCATCGGTGGCCTTTAGAGACCCGTTGGTGACCCATGGTAAACTGATTTGGTTATTGATACTAGTCGACTGGTATCAGGAGTCAAACTCATGTCTCGAGACAATAAGACTGGTAACTAGTATGCATCGACTGGTCCCCGGATCCTTACCCATGTTTTAACCTTTACATTAGTGCAAGTCTTATCCGTGATATGGCAGTGGTATACTGGTTCCCAGTAAAGTAAAGCGAAAACGGGGTTGACCTTAATTTCTGCTTCAAACGTTTGCTTATTGTAAAATTAAAGATTTAATAGGTAATTTTAAATAGGTTATCATATTTTTTAGTATTTTTTTTTTTATTAAACGTGTTTTATTGTGGAAATATGCGTTATAAAATCCTGCTAATATAAGCTTTCCCCTCGCTTAATGGAATTAAGGCGGGACCACGTAATGATTGGCTAATTCTGTACACGCGTCATTACTGGCTATATCCGTGCAACATTCCACTACTAGCGGCATTACTGGCTATACTCATGCAACATTCCACTGATGGCGGCATTACTGGCTATACCCATGCAACATTCCACTGCTAGCGGCATTACTGGATATACCCATGCAACATTCCACTGCTAGCGGCATTACTGGCTATACCCATGCAACATTCCACTGCTAGCGGCATTACTGGCTGTACCCATGCAACATTCCACTGCTAGCGGCATTACTTGTTCGGAAACACTTGACACAACTCATCTACGGAAACAACAGAGATCTAATGAAAAACGTCTATAAATTAATTATTGTTCAGCACTAACGTTCTGTTTTGGCAGTTAAGCTGAGAGTTTTGTTTGTCTCAATGTGTCTCAATGCCATCGATTGATGTTAATACCGATTTATATTGCGTTTAATGAACTTTCATTGCGTAATATAAAAGGAATGTATATTTCCACATAGGTGCAAATCTCACTCTTATAAACAAACAAAAAAAAAAAGAGAGAAAGTGTCGATTCTTACGGATGGCGCGAGATATACAGAACAGGTTCTACCCAGGAATAATGGGGTGGCCTGCCTCTACAACAAAGATATCGACCGTCCTATATGGAACATTGTTTCAATAAATACTCAGATTTGCCGCTTACAATATAAATTAACCAGAATTACTTTTCTGTAATAAAGCACAAAGTTAATGACGCAAATAAATACACGAACTATAATCCTAATTAGTATTGCTCTCGCAGAAAATCAGTGACCTTATTATGTTACATAATTATATGACCACGTAATACCATCAACTGTCCATTGTGGCAAAGACGATTGCCTGAGATTTGATATGCTATATTAAAAAATTGAGGTCAGCATTCCCTTGTGTCTGAGACTCATTAATGTGTTCATATAAAGTAGACACCAGTGCAGAATTGTTTTTTCTGTGAGACTGTTCAAAAATCGAAAAGGAAATGTAGCTGGGTTTAAACACTATTTTATTCACAATTTGTACATATACATAGTCATACAGTGATAACAATAATAAACAGTGAATAAGGATTCAGAAGAAAGCAAAACAAAACGATTTCAAACCATATGTATTTCCAAATTGTGTTATCACTACTTTCGAGATAACATATGGAACGAATACAGGGTCAACCCTTTCTCGTTCTCTGTATACGAGTCATAGAAGATAACATATGGAACGAATACAGGATCTACCATTTCTCGTTCTCTGTATACGAGTCATACAAGATAACATACGGAACGAATGCAGGGTCTATCCTTTCTCGTTCTCTGTATACGAGTCGTACAAGATAACATATGGAACGAATACAGGGTCTTCCTTTCTCGTTCTCTGTATACGAGTCATACAAGATAACATATGGAACTGTATACGAGGCATACAAGATAACATATGGAACGAGTCATACAAGATAACATATGGAACTGTATACGAGTCATACAAGATAACATATGGAACTGTATACGAGTCATAACATATGGAACTGTATACGAGTCATACAAGATAACATATGGAACTGTATATGAGTCATACAAGATAACATATGGAACTGTATACGAGTCATACAAGATAACATATGGAACTGTATACGAGATATACAAGATAACATACCCTTTCTCTTTCTATGTATACGAGTCATGGAAGATAACATCTAGGAGATAACATAGAACGAATACAGGGTCTACCCTTTCTCATACATTGCCTACTACTCACGGAATATAACATAGCTAACCCGTATTCAAGAGATAACATAGAACGAATACATGGTCTTCCCTTTCTCATAAATTGCATACTTGTCATAGAAGATAACATAGTTAAACCGTATCTAGGTATAAAATAAACTATAAAATAACTAAATTTTTTAAATTGTAATACATGCTTAGGAAATTTAAATACATTACCGTCCAATTGCATTAACTTAATACCGTTTTGAATTGATTGACTTGACTACTTGACGAAAGTGTGTTTGTTTGAATGGGGTTTTACTCATTTTAGCACATGTCAGCCATATATGACGGTCGATTATTTTTATGGTAGAGGCAGACCATCAAATCTGTCCCGAACTAGTATTGTATACCTCCCGCCATCCATAAGAATCCACACTGTCTCACTTGACAAATCGAGCTCGGTGGAATTCGAACCCGCAGCAGTGAAAGGCGAGAAAGTTTTAGACGCAGCGTTTTTACTAGCCAGGCCACGGAGGCGAAGCGGAACTGTCTTAAGTATAGTATGATAATGTAACAACTGACCTATGTCGATGTAATAATTAACTTATTGTGATGTAATAATTGAATACATTTAATTCTGTGAGTGTATTGTCATCGCACTACTGCGGAATTGAATAATACTATGATGCATGAATACACAGCAGCTCCGTGACATGAAAGAACAATCGGAAATTGGACAAAGTGTTCTCATTATAACTACACACCTGTAAATAAACGCGTTAACTTTACAGTAAAGCAAGCAATCGTGAACGCTCGGCCAATCCCGTCATTCTTCGGGATCCCGCCTCGTGTGTATCACGGTGCTTCTGTGTTCAAAAGCTTGACATTTTGATCACCGAAAGGCAACGGCACAGAAAATAGTGTTGCTATGTAAACAATATGGCCGCTATCCACACGTTTTGATGTATAATTTGCGCTGAGTATTTGTTTTTTACCATGCAGATGAAGGTTTTATCACTGCTTTCATAAACTACTGATGGAGAAATCGGCTTAATAACATTCCAACATTTAGATGATAATTTTTGAATGCAAATTTGTTTTGGCGGGGATCTGCGATGACGTAACCAATATGGAAACCTGCGTATTGCATTCGAGTAATGCTTCGAAGCAATGTGCGCGATGTTGCGAATGATGAAGCAACGTTCATCGAAATGGTTTGAGTTATGTTACTTGTTTCAAGGATGCATAGATCAGAGTCCAAAGACGCATTAAGGAGAGTGCATTCAATGCTTGGTGTCAGACCAATCAGGAATTACTTCCGGGTCGTAGGATGCTAAAAACAGTTCCATGGAAAAATTCCAAAGTTTCTAATTTGCATGTGGTTATCTTAAGATTAGCTTTTATTTCATTGTTAAATCTAACCAGATGTTAAAGTATTATGTCTGTTGCAATGAAGAGTAAGTATTTTACTGTGTTTGTCAGAATTATTTCTTTGGAGAGTATGAGTACAGAGGGTAGGCAGAGATGTGTTTTTGACATGTTTTATTTCAAAATACGCATAGTGTGAATGTATGACGCGGAAGTTGAACAAGTGAAACGGTGTTTTTATTCCAGATATGCGACAGTTTGCGAGCCAAATGTGTATTCACAGAATTAAAGAGTATTTAAGTGAGCAAATGTTGCGGAACTTGTGACTGATTTAAAAAAATGACTTATTTTGCATTGTGTTCAATGGGCTGATTTTCACCGGTCTGACACCCAGATTAGGGCACGCATAGAACAATCAATGCTTTTCGCGTCTTTCAATAATGTTCTAGTTTCATTGTAAAGTAAATGGAATTATTTCCATGGGTATATAAGGCAGCTGTTCATTGTAAAATAATATCTAATCACTGGGATACAGTTTTGATTATATAACTGTCTCACTCCGTGCATTATGTGATGAATAACATGTAATTGAATGCAGTCAAACGTGATTGTGGACGCTGTTGATCACTGGTTTAACAGTGTCCTCGCTGCTCGAGTTGTTAAGTAGACTTCTGTGCTATTAGATGATGGCTTTAATACCCTGTTATATTTGCCTCTGTAGGATGCTGTTGTTGTTCTCACACCTCAATTAATTTTCCCATATTGTTACTGTACAGCCTTTTCCAACATCTGGGCTTCAAAACAGGGCAGCAGACATTGTTGTTGGTTTAATATCTTCAGTATAGCCAAGACCAGTAATTTAAAACAATAAAATACATAAGTAAGCCAGGTGTTTTTTTTTCTCGCTCATGTTTTGTGAACCCTATAGAAAAATACAAAATTCATACACTATCTAGCTGAATATGCGGTGCTTCGGTCAAAAATTCTGAAATTTGAATGAAACCTCATATCAACATGGGATTTTCTGTATCATCTGTCTTTTACACTGCAGATGTTTGTTAAAGCAAAGAAAAACCTATTTTTCAAATTAAAAATTGCCTAAAATTGAGAAAAAATAGAATTATTTTCTGTTTTCCTTTTGTCTCTCAGGGCTTTCAGGGGAGATAATAGAGGTGTGAGACCTGTTGTTTGAGCTTTCTTTTCGGTGAAATTTAATTAGAATACAGTTTATGAGCTAATACGTATATGTAATAAGGGACCTCAAAATTGCGCTCTTAGCAGTTGCATTTAAATTTAGAACATTTACAATTGGAAACTGAAACGTTGTGGTACTTCTTACAGAGTTGGCAGGTAGTATCTTTAAACAGGTGGAATGGTAGTATGACACGGAATTGAGAGTGTTTGGGGTTGGTCATATTTTGCGATTGGTGTTATATCTACATCTGCATTGCAACAGAAAAGCGTCCGTGGCCGAGTGGTTAACGACGTTGCATTGTAAACCTTCTCGCCTCTTACTTCTGCGGGTTCGAATCCCACTGGGAGCTCGACTTGTAAGTCAGGAAGTGTCGATTCCTACGGATTGCGGGAGGTGTACAGTACTGATTCTACCCAGGAAAGGTGGGTGGTCTGCCTCCACCACAAAAAATCGACCGTCATATATAACCTTACATGTCTTGAAAATGACAAAGGACCATACAAACAAACAAAATCATTGCAACAGGGATCTGCATTGCAAGAATATGTCTCAGGGTGGTGAAACCACGTGACTTTTTGATAAAGTGTTACGGTATAACGTTACTAATGACGTAACAGTTATGTATTTGGTACCAGCACGTGCAACGCGCACTTACTTTTAGTATATACCTTATATACTGATTGCGCTAACCTATTTGTGTTGTCCATTTTGCCATTTCCATTTTTTTAGTTTTTTATGTTAAACAACGCCTATCATGCATGAAATCCACATACATTTAGATCAAGATCAGTCAATCCTTGATTCAACAATAATATATAAGGCTTTTTTCTTTTTTTCTTAAGCAATTACTGGTTGTGTACCAGTTATCGTCATTCACCAGATTTCGTCATTATCAATAAAACGCTCAATATTGTGATTATTTTTCGACCCCACTTTACAAATCACTACACACTATCATCAGACGATTGGAGAGGAAAAAATAGTTTAGAAATGTTAACATACATTCTCAAACCAACCCGTTTATCTATATAAATACCGTTATAAACAAAACACAATCGGGGGAATCACGCGCTAATGCGCATGCGCAGGCAAATTTCCTTTTAAAATAGCTGACCTTTTACGTCGAACCATTGAATCAATTTGACATGCCCAAAAAACTAAAAGCATGTGCTAACAATGTTCAGCCAAGGTTGACAATTAGTTCACGTCAATCAATTTAAATTTGCGGACAGTTATTTCCTTTTAAATTATGAACGTCGAAGTGAAGTAAATTACATCCGATACCTACAGTTGAAAAAAACATTTTAAATTGTAGATATCATTTTTTTCTAGATATTTTTTTGTGTATTCATATGCAATGGTATATTTATGTTTCAATTAATAACTATACACACGTTTTCATCATCCCAAACATGGATTATTCTGTATTAAACTGAACATGACGATAACTACTACATTCGGCTCAAACGACCGGCCCAATTCAGTCTATATTTAGTAAGGGGTAAGCTTCTCTACCGGCAAAAATATTTATGAGATGACTAGTTTTGATTTAAATATATTAAAAAATCAACATAAAAATGACGATATCTGGTATATATCTTAATAAATGACAGACTGAAATTAAATGCGCACATCACAACAGGGTGCCATTGCTGCATTTTTTAGCAGCTATTGTGTATATAGTATATTAGTCTAATTAAAGCAGGGTCCCAATGATCAGTACATGAAAAATGCTTATTAATAAATGCAGACAATTCTCAAGTTTTTGCATCTGTGTGATCAAGATAGATTCAGGACGTTTCGGCACCAAACCATTTTAACACCTAGATGAATCGGCACCTAGACGTTTCGGCATCAGACCATTTCGGCATCTATTTTATTTTTTACCCTAGACGTTTCGGCACCCATTTATAGTTGAGTATTATAATGAAGTAAAGAAGTAAAGAAATTAAGTATTTTCTATGAGATTACTTGTAATTCATTTAAAATGCAAAGTTGATTAGGGGGTACATCAGGATTTTTCATGAAACATCTTAAATCATAAAATTGTTCCACTTCATGATAAAACACTTATGTCAATCAAAATATGATGTTAGAACCATTTTGTTAATGTCTAAACTTTGAAAACACCATATAGCTAGGACGGAATCGGACGTAAAATGCTGAAATTAACCCTGGTGCATCACCTAGGGTAGCACGTATTAATGTGCAGAATGAATTTCTTTGCAAATAAGGGATACTTTTTAGGCTCAGTCATTATGTTTTGGCCAAGTAGAATAGAAAATATCAATATTTGTAACTTTTAAGTCAGACACCTAGACCCCCATGGAAAGCCTGATGTACTCCCTTTAACGGCAACTCCGAATCGGTTTTGAGCCTGAATACAACTAAAACATGAACATAAATAGGGTAAAATTTGTAAAATTTAAGTATCTTTTAATTCTTCACTTTACCTTCCTGTCATCTCCATATCGACGACTACAGGTATGTGACTGGAACAAAGCCTCCACAAACTAACCCATTATTAAAAATCGTCTACATATAATGCATGCGTTATACTTTTTTTGTTCTCATTTTCTTATCGAATTGCGTAGCGATTGTCAGTTTTCTTATTGTCTTCACGAATTACGTCTGGAACAATCCATACGTCTGGACTTTTTAATTACATACTTTATCCAAAATGAAAATGTATCTCTATTGGAAGAATCTGTAAAACGATGATTTAGTAAAGACAGTATTCGTTTATAATATAACAAATGGATGGATTAAATAATCGTATTCTGTAGAGAATTTTAAAAGATCGGCATTTTGCATTGAAATGTTTGAAACTTATCTAATATGGATAACATTACATCCTCCATTTTTAACATGTCTGCAGAAATTGACATCATCATGTTTCAGTGTATCCCCATAGATTTGACTGATTGCACGTATCAGGCTATTACAGATAAATGTAGACATAAAATATCCAATGCTACGTTTTTCTCTGCCATGATTGCAGTTTTGTCATTTACTTATTGAACTACGCAGAAAAAAACTATTTTTCTTGACGGTTTAATTAGATTCTGTGTTATTCTACTCTCTCCAATATTGACTTGCTAGTAAAAACAGCCGTAAAATGGTGTTGATTAAATACAATACTATATTTATCACCCGGCAATATTACACACTGAGACCATAATACAATTCGTGGTTAAAAGTAGGCACAGCGTCGAACAGAAAATGTAGCATTGAACACAGGGCCCTAAAACAAACATCAATTAAACAGAAAAAATGGAAGAAAAACATGCGACACCATAAACATAAAGGGTTTGACAATAGGGGATACCACAAATATAAAGGGGTTGACAATAGGGGACACCACAAACATAAAGGGTTGACAATAGGGGACACCACAAACTTAAAGGGGTTGACAATAGGGGGTACCACAAACATAATGGGGTTGACAATAGGGGACACCACAAACATAACCGCGTTGACAATAAAGGAAACCACACACATAAAGGGTTTGACAATAGGGGACACCACAAACATAAAGGGTTTGACAATAGGGGACGCCACAAACATAAACCGGTTGACAATAGGGGACACCACAAACATAAACCGGTTGACAATAGGGGACACCACAAACATAAACCGGTTGACAATATGGGACACCACAAACATAAAGGAGTTGACAATAGGGATCACCACAAAAAGAAACGGGTTGACAATAGGGGACACCCCAAATATAAACGGGCTGACAATAGGGGACACCACAAACATAAACATGTTGACAATAGGGGACACCATAAATATAAATGGGTTGACAATAGGGGACACCACAAACATAAACGGGTTGACAATAGGGGACACCCCAAATATAAACCGGTTGACAATAGGGGACACCACAAACATAAACGTGTTGACAATAGGGGACACCATAAATATAAACGGGTTGACAATAGGGGACACCACAAACATAAACGGGTTGACAATAGGGGACACCATAAATATAAACGGACTGACAATAGTGGAACCGTCTTGGAAAGGTCATTGGTAAAATACATGGGGGTTTAAACCAGGTTCTACCAGGATGTACAAGATCTCATCCTTACTCTGTTGTCATCCAAATAAAACGGGAGAGTGCAAATAAACATATTAGCCAGACTATATCCTCTAACAAACTAGGAAGTATTATTAGGAAATTTAATATAACACAAAAATGATCATGTACGTCTATATAAATATATATAAAAAACACAAAAAAAACAAGTACTCATTGACTTGGCAGTAACCAGAGCAACAAGAGAATAAACCATTAAGGGCAAAGCAAGACGAGATTAAAGACAAATATCAAACGTTACCATCCCTTTGAGGAATTAGGTAGACAGAGGGTCCACAATCTGTCAGCTCATCCTAGAATCAAAGAGGATATAATATCGGCGAATTGAAAAATGATAAGGTCATAACCGCTTCTAACAAACTGTCTAAAGAGTTCAATAAAGATTGTGAGCAGTATTCATAACCAAAGATCTTACGAAGTTTCTGAATCACGTCCCCATAGAAGTAAGGTTGTGATATTCCTTGTAGCAGAAGAATTCTTAGATTACGTTTAACTTATATTTTAAAAGTAGAACAAGGTAACGACATTAACATTTGGCAAAGTTTTTTCGAAGTGTATGGTAACAGTAGTAGGCCTGATGGAGTAGAGTTTTAGTTATACAAATGTTACGAATATGAAAAGTACTGAAGTAACTAACAGGATTTTAATTTAAAACTACATTCTCAAAGCTGGCGGTATGAAAATAGAAGTGGTCTCCAGCAGATGTGTATATTATGTATTTTCCGAGTTACAGTTACATTTTATCCATATTTGAATGTTGTTTAACGGCTCATCAACACAGTATAGGTTATTTAGAGCCGACCCAGAGAGAGAGGAAGGATACATAGGAATCCGGGAACCGTGACCTACTCTTATTATCGAAATGATTTCTATGGTTCGTAAACGTGCTCGGAGGATAGACCGGAGGATAGACACGGGACCGCCCGGTTTACGTCCCCATCCGACGGACGAGGCTAAGGGAAAGTGTCTTGCCCAAAAACAGACCGACGAAACTCAGTGGCACCACGGATGATTGAACCCGGGGCTTCCGGTTACAAATCCGCCGCGCAACCGACTGCGCCACGCCAGCCTTGCTACTACATATTAGGCTTAGAAACCCAAGAATGGCAAGGTTATGCTAACATTACGTGGTCCAAGTATTAACTTTCATATCCCATCCAACCCCTTCTGCAAGAAGCGAAAACGGATATGAAATAAAACTTTAATTTTGGCTTTAAAAAAATGCATATTGTAAAATTAAAACATTTAATAGCTTATTTTAAGCACTAAAGGATTTGTAAGGTGTATGATGTTTTACGTCATTTTAGCACATATTAGACCATATATGACGGTCGATTTTTTTGCGTGGTAGATTTCACAAACGGATATTAAAGTGGTTATCATCATTACGTGGTCCGAGTATTAACTTTAATACCCCATCAAACCCTTTATCCAAGAAGCGAAAACGGGGTAAACTGGGGTATGAAATAAAACCTTAATTTCGGCTTAAAAAGTTTGCATATTGAAAAATTAAAACATTTTATAGCTAATTTTAAACATGTTATCTCATTTGTTTCAGTAAAAATGTTTTTAAACATGTTAAATCCTGCTTATATAAGCTTTCCCATCACTTAATGAAATTAAGGCTGGACCACGACGTAATGATAAGGTGACGAATTGATGCATTATTTCTTTCTAACCATTAACACATCACATGGAGACGCTCTCAGCTCAATATGTTGTTGAATCTGGCATCTCTTAAGGATTTTTCTTCAAATTAACCATGAAAAATTGCTGTGAAGGTCATTGCTGTTATGGTTGTATGTTCTGTGTATTCAGAAGAGTTTATAGAAACTAGAGTTCATCCAAAGACATTACTTATTAAACCACTAAATGGATTTTAGTGCATCTTAGCGCCAATGTTCTATCGGCAACGTTATTTCAAAATTGTGTTTTGTCAACCAATATGGCCGTTTTTGTCAGAAAAATACAAATATTAATGACGTTTGAAACGAAATCCAAAGTACCGTTCATTCAGTTAATTAAATTCCATGCGTTTGTTCGTTGGATTTACCTTCATCAGGTTTGTGATTTTCGTCGGCCGACTTTATTAATCACCGCCACCGAATTTTACATAAGTCTATAAGTAATCTGAAAAAAAATATTTTCTCCGAATATACTGAATCATGACAAATCTATGTTTTGCGATACTGAAATCGGCAAATGATTAGTTAGGCGGTTGACAGCTTTAAATTGGTGTTATTTTTATCATTAAACACGACGGATGCTTTTTTCCGATTGTATTTTTAGAAAAACCAAATGATGAAAGTCACAAGTATGTTTATTTTCAACCTTAACAGAAATGATACCGACTTTTATTTACAGTCGAGTATTAGTGTATGGAATTACCGTCAATTTGCATTAAATCAGCCTTTAATTCAAACTATTTTGAAACGTACTTCCGGTAAAAGTTTTGCAACCGCTTATCCCTTGTTGACATATGATTGTTTTATACAATGCATATACTATATACACCATTTGGCCCTGCAAGTTACCCGTTTTATACGCAGCGCAGTGTTCATGGGTAACAACAACGATAGTAAGATTTTTTGCAATATGTTATTGAAACCTTTGTTGCATATAGCTTGCAATGTTTTTTCTATTCTGTTGATTAGATTATGTAATTCCCTTAGTTACAATAAATACTGAAAAGGGGATCCCTTTTACCAATTTACAACATCGCTCACGCCCCCAAGCGCCGGATAAAGGCGCACTTTATTTTAAACATATTTTTCAGCTGTTCAGTTTAAATCTCGGTGACCATCCTTTTTCGTAGTGTTATCGACTATGACATCTAACTCTTAAACATCATACGAACATGTCCTGATAGTCCCTGTAACATGTCCTGATCGTCCCTATTACATGTCCTGATAGTCCCTGTAATATATCCTGATAGTGCCTGTAAGAAACACATTTAAATCCGATATGAAATTTTATTTTATGCTTAGCAGTGAAATAGTGGATTTTAGCAATGAAATAAAAGTGGTATTTCATACGTGTGAAATATAGAGTTTCATTTGTTCATTGCCGGAATACTTTTTGTTCAATATCAAAAACTATTTAATATATATCATTCGACTGTAAATGGTCTGACTAAGAAAATGAGCTATATTTCTTTTTAAAACTGGTCAAGTATTTCAGAATTGTTGTCATTTACAGTAAAAAATGTCAAATGGTCATTTTGTTTTTCAAATAGCTTAACTAAGAAAATGAGTCATAGATTATTGAAAAACAGCAATTTTATTATACTAAGCCAATGACGTCGTCATTTTTTTTATTTATTAGCTCGCAGCTGCATGCATCACCGGCGGTACAGGAAAACTACTAATTCGCACAAAAAAACAAAAAATATTCTGCATACTGCAGTACACTTTGATTATAATGCATAAAATAAAAATAAAATGTGTCGTTCTGTCGTGATCGAAGTGATTAAACTTCAATATTATCACTCATGCTTCGCATTCCTGAAAATATAAAGTTATCACACTTCTCGATGAAATAAAACCTGTTATTATATAACCTATAAATAGACGCGTTTTCATTGGCTAAAAAGTAATTTTTTAGAAAAAATATCTAGCGATATTAATATTGACCTGTTTTATATAATTGTAAATTGAGGGTTATATAATAAAACAGTTATGGACTTTTCAGCTGTTATACATGATGTTGATATGTACCAAAAAATCATTATTGACCTCGGCTATCGCCTCGGTCAATAATGATTTTTTTGGTGCATATCACATCATGTATAACAGCTGAAAAGTCCATAATTGTATAATATTCACTCCAAAACAACAAATCCTCTATGTATATTAACATAATATTGCCAGATAATTGACCAGTACATGGACCTGGGGATTAATTTACCAGTTACGTCATTAAAGTCCCTTTCCATAACGGATAACTAAAATATAACCATTATATCATTGGAAAGAACCAGTTACGTCATTTAAGCCTCTTTCCATAACGGATAACTAAAATATAACCATTATATCATTGGAAAAAAACAGTTATGTCATTAAAGCCCCTTTCCACAACGGATAACTAAAATATAACCATTATATCATTGGAAAGAACCAGTTACGTCATTAAAGCCTATTTCCATAAAGGATAACTAAAATATAACCATTATGTCATTGGAAAGAACCAGTTACGTCATTAAAGCCCCTTTCAATAACGGATAACTAAAATATAACCATTATATCATTGGAAAGAACCAGTTTCGTCATTAAAGCCTCTTTCCATAACGGATAACTAAAATATAACCATTATATCACTGGAAAGAACCAGTTACGTCATTAAAGCCTCTTTCCATAACGGATAACTAAAATATAACCATTATAACATTGGAAAGAGAATGACTTCAGATACTGGGAATGTAAAATCGTTCGGCAACTTATTTTAAACCAATCGCACGCACGCTCTCAGTACCGTCAGTACTTCGATTAATTCTAAAATCTTAACTAATAGTTGGGTTCTATTTAAGGGCAATAATGGGTATGATTATTATAAGATTTATATTTAACCGAGCTAGTACAGCGCAGAAGTAAATCGTTGAATTAAAAGCAGCAGAAATAATTATTAACGTTACTGCGCGTTGGAGACTGTTTACAGCCCCGATGTTAGCAAGTCGATCAATTCTATTACTTTGATTACGCGGTTTCGTGCCTGCATACGATATCAAATTAGTTTTATTTTATGATGCTTTTTACCACGTTATAATTGCATTTATCAAATAACACAGTGTGTTGTAATTCTACTTTAGTTAATGGAAAGCAGAGTCATACGAGAATTTGTGTGGATGTTATAAATTATTTTTAACCTGACTGTGAAGTCTTGCATTCATTCAATAAAAGGAGTCTGCACGTGAAGTTTTTGTTTAAGGAAATGTTAAATATGGTAATTAGGTGTGTAATGCTTTAGAATGCTGTTTTCTCTAGATTTTCCAGAGCACTTGCTATTTATAGATACTATTCCCTGAGTGAATTTTTTAACGTTACATTTTACCCCAAAACACTGACTGAGATTCGAAGTGTTTGTTTCCCAATCCATTGCTCAAATCCTATAATATTAGTCTTAAAACTCGGTTTGTCTCTGTTGGTTTCACACGGTAAGCAAAAAACAATGGGATGTTGTTATTTAGCACTCCCCCACCCTCTCTCACACACACACACACACACACACAAACACACCACACACACACACACACACACAAACACACTTCGGATACAAACAATTGGAAAAAAGTCTGACACATTTCGAATCAAACCTGTATTACGGTCCAACGTTGACTCGTACAATAACAAATCAGAGTGGGCAGTCACTTTATATATATTTATTCAAAATACAAAAGACATTAAGGTCCATGAATAGACAGGTACAACACAATACATATATATACACACGGCAATAAATGGCAACATATAAAGTCTATTTTGTCACATATCATTTTTTTGTCATATATTTTCTCCATTTCTCACTTACTAAGAAGTGTTTCAGTTCAAGATTCGTTCTGTTGGGAGAGTAAAATAATGTTAAATATACTTCAACATGTAATGCTTGATTTTATAATAACACTAATAGTTCACATAATTTGCGTTGTGGGAGTGCTTATTCGATTTCCGTAACGTTCAAAATACCGAATAACGGAAATCGACGAGGTAGTTTCGTTGTTTTCTGTCGTACGGAGAATACCGATTCAACATAGACTGTCATCATACAAACATATGACGTCATCATAACGTTACATATAGGTAGCTATAATACTTTATGTTCATTATAAGGCTTTTTTTTGGAGTTCTGTGATAAAATGAATCACATTCCTGCCTATTTAAAATTGGATTTTTTAAACTCGTTGAATAAAATTGATTAATGCAAAGCTCTTTATCATATAATTTTATCCAACTCGTTTAATAAATTCAATATTAAACAGTCACTCAACGACATAAGATCCTCTAAGTCCCACAGCTTAAATCATAGCACGTGTAAGGTACAACAGTGCAACTTGTGTTCTAAGGTACAGCAGCACATTTATTCTAGTTTGTATAAAAATAGTCAATGAAACCATCTGTTACTGGGTGACTATATTATATTTATACTCTCGCATTGCATTACATGATACTAAATACAGACTGAATAGTTAATTATTGATATAAAACACAACTCTGTCACATGTTCGATATGGTGCAACAATGCCCAGAATCGAAATGAGAATCTGATGACGCGTGTAATGGACGGAAACGGTGATTTATCACTAAATGTACCACAAAATAATGATGTTATATGACCTACTGAATATATAGGCCATATATCATTTGCAAATTGATACTTTAGTACAGAGATATTTTTGATGAGTGTTTATGAGAATTCCCTATGTAACCCTGTGCGATATATAGAGGATCCTAAATCAGTTCGTATTCAATACTGATGTAATTAAACCAATATTACTAACAGTTTCCAAGATAACAATATTAACTGTGTACGAGCCAGTGTATTACATTTCTGCCCGAAGATGTCAATCTGCAAAACGTTTACATCGTTAAATAACTATGCTAATATGTATTAAACGTGCTACATATTACAGTTAATATTTAACACATTAACGTGCAGAGTATATATAGAATCTGCAACGAGTTACCATTTCATATACGATTTATGACAATAGTTAATGTTCGGCTCCCGTGTCAGTGATTAAATAGTTTTATTTTAACATTTTTGCATCAATGTTAACATAAAGACAGAGCTTGTCAGGACCCATTTATTTGTCGACTTGCTGTTAAACCTCATTCATTCCTTTAAACATCTTCGACAATTAATGAGTTACTTAAAGACACCGATGTTTACCGATATCACACATTCTGCTTGTTTATTGACATTCTTTATTGTTTTGTAATTTATTTAATTCAGTTATATCGTCTTCCAGAACTGATGTATGATTTCCCCGGCGGCATGCGAGTGTTACCATCAAGCAACACTATACACGCTGTTTTAGTGGTCTGTTGATGGTCTTACTGAGAAACGTACAGAAAATAAATCCAATACACTTGTTCAATTCAAACGATTCGTATTTTGCAACAGTGAAAAATGTCAGTTGCTCAATTTTTTCAAAAACAATTTTTTTCAGAGTTCATAAGTTGTTATAAAAGTTATATCATTTGGTTGGAAATAACTTAACTAATATAAGAAGATTAGTCGTAGATAATTGAAATCTGTTAAATAGTTTAGAAGTTATGGGGAATTAAAAACAGCAATTTCACCATACTAAGCCAATTTTTATTTATTTTTCTGCATACTGCAGTACACTTTGATTATAAAGCATAAAATAAAAATAAAATTTGTTGTTGTGTCATGAATAACAGATTTTATTTCATCTCGAAGTGATCGAACTTCAATATGTTCACTCATGCTTCGCATTCGTGAAAATATGTTTTCACACTTCGAATTCTCGATGAAATAAAATCTGTTATTCACTCCAAAACAACAAATATCCTCTATGTATATTAATATAATATTGCCAGTTAATTGACCAATACAGGGACCTGGGGATTAATTTACCAGTTGCGTCATTAAACCCTCTTTCCATAACAAATAACTTGTTTCTTGTTTTTTTCTCTCTGCAGTGTGGTATATTGCAATTTAAATAGACTATTCTACTCATTTGTTTCTGTATCGAATTGTATTAAAATGTGCACCACACTTAAAACTGATTCATCAAGTGCATGATAATCGCCACAAAGTAATAATACTGAATTGCAACTGCTCTAGTATTCTACATCTAACTATGTAATCATAGCCTCACTTCTCCCTTACCTGCTACTTCTTCTACCTACATCCCACGTACCCCTACCCCGTTATATAACATCATATTTTGTGTACTATGCCTTATGTTGTTATTTCATGTATTTCATATATGTTGTAACCTGAGTGAAACAATAAAGATTATTATTATTATTAAAACTAGAATATAACTATTATATCACTGGAAAGAACCAGTTACGTCATTAAAGCCCCTTTCCATAACGGATGACTAAAATATAACCATTATATCATTGGAAAGAACCAGTTACGTCATTAAAGCCCCTTTCCATAACGGATAACTAAAATATAACCATTATATCATTGGAAAGAACCAGTAACGTCATTAAAGCCCCTTTCCATAACGGATAACTAAAATATAACCATTATATCATTAGAAAGAGAATGACTTCAGGATGCATGCATTTTATTCTCATTTTAGCATACATATTGTAAATGTGTGACTTGTTAGCTTGGAAGCCAGCAGAAAATAATAACATTATCAACTATAAGAGAATTGTACTTTTGTAAAAGTTGAAGCTGGGTTATCATGTTTCATGTTATACCCAGGGCTTGAAGAGATGAGAGGAAATCAGAAAAGATTACAAAATGGTCATCATCAGATTCCTGATTATAGTTTAATGCCTTAAGTTCAGCTGAAAAGATAGAGGCCTTGTCAGGCAGGCGGCTCTTTATGCTGTGTTTGTGAACAACAGCTGCTGCAGCTACCTTATCTCCATCTTTAGAACCATCTGTGTATATATGTCGAAAGTTACTGTATTTCGATTTAATTTCATTAAATTTGCTTTAAAAGACAGTACGGTCTGTACTGGATTTGGTACTATTACAAAGATCAAAAATAAGAGTTGGTGTTTCCAAGGTCCACGGTGGAATTTGTGGTACTTTGTACTTGGCAATCAAATTTAGGTCGATGTCAGTGTCTCTTAATTTTGATTTAATATGAAGACCAAATGGCCGAATGGCCTTCGGTTTTCGATCAAAATGAGGTTCATAACTACGATTAAAAACATTATCGAAAGTTGGGTTTGAAGGGTTAGTTGATTTTCTCATGTAAATAGTATCAAAATGTATCGGTATTAGTGTGACCTTAGAGGTTACATTCATTTCCTATTTAAATGTTTATAATTAGCTGTTGTTACTCCTTTGGGGACGCATTCATTTCTATAATTCAAAACGTTTGATTATTTTGCCTCCTCCCACGAGCTTGTTAGGAAATGATATACGACCGATTAACCGCGGTTAAAGCAGAAATGAGAAAGTAATCTAATTTGTATAACGAAGTATTTGGATGTTCATTCAGAAAATCTATAATTTGTCCAGATTTTGACAAAATGAAAGTTTTGACTTTTTGTTCATTCGATTGACGGACGTGATTGTTCCCCGTTCTAGGACTATATTTGCGATAGTTTTATATATATGCTACCTCTTGCAATACTCTTCAAAGGTCAGTAGTCACTCCCGAAATATTTTTTATTTTTATATATTATAAAAATTAATAACAGTTTTGATTTTTTACTAATAAAATTAAAATTTGGAGTGTGAGCCGTGTAAACAAGGTATCTGTTTCCTTTGTTCATGCAAATGTTCTTCGCGCGTTTCAAATCTTAAATTTTAAAAATCTCAGGATTTTGTGTTGAAAAGTTTTGGCAGGCCTGATATTTAACCGAGTTAAAAGCAGCAGAAATAATTGTTTACGTTACTGCGTGTTGGAGACTGTTTACAGCCCCGATGTTAGCAAGTCAATCAATTCTATTACTTTCATTACGCGTTTCGTGCCTGCATACTATATCAAATTAGTTTTATTTTATGATGCTTTTTACCACGTTATAATTGCATTTATTAAATAACACAGTGTGCTTTAACGACTTTTGTTGTAATTCTACTTTAGTTAATGGAAAGCAGAGGCATACGTGAATTTGTGTGGATGTCATAAATGTGTTTTTAACGTGACTGTGTTACTTAATAAGTCTTGCACTCATTCAATAAAAGGAGTATGCGCATGAAGCTTTTGTTTAAGGAACGGTTTAATATGGTAATTAGGTGTGTAAGGCTTTAGCATGCTGTTTTCTCCAGATTTTCAAGCTCGCCAAAAGGCCTAGTGCCATAGGGCGAGCAAAAAAAAAAAAAAAAAAAAAAAAAAAAAAAAAAAAAAATAATAAAAAAAAAAAAAAAAACTAACTCCAGATTTTCTAGAGCACCTGCTGCTATGTATACTATTCCCTGAGTGAACTTTTTAACGTTACATTTTACCCAAAAACACCGACTGAGATTCGGAGTGTTTGTTTCCCAATCCCTTTCTCAAACCCTATAACATTGGACTTAATACTCGGTTGGTCTCTTTCGGTTTCACGGTAAGCATTACGTGGTCCGAGTATTAACTTCCATACCCCATCCAACCCCTTCTCCAAGAAGGAAAAACGGGGTTGACTGGGGTATAAAATAATTCTTAATTCCGGCTTAAACTGTTTGCGTATTGTAAAATTAAAACATTTAATAGGTAATTATAAACAGGTTATCGCATTTTTCTAATAAAACATATTTTTTAAACGTGTTTCATTGTCGAAATATCGGTTATAAAATCCTGCTAATATAAGCTTTCCCATCGCTTAATGGAATTAAGGCGGGGCCACGTAATGCAAAAAAAAAATCAAACAAGGTGATGTTGTAAATTGAGATATAGTTTCATTGTTTGCTGTCATACGGAGAAGACCGATTCAACATAAGACGTCCTCAGTAGACTGTCATCATACAAACATATGACGTCATCATAACGTTACATATCGGTAGCTATAATACTTAATGTTCATTACAAGGCTTTTTTGGAGTTCTGTGATAAAAAGAATCACATTCCTGCCTATTTAAAGTTGGATTTTTTAACTCGTTGAATAAAATTGATTAATTCAAACTCGTTGAATAAAATTGAGTTAATACGCGGCAAGACCTCGTAACATGTATTTTTATCCAACTCGTTTAATAAATTCAATATTAAACAGTCACTCAAAGACATAAGATCCTCTAAGTCCCACAGCTTAAACCATAACACGTGTAAGGTACAACAGTGCAACTTGTTCTAAGGTACAGCAGCACCTTTAGGAATGATTCAACAAAGCAGTCAATGAAAACATCTGTTTATCACTGAAAGTACCACTGAATAATGATGGTATATGACCTACTGAAGATACACGCCATATATCATTTGCAAATTGATACTTTAGTACATAGGATATTTTTGATGAGTAGTCCCTATGTAACGACATCACAACACACTGCGATATATATAGGATCCTAAACCAGTTCGTATTCAAAACTGATGTAATGACATGAGTCCTAATGAGTTTTGAATCATGTTTACGAACAATTACCAAGACAACACTATTAACTGTAAACGAGCCGGTGTATTACAATTCTGCCCGAAGATGTCAGTCTGAAAAACTTTCACATCATTAAATATTGTATTGAACGTGCTACATATTACAGATTATGCTTAACACATTAACGTACAGCGTACATATAGAATCTGGAACGAGTTACCATTTCATGTAAGATTTATGAAAATAGTTAATTCTTGGCTTCCGTGTCAGTGATTAAATAGCTTTATTTTAACTTTTTTGTCCATCGGAATATACCGATAATGTTAAAACAAAGACAGAGAGCTTATCTAGACCGTTTTATTTGTCGACTTGCTGTTACACCTCATCCATTCCTTGAACAATCTTCGTCCATTAATGAGTTACTTAAAGACAACAATGTTTACCCATATCACACGTTCTGATTGTTTACTAACATTCTATATTGTTTTGTAATTTATTTAATTCAGTTATTTCGTCTTCCAGGGCTGATGTATGATTTCCCCGGCGGCATGCGAGTGTTACCATCAAGCCACACTATATACCCTATATGAGTGGTCTGTAGATGGTCTTACCAAGTAATGTACAGCAAATAAAGGCAATACACATGTTTAAATCAAATGATCATTCTTTCTTTTTTTTTGCAAACTGGAACACACAATTTAAACGGACCACTACATGCAAAACAGTAAGGGGAATGATGAATATGATAAAAAATAAACGAACAGTGTGTAGATGTTAGACTTTTTATATTTGTAATTGTTAACAATCAAAGCACATTTATCATGAACGATTTGAGCACTACATATTAAACTAGTCATCATGAGACAAAATGAACATGTTTTAAATGTTGGCATCTGTGTTGTATATAATGTTATACTATGAATTTGTAGACATCTGAAATTATATGTGTTATGGATCACTAAATAGAATGTTGTTTCATGATTAGAATGTGAGGAATTGGGGAAAGATACATGGTTATAATATGAAGAATTGGTAAATTATCATAGTTATAAAAAAAACAAAACTTAATGATAATATAATAGGAATTGGAGCGTCTTGGAAGGTAATCTCAGTTTTTAGCAATGTAAATTTACTTTAGAAGAAAAGGTTTAATGTTAGATGTGTGTTGTTATTGAAATCTATTTGGCGATATATAATAAGAGAATGAGAATAAATAGCAGTGGAATAAACCTATTCAAACTCTTTAGAAGATGCTTCAGTCAAAGTTTCATCAACTCTGACAGAGATACACAAGCAGTTAGTAATATGCAAACACAATTTCCTTTATATTATTCTTATAATTAATATTAAGTATTGAACAAATGCAAGTTATTGGCGTCGCGAGCTTTTAAAAAATCAAGATTGCCGTTTGTCCCTTTAATAAAGTTTAACATCAATCAATAATCCGTGACGATAACGATTTGGAACCAGCTATTCGTATGCTGAGAAAGATGTATAGACTGTATCCCTAAAATTGATACCTAATTCAAGTAGTAAAAGTCCCATAAAATGCCTGTATACCAATTTGACTGCGTCCCGGTATTCTTACTAGAATACAGGTTACATTGCACCATTGATTTTCCTTCTTTGTTTTATATAGGACGAATGTATATCAAGAGATAAAAAATGCGCATTTTTCTCAGTAGAAAATTTTAAAACACATATCAATCAAACGGTCGAGCGTCCGCCAATATAAAAATGCAATAAAAACAGGGGGTCATGTATCATGTAAGAACAAGCCAATCTGTTGAATGACGTCACGTTCTATTTTGACACGTCACAGATAGATTTACTCCATTTCTACTTTCGCTTTACTGTCTATGTCAGTTATAATTAAATATCTCAAAAAAACACTAATCAATGTTCACAATACATCATTTGGCTGAATTATAGGTAATAATAACAAAAAGCAATCAAAAGTATGACTATACACCACGGAAGCACAAATGCAATGGTGCAATGTAACCTACAGTTGTTTTATGAACAGTAAAATTACGTTGATACACAGTCCAACATCCAATGCAGATTTCTGAGTCCGGGATAAATATAGCCGGCAATGAGCTGCGTTGCAGCGTATTCACAGTCAAGAAAATATTGGTTAAGGATATGTTGCCTGCTTTTTAATTTAGTCTTTTGACTGTTACTTGTGATACGCAGGCTTCATAACCTCTGCTCCCAACTAAATTTCATTTTGTTTATTTCGCCCATTGTTTTCTCGTTTAGGGCAAAGCGTTTTGTTTGAAACTGGGACCATACGCCGCTGGACATAGAACCGCATTAAAGGTTCCATGTTAACCGTCATATGCATACCATCTTTGGGATGGCTTAAATTTCTGTACTATTGACATTATTAATATTGAGTTCTGCTCAACCCGGGGCTAGAGGGCGTGAACGGTAGCAAGCACTTTTCACTCCCATTCTCAATCAATGTTTTTTTTTATTTAACGTGTTCGACGATGTCCTAATTTCTCCTTTCATACTTTTTTTTAACGACACATCTTTAGAATGACATTTTCATTTCGAATACATTTGTGGATAATATTGTACTCTGTTATCACTTAGACTTTCTGCGAGGCGTGAAAGTTGCTGCATCTTACACAACCTCTTTCAATAAAATCGTGTCTGCAACTACATTCTTGCATTCGTTGTTTTCGGATGATTTCATGTTTCTTTCTCAGTATGTATTTCAAACGTTTTAAACAGTCATTCGTACATTTCGGACTGTTAATTTAAATTGAGTGATATTTTCCGTACATATTGCTTAGTTGTCACGTAAAACATATTACTGTATTGCAAATTTAGTATGATATTGTATAATATTATGTTAATTATGCAGTTATCATAATAAGAGGCGTAACATACTTAGTAGTGTAGTTATCATTAACAAAGGAATAACAAGTTTATTAGTAAATTTACCATTAAGAAAGGTATATCATAATTCAGTAGTACATTTATCATTAAGAAAGGTATACCATAGTTCAGTAGTACATGTACCATTAAGAAAGGTATACCATAGTTCAGTAGTATATTTACCATTAAGAAAGGTATACCATAATTCAGTAGTACATTTACCATTAAGAAAGGTATACCATAGTTCAGTAGTACATTTACCATTAAGAAAGGTATACCATAATTCAGTAGTACATTTACCATTAAGAAAGGTATACCATAGTTCAGTAGTACATTTACCATTAAGAAAGGTGTACCATAGTTCAGTAGTACATTTACCATTAAGAAAGGTATACCATAATTCAGTAGTACATTTACCATTAAGAAAGGTATACCATAGTTCAGTAGTACATTTACCATTAAGAAAGGTATACCATAGTTCAGTAGTACATTTACCGTTAAGAAAGATATACCATAGTTCAGTAGTACAGTTATTATTAAGGGAGGTATATCATACATTAGTACAAATATCATTGAAAGATGTATAACATGTTTTAGTAGTTCATTTACCATTTAATCTTGATTGTATAGTTACCATATAGTGAATCATGAACTAAATTGCTTCTGCTCGCTGTTAATAACCGTAACTTTGTCTAAATAGGTTATAGTCCTACAAGTTTGCAACGTACTGCATGTTTAGTAGTCAAATCATTAACGTAGTCAAATCATTAACGTAGTCAAATCATTAACAGTTTTCCACTGAGCATTGTTCGATGTAAACCCTATGCTAATATCTACAAAAGTCCTGAAAAGGACTGTTACGTTTGATGTTTGTTTTAATCTTAACATTGTCTCGTCGTGTCATTAACGGTTTACTTTTGTGTTGCTCTGGCTTCTGCAAAGGCATTGAGTACTTACCGTGCGGTTTCTAAGGGTTTGTTATATTTATATGCATATGATCATCTTTGAAGGCTTTTTATTGCCTATTAATGCCTGATTTGTTACAGGATATAGCATGAAGGGAATTGCTTTATTTTAATCTGTCCGTTTAGTTGGGATGACAATATAATATGAGTGAGGGTTGGTGTACCACAGAACCTGGTGTATCATCTGATCCCTGAGCACTCCGCTACAAGCATACCGTCGGGTTATGACTGACGCTAAAATTATTATCACATATCGTCACTGTGTTATTTATCCTACTTATTGCATACGCATTTACAAGCTCCGTTTACTTTCAGTGTAACAGGAAACGTCAATTTCAATAAGTCATATTTGGTGTGTAATGTATACTTGTTCGTGATTGGTGCACTTTTCTATTCATGTCAAAGAAAGCATGTCACGTGATGTAAACAATGTTGATTTCATTGTGAAAATTCCCATTATGTAATGACAATAGGTTTGTTTCAAATACATGTTTTTGGTGAAAATTAAGCCTTACAAACTATGTTATTCTCTCTAATTTAAAAATGTGTATGCAATAAAAAGGTTATATTGGGATATATGCACTCGTTCTTTTGCGCATACATATTGCGCTCCTAAAGTCGCGCAATATTAATACGCAAAAGAACTCGTGCATAGATCCCAATACAAATCTATAACCTATAATTATCGGTATCAGACACGTATTGGGTGTAGTAGTTGAAATCCTGATGAGTTTGTTTTTTGCATGGTGTTTTACGTCATTTTCAACACAATTAAGGTTATATATATGACGGTCGATTTTGTGGTGGAGGCAGACCACCCATTTTTCCTGGGTTTTCCGGCATCCGTAAGAATCGATAGGTAGTGTTCTTTAAATCACACAAAACAAGGACGTTAATTGGTATTTTCCAGTTACATTGTAAACATACTTACTTCAAAGACATACTTTCATGAACAATAACTGAAAACATTTACCTTTTGTAAGCAATTATAATAATAATAATAATAACAAAGAATAACAGCAATTATAATAATAATAATAATAATAATAATAATAACAATAGACTTTATTTACAGAGGGTAATACACATTTATTTACAAAATTATTCTTCCATGTAGCCCTCTATTATTTACACATTTACAATACTTATTGGCAAATCGGTTAAACATAATGAATAAGAGATTAACATATCAGCAGCCCGTCTCACACCCCTTGTATAACCTTGTATAAGCAGCCACCTCTCATTCAGCTTCTGTCAACAGGCCTTCTCATACATTAGATTTCAAAATACTCAAACTCACAAATAATAATAATAAGATTAAGAAACATAAAACATGCACAAAAAAGTGACGACATCATAATATATATGTAGATATCTGAAAACATAGACAAACAAAAAAAAGGATATTAATTATTTGAAAAACAATAATAACAAAACACACAAACAAGCAAACAAAGCTAAACGCTAACACTTTCCAACATACTTACATACAATCATACTGTCTGATGTACATATCTAACTCTCTATATTCTCTAGTATTCTATTTACAAAATGTTAAATATTCTGAACTCAAATAATTTCAGATTTAGATATATTATTCGCAATCTTTAATATCAGTCTAGATGTTTTAGTAAAACATTAATAACTTTATGATGTTTGTTGTATCCATTTTACGAAGTTGCAATGACAAGAATCAACTGTATCAAGTACAGGCGATCTTTTTTTACGTTTCAGACATGAAGTCAAGATCAAATTTAGGATTTCCAGGCTGAGATGTGGCCTCTATCATTAATATTGCCCGTGCATGTCTTTGATAATTTCCCCAGAGCTCTATCAATAAGGAAACGTATCCAGACAAAGTAAAACGTATCTCTGCATTTAAAGTATCAGGGGTTTTATACACAGGAAAAGAAAGCCACATGTAAATTGCTTATGTAGGCGATATGTATATCATATGAAAGTAACACATATGTAATACATTTGTACTATTTAAAGAAGTATGTAACATATATATATAAATAAATCATTTGTGGAGCGCTGTGGTCTAGTGGTAGAGCGTTGGACCCATGATCCAAAAGTCGTGGGTTCGATTCCCGTCATTTCCATATGCGTTGTGTCCCTGAGCAAGACACTTTATCTGCATTGCTAAGTACTGGTTCTACCCAGGAAGACATCGAGAGTGATTCAAATAAGTTCATAGAGCTTTCGTTACAATCGATGTAAAATAAATAGGTTTAAACTAATAAATCAGACATAAGCACAGGTCAAGTTATATATATATATATTCATTCTGTCGAAACTGTCGGAATACATATTGAAAACATACTAACTTTCGCTATTTAATTACTTCTATATATATATATATATATATTATATACATATACTTCATGTACATGTACTTCAGTCATACTTTTAAGGCTATGAAAACGTTGCTTTTAATATACAAATAATGGGATAAAGTAGTGTCTATGAAATGCTAAAACAGTTTGACAATAGAATACCATATGTTACTAGGCAAGGCTTTTTAGCGTGAGATAATGGTGAACGGGTGAAAACACGGTCGGTCAAGTATTAGTGTAAAGACGATCGAATTTATCGGAAGGTTGAAGCAAGGTCAACCAAGAAAGCATGGATGCATTGCATCATAGTTGTCGGAAGCAATATATTGCACAAAATACAGAACGATTTATCACTTAAGAAATCCACTGATCTCTACATAGAACGATTTACAAATGTACAAAACCCTAACATGATAGGATGTCTTGCTTATCTACTGCGTTTTTTTCATCCTTTCCAATATATTTGTTCATGAGCGTTAAGCGGATACAACTTGTATACACTGTCTTCAGCAGCTTTAGTAAAACTCATTGAAATGTCTGTTGATTTGTATTCGCCTAAGAGAATTATACTGTACATAGCGATGGTGATTTGTTAACTGTATCGATTTTTATTACACACTTTCCAAAGTCTATATGTGGCTTTTATAGCGGCGTGCGGCAGATGTTGCCTGTGATCGTGTCTGTCATAGGCTTTGTAATACGAATGTTGACCAAATCAATGCGCATCGTAAATAATGCTCAAGCTTTTATTGTCTTCCTGATATGCGTTATATCTATCTGCCTATTTAGTTGCTTTGCTCTTGGCTCGGTGTCCTTGTTTGTTTCGCTCGATATGTATACGTGTCCATCGTTATCGGAGTGTTGACGTATTATTTATTCACGTGTTATTTATTCGCAACAGCTTTGCAGCATTACTCGAATGTATGTCGAAGGTACGATATTATTTACGCCATACTAGTGTGACGCGCGTCAGATTCCCGCAAAAATGAATTTGCATTAAAAATCAAAGTTCTCTTCAATATTTTGCATGTCATTTAGTCGATAGATCCATCTATAGTTTATTTACATGAAAGTAGAGATAAAACATTCATCTTTATTGTAAATAACAAACATGCAACGCATTTCGTACATCAACACGTGTGGCTAACAGATATATTGTTTATATAGCAGAAGCTTAGCAATAGAGCACTATTTTCTGTAAAATGTCGAAGAAGGTCTTCCCAAGAAGACCTCATCGCTCCTGTTGTTAACGTGTTACACGCTTTAATAGTAACCTATTGTATTTACGGGTTTATGAGAAAATTAGTTTTCGTTTTCTGGCTTATACTGAAGTATCGAACTATTTTCCATCTCAACATACATGCATGTGTTTATCAGCTCCGTCATGAACTTGTTTACTGGCCACATATCGGCTTTATCGTGCTGTACTATACCCTCTAAAAAATATTTTCAACCACATATTCATATTGAATGTGTTATTATTACACCTCACATTCCTGGATAAATTGCCCATACCCTTAAGCGTGAAGCAATTTTTATTATTATACCTCACATAAAACACCCATGCTAAATCCCCATAGACAACAATGTGTAATTTCTTACTATCTTACGCGAGGGTGATAGTACAGGGTGATAGATAGTAAATCGCAGGGTGATAGTAAAAAAAGTATCACATGCGCAGGTTTGATGCGCGCTGTTTCGGTGACGTCATCGGGTCTGTATCGGGAAATTGCAGTTTTTAACCCGTTTCACTCAAACAAGCAATGGAGCAGTCTAAATTAAAATTATTTTTGCCCGAGGATTTTTCGTTTTTTCTCGGGCGTTAATCATATCCTCAGGGTGAACATTCTTACTATCACCCTCTCATGAATGTGATATTTATATACTGTTCACCGGTAAGGCCAAATAAAAAAAATAGGTATGGTTCAGGTAACACTGACAAAAAAAAATAGGGTAGGTAGGTAGGCTTTTTTAAAAAAAAAATCTCAATAATGAATCCAATTCTGATAATGAATTTAATATGTTAATTACTATACCTTGAGTTCGATTTTTTTGCATTATCGACAAAAGAATTTTTTTTGTTTTTTTTAATTACTATTATATTCGGTCGGGTTACCTGAACCACACCTATTTTTTATTTGGCCTAAACAATTTTTACTATCACACGATTGTGACGTCACGGGAAGTATAAAAATAGGTTTTGGGTTTTTCCAAGTATGACACGCTTTGCGCTATTGGAAATCGGTGGATGCTTATTAAAATACAGTTACTGTTGAAGTTATGTCAATCGTTACCAAATGACAATAAACAAATATTGCGAGCAGATTCGCGACAATTTCGGAAGCGGATTTGACGACCCTGGAACTGGACATTTTTTGTTCGGTATAATAAAATAAATATTTCATCGCCTCTGTTGACATTATTTTTCTCAGTTTGACAATATGTCACCCTCACTGGGGTGCAATATTTATATAATGTTAATCTGTACTTGAAAGAATAAAAACTACACATTTTTATTTTCATTTTTATTTTCTGTAGTGTGCTTTGCGGTCTTAAAAATTAAATAAAATATAATTCAAGCGACTGAGCACAAAAAAGCATTCAGACTATTCAATGTTGTTGTTTCTTAATTATCATTCGCATCACCGCTTTGGGTAATTGCATTGCTTCTTAATGAATTAATAAACAGAACAGAACAGTATTTTGGTCAGAATGATTTTACACAATACACGATTTATTTTAAAGAATAATTTAATATAATTAGTATACAATTTATGGATAGAAACTAAACAATATTTAAACACAAATACTACAACAACAACAAAACCAGCATGCTTTTGAAAGTGACAGTACAATACATAATTATATATTATAGAATCGAATGAATTTAAACTCAGCTGTTTAATAAAAACAGTTATTTGGTCATATACACTTTTGGTGTATTAAGCAAAATTTATTAGATCTTTTTTATTGTCAGATTTCATTAATTCACAGAATTTAATAAAGCTTTGATGTTTATAATGTTTTCAATATGAAATTGCTTATTATAACGTTAAAAACAGGGCAACTTACAATGAAATGCTATTAATTGTTCGATATCATTTTTTCCCCAAAACAAATAAGTATCTTTTATCTATTTCGTCCATATCTACCTTGCTCAATTCTTAGAGAATGAGGGGAAAGCCTTAGGTTCGAAATAAAATATCTAAAGTTATTTGGTGAAATATCAATGTAGTTTTCAAATGCAATATCATTTTTGAAGTATTTATACCAACATAAGGCACCACTATTATTACAATTGTCTTGCCATTTTCGAATAAAACAATCAAATATTAAACAAAAACAAATAAAGCAGACTTGAAGTTAATTTGACAAAATTATTATATCTTACATCAAACCAAGTCTCTGGTTCAACGCAGTGTACAGAGTATTGTTCTCTAATTAAATAGAATGTTACGATAACAAGCAACTGATATTGTCAATTAGCGGTTTCGCTCCTTTACATATGAGTGAAGGAATGACGCGAGTATTTATCGGTCTCTTTGAAATCAATGTTAAAATGTCAATTAATAATGATTTGCGACAACTCAAGTATGGATAAGGCAGAAGGGAAACTTCTATAATCTGTTTCTCTAAAACAAATGCGTAAAGTGCATTGTCTTTTAATATTCTTGTTCTTGTCTCTTTGAAAGCAAGGTTAAAATGTCAGTTAATAATGATTTGCGACAAGTTCAAGAATGGCTAATGCAGAAGGGTAACTTCTTTTATTTGTTTCCTAAAAATGTGTAAGTGCTTTGTCTTTTGATGTTCTTGTTCTTGTCTAAGTCAATTCCTGGTTGTTATATATCCTTATACATCTTTCCTTAAACTAGATCTATACTCTTAAAAACATATTCTTCTTAATTTTCATTACAATGTAAACTGCTATTTTTAATTATATTGTAAAGTATGTATTTGAATATAGGCTGTGTCAAAAAAAGAGAAAAGATAATAGTCGAAATACGCAAACATTTACATTTTACATATATATATATAAATGTATATTCTAATGCAACTATTATGTAACACATTGCTCCATTGGAAATTTGCAACCGTAAAACATCCAGTCTGAAAAATGTGTGACGTCACATAACGTCGATACAAACGACGTCAAATGATGACGTCAACAAAATGCTTCCATCTGTGAATCTGAGTTTTCATAGATGTATGTATGATTTTATTTTATATTTGTAGCATTTAAATGAAAAAGCATTAGAATCGAGATAACCATGCTAAGATTTTCAGTCTGGGACGGTATACTGTGGTTGGTTTTACGGTCTGAAATTACGTTCACATACCGTCCCAGACTGAAAATCTTAGCTATACATCAACAAATGTAGTGTTTCTTTTTGTGTCGCCTGCATAGCATGGTAGACACTTAGGGATCACTTTGTCCGTCGTCCGTCGTCTGTCGTCGTCCGTCGTCCGTCACACTTAAACTTGCAACATAACCTTGGCCATAACTTGAAAAGTAGTTTACATATGTTCATGAAACATTACACACATCTTTATCTTAAACCTTAGGAATGATGTTATGTTCAATAACTCTGACTTTCATTTTGACAGAGTTATGCCTCCTTTCATAAAACTTTAACCTGCAACCTAACCAAGCTCACAACTTGGCAAAATGTAGACCTATTGTCATGAAACTTTATACAGTTCTTCCTTATCAATTATCCGATGCAGATGTATTTCCCTTTTCATAAACTTTAATGCTTAAAAAAAACTGCTCCATAATTCATGAAGGATTGCATGCCGTTTCTTTAAACTTTATAGTTAGATTGACTGATTTGTGCTTGGTCAAATAATCACAGGCAGGCGACACAACCTTCTAGTTAATTATATACGTACAATGTGTCACAGTATTTTACATTCTTGTCAACTCAGACGACACAAACTATACCAGCTGTTATCCTTTCCATGAACGTATTCGTGGTTCGGAGTCTTGTTTGTGTTACAACATATGTCGTTATCGTTGTCAGTCTTGTTTGTGTACTACATATGTCGTTTTCATCGTCCAGAGTTTTCTAATGTGTGCTCCCTACGTCGACTGGTATCGAGCCAACTTGGTAAACGACTTGATGGTCAGATACTATTATGGATTTGGGGCTTCTGACTGGTTGAAAAAAGTATAATGTCTATTAGGGCATATTGGATTAAATTACCCAAATAATAACAAATCCCCATAAAACATCAAAATATTGTATTTCCATTATAAAACATGTTGATTTAGGATATTTTGACTGAAATTTGCATTTTTATTGATACAACTGTACTGAGAGTATATTTGCAAAAAGTAAAATTTCTTGAGTGCCATTCTGGGGGTGGCCACCTTCAGCGAAATATTAGAGGCTGAAAGCAATACAATACTCCCAATTTGCTGGTCATTTTTGAGTGTCTCTAAGATAGTTCTTTAAACAAAGTTAGGTTTTATCGTCCGTTCGGATATAGGAATAGATGTTGCAGGCCAAAATGCTATAATGGAGACCTATGGGAAATGCAGTAATGGTATATGATCTAAATGTATACTTTTGTAAGTATCCGATTTTACCCGGCTAGAAGCGGCTTTATGGTGAAAACATATTTCCTGTTCTGGTTCCCTGTTGTTAGTAGCGGATACAGCACGAGACATTTTAATTATAAACCCAGCGGCCAGTGTATTGGAGATACAGGGTGAATTAAGAAAGATCTTTATAGATAGAACAGTGAGTCTGATAATCGTCCATTGGTCATTTGTATTCCAAACTCAACTGTTCATTATTTTCATTTATTTTTACAAAGGATTAACTCCGATACAGATTGCCATTTACCCATCTAATGATGTTGAAGATGTGTTTACTACATATGTTTAGGTTATTAGATTTGTATTGGGATATATGCACGAGTTCTTTCGCGTATTAATATTGCGCGACTTCAGGAGCGCAATATTTATGCGCAAAAGAACGAGTGCATATACCCCAACATAAATATAATAACCTTTTTATTGCATAGGCATTTTTAAATTAGAGAGAATAAAATAGGTTGTAACATTTTATTTTCACCAAAATCACGTATTTGAAACAAACATACTGCCATTACATAATGGGAATTTTCACAATGAAATCAACATTGTTTACATCACCTGACATACTTTCTTTGACATGAACAGAAAAGTGTACCAATCACGAACAAGTATACATTACACACCCATATATGACTTTACTACGGGCGAATATTGACGTTTCCTGTCACATTGAAAGAAAACGGGCTTGTAAATGCGTATGCAATAAAATGGCTTGTGGATGTGTACTACAATAATGATCTAACATCACGAGTAGTATAACGTAATGTCAGTTGGACGGACTATAAACCTTAGAATTACACACACACACACGGCAATGGGCCGAAGAAATATCGAACTGGTGTCGCAGCAGGAGGTAGAACTCCCCCAACGTGACCTGGAAACTGAATATCATGGTTTCAAATTTAATGGGATCAAGATAATTATATACATTTCCAGTAGTTTTCTTCATCTCCATCATTGTCATTTTTTGCTCATCACCAATTTGGCAATATGGCATACGGAGAAAAAAACATAGGCTCATATGGCTTATGAAGAAAAAAAACACTAACGGAGGCGCAACAATCATAGACCACCATCTGGTCCTCTCGCAACTGTATGTACGTTATTAGTTCATTCGGATGCGTGGTTTTAGTATTCTGAATAACATCTGACATTTCCGGGTGAAAGATTGCCAATGGAACACACTCATGTGACATTCGGAATCATGTTTGATGCTAGAAATATGATGGAAAATCCGATATAGCTATGATATTTGATGACTTAAAAAAAATACCGTCAATTGTCAATGGATATTATATTATAATTGTTTCGAAGGACTTGAATTGATACTTTGAATTGAATTGTGTTTCAATCTGTTTCAGTTGAGTAGTAGTAGTAGTAGTAGTAGTAGTAGTATAGCAGTAGTATAGCAGTACCAGCAGCAGCATTATTATTAATATTATTAATATTATTATTATTATTAGTAGTAGTAGTAGTCTAGCAGTATGATAGCAGTACCAGCAGCAGCATTAGTAGTAGTACTAATAGTAGTGGTAGTAGTAGTAGTAGTAGTAGTAGTAGTGTAGTAGTAGTAGTAGTAGTAGTAGCAGTAGTTGCAGTAGCAGTAGCAATAGCAATAGCAGTAGTAGTAGTAGTAGTAGTAGTAGCAGTAGCAGTAGCAGTAGTAGTTGCAGTAGCAGTAGTAGTAGTAGTATAGCAGTACCAGCAGCAGCATTAGTAGTAGTAGTAGTAGTAGTAGTAGTATAGCAGTACCAGCAGCAGCATTAGTAGTAGTAGTAGTAGTAGTAGTAGTAGTAGTAGTATAGCAGTACCAGCAGCAGCATTAGTAGTAGTAGTAGTAGTAGTAGTAGTAGTTGCAGTAGCAATAGCAATAGCAGTAGCAGTAGCAGTAGTAGTAGTAGTAGCAGTAGCAGTAGCAGTAGCAGTAGCAGTAGTAGTAGTAGTAGTTGCAGTAGCAGTATCAGTAGTAGTAGTAGTAGTAGCAGTAGCAGTAGCAGTAGCAGTAGCAGCAGCAGCAGTCGCAGTCGCAGTAGCAGTAGCAGTCGCAGTAGCAGTAGCAGTCGCAGTCGCAGCAGCAGCAGCAGTAGTAGTATAGCAGTAGTATAGCAGTACCACAGCAGGTACATACGTTTCTGTAATGATGCCTCTACGATGCTCTAAACAGTGTACTTGCGTGTGCACATATTTTCATATTATTCAAGTCCAAAACGTTCAAACAACGGAATATCCCCAGTTTCAAATGTGCTTTTTCATTTTAAGTGTTTCTGACGTACCGTACCAATCCTAATGGTTTGATGTTTGAATGTTGTTTTACCTCATTTGAGTACATTTGATGGTCGATATGTTTGTTTCAAAGGCAGACCGTCCCATTTTTCCTGGGTAGAACCAGTGCTATATTACGCACTACGTACGAATCGACACTGGATTATCACACCAGTATCCGGGACACTAATGGAATACTTGTAGTTCTGCTCCACTTCTAAAGAGGCTGCCATGCATTATTAAAGCAACATAACGGTCTAGCTATTCTCTTTTCTGTTAAGGTGAAAACAAGTACATCATTCTAATCTGTTAAAGCGCGGCGTGACAGCAATACACTTTTGCACATGGTTCAAACTTTATTTAGACCATGGAAACAAAAATACAAGTTCTAAGATAAAAACAAAACCCACCTATATTCGATATTTGAATTATTGAAAACAAGTAGTAAGGCCAAATAAAAGGTAAAACATTACAGTTATTATAACAGCGCAGAATATGTTTACTCCGGAAAGAAGTTTAAACCTCCAGGTTGTTTCGATAGATGACAATATGTGTGATATTAAAGCTCAAGTACACCAATGGGAAAATGTGCGGCCGGTACGTGGCTCGAACCCGGGACCCTCACTTACAGGGCAATTACTCTACCAGCTGAGCTAACTTGGCCACCGGATACCCAATATCACCACACTCCTCCCCTTTTTACATTTTAAGAGCTGACCCAGCTCGTCCGCTGATTCCAGACAGTTTTCAGTAATTACTTGTTTCCTATAGCATTAAAAGCAAGGAATGCTATTAATTTTATAAGTTTTTCCCGAAAGATACAGTATCTTACATTTCGTTCTGGCCTATTTCGTCCATATATACCTTGCTCTATGAGAGGAAAGCCTTAGCCTCGAAATAAAATATCTAAGGTTATTTGGTGAGATATCAATGCATTTTTCAAGTGCAATATTATTTTTGATGAAGTATTTATACGAACATAAGGCACCACTATTATTAAATTTTCTTGTCGTTTAAAAATTAAACAAAAACAAATACAGCAGTCCTGAAGGTTAATTTGACAAAAATATTATATCTTACATCAAACCAAGTCTCTGGTCCAACGCAGTGTGCAGAGTATAGTTCTCTAATTAAATAGAATGTTACAAGCACCTGCGATTGCCAATCGGTGATTTCGCTCCTTTGCATATGAGTGAAGGAGTGACGCGAGTTTTTGTCGGTCTCTTTGCAATCTAGGTTAAAATGTCAATTAATAATGATTCGCTGCAACTTCAAGTATGGATAATGCTGAAGGGAAACTTCCAAAATCTGTTTTTCTAAAAATAATGCGAAAATTGCATTTCTTTTAACATTCTTTTTCTTGTCACTTTGAAATCAAGGTTAAAATGTCAATTAATAATGATTTGCGGCAACTTCAAGTATGGCTAATGCAGAAGGGTAACTTCTTTTATCCGTTTCCTAAAAATGTGTAACATGCTTTGTCTGTTGATGTTCTTGTTCATGTCTAAGGCAATGCCTATTGTTATATAGCCTTATAAATCTTTCACTAAACTATACTCTTAAAAACATATTCTTCATACTTTCATAGCAAAGTAAACGGCTTAGTTTAATTACATTTGAAGATAGATTGTTTCAAAAATCAAAAAAACAGTCGAAGTACACAATAATTTACATAATTATGTAAATGTATAATTATCGCATTCGGAATATTTTTCAAAAACAATAATTAACACACGTTTTAATCAATATACTCATGTTACACCTTATTTGACATTCTTAGATTGATATGTATACATCAATTGGGCCCGGATACAAAATTAGTGTTACTTTTTGTGTGGCCTGCGCAGCATGGTCTGTCGTCGTCCGTCGTCGTCGTCCGTCGTCCGTCACACTTAAACCTGCAACATTACCTTGGTCATAACTTGAAAAGTAGTTGACATATGTTCATGAAACTTCACACACATCTTCATCTTAACCTAAGGAATACCCAATAACTCTGACTTTCATTTTGACGTAGTTATGCCCCCTTTCATAACCTAACCAAGCTCATAACTAGCCATAACTTAAGAAGTATTTGACATATGTTCATGGAACTTTATACATCTATTCAACTTATCACACAGAATATTATTTTCATTGACCAATAACTCTGACTTTCATTTTTACAGAGTTATGCCCCTTCCATAAAACTTTAACCTGCAACCTAACCAAGCATAACTGGCCATAACTTAAGAAGTATTTAACCTATGTTCATGAAACTTTACACACATATTCATCTTACCACACAGAATATGTTTTGTTACCCACGACCAATAACTCTGACTTCAATTTCAGCAGAGTTATGCCCCTTTTCATAAAACCTAACCTAGCTCACAACTTGGCAAACTATTGACCTGTGGTTATGAAACTTTACACAGTTCATCCTTATCAATTATCTTAACTTGTCTATCTTGGCAACACGACTGGTTTTATTACAGCCTAATCTGGGATAAAACAAGACTCAGTTTCTGTTGCCAGTTTAATCAACAATCAATAGAGCAGTAGCGGAAGCAACACGGCAATCAAATAATGTCATATATTGATTGTAAAACCGCCTTTAAAGTTCGTCCTCTGTAAAAGCTCTTGATCTTTGATGACAGGCACTTGCCACTCACGATTCTATAGCAATAATACAATGCCAATTATGTAGTTAGCATTGCAGTAGAAGAGCATTGCAATAACTTAAATGGCAGTAACATTAGTTGGGTAATAACATTATTCGAACCCTTGACTTATGTCTTATTTAGAATGGTTCGTGAGAAGTTTGTTCGCCATGTTCAGAATGGTACGTGCACGTATGGGTTTATCGTCGGTTTTAACAAACTTTCAGCCATATCAAGACGGTGTGTAGAAAGTAGGTCAATGCTCAACGTTATAGTGCTGTCATACCGGAACACCTGGACGTAGACACATGACATGATACCGCACCCACTGGAACACCTAGCTGTACACACATGCCATGATACACCACCCACTGGAACACCTAGCCGTACACACATGCCATGATACCCCACCCACTGGAACACATAGCTGTACACACATGCCTTGATACCACACCCACTGGAACACCTAGCCGTACACACATGCCTTGATACCGCATTCACTGGAACACCCAGCTGTACACACATTCCATGATACCCCACCCACTTGAACACCTATTGATGACAGGCACTTGCCACTCACGATTCTATAGCAATAATACAATGCCAATTATGTAGTTAGCATTGCAGTAGAAGAGCATTGCAATAACTTAAATGACAGTAACATTAGTTGGGTAATAACATTATTCGAACCCTTGACTTATGTCTTATTTAGAATGGTTCGTGAGAAGTTTGCTTGCCATGTTCAGAATGGTACGTGCACGTATGGGTTTATCGTCGGTTTTAACAAACTTTCAGCCATATAAAGACGGTGTGTAGAAAGTAGGTCAGTGCTCACCTTTATAGTGCTGTCATACCGGAACACCTAGATGTAGACACATGACATGATACCCCACCCACTGGAACACATAGCTGTACACACATGCCATGATACCCCACCCACTAGAACACCTAGCCGTACACACATGCCTTGATACCCCACCCACTGGAACACCTAGCTGTACACACATGCCATGATACTCCACCCACTGGAACACCTATCCTTACAGACATGCCATGATACCCAACTCACTTGAACACCTAGCTGTACACACATGACACGATACCACACCAAGTGGAACACCTAGCTGTACACACATGCCATGATACCCCCAATCCACTAGAACACCTAGCTGTACACACACGCCTTGATACCCCATCCACAAGAACACCTAGCTGTACACACATGCCATGATATCCCACCCACTGGAACACCTCGTCCGGGATCATCCTGAGAAACAACAGCAATGGTTCTCCTGTATAATTAGAAATTCAATGACGAATTTCAGTCTGGTGGGGGTGTATGTAATCGGGTACAGGTAAATGGTGAATAATCGATTCCTAACCCTATGCCCTTGATAGCTCAGTGGTTAGAGCGCCGGTTTGGTAAACCAGAGACCTTGGGTTTGAGTCCCGGTTGAGGAACGATTTTTTGAGGAACGAATGGTGTATGTTTGACATTGGCTTATATAAAATTCGTAGTGGCACGATTGTATAAAATACAAACTATACCGTGAGTGAATACTATATAAACAACATTTATTCTCTGTAATTTTTAGTGATGATATATAAAAAATAAATTACATTCTCGTAGATGGCAACGTGAGGAATATAGTGTCATCAAGATGAATATTTAAACAGGAAAAGTAAAAAAGCAACAACTGAGGTTAAAGTAGCTCTCCCGCCAACAACATCCAAATTTTACAAAATACGTACATCGTTTCTAAAACTGCTGACGACGAGGTATACATATTTTGAGAATCCAAACTCTATAGACACTATATAAAAGTTTTTTACCAGTCAGGCCAAACCCCAACACTGGAACGTTGAATTAAGAGTTACCAACTCATAATTCATTTCATGTATATTCAAACACGAGTATTTTAAGAACCCGCGAAAAACCCTATACTTTAATCGGCACATATACTTTATTATATGACCTGAAAACATGGATAGAGTTTTGATAAACGGTTTTGTAGCGTAATTTCGTCGTTATTTGGCGGGTTAGTTTCTTTAACTTCGAAGATCGTATTTGCACATTCTGCTCATCAAGGAATCGTAACTTGCGGACATGTAGTTGTTAATGTATAAAACCAACCACATGGTGACCACTATTATTTCAAAGACTGCATTTAGCATGGCGGACTGAACGCCAGCCGGCTGAAACAGAACACATCGCATCGTTCTTTAAAGGTCTCCGGCCATGTTTTGTTTCATGAACATGTTTATGTTTATTTAAATCGAAATCAATACACAACAATAGATATTTACAATTCACACATTGCAATTTCTTTACAATTCACACATTGCAATTTCTGTGAAAAGCGAGAATAAGATTTTATTTAATGACGTAGAAAACTTTGAACAGGTCAATTAATCCACAGGTAAAGGTGCACGTTTATCAATTATCTGGCAATAGTTGTGCAGCTATACAATTCAGATTTACCTCATTTTCCCGTGCAGTCACTGCCTAAATGACAGTATGGGATCATGGCAGAATGTCACTGTTTGTACACAAATTTTGTACATATAATACGAATTTAAAGAACATATAGCGTATTTTAAAGATTTAATGTTAGTTTTGGCCCCCATAAATTTCGGGGGAAAGATTGTTCTGTTTAAAACAATTTGATGTTTTCTAGCTGGACTATTTCTTGAACTGGAACACATAAGTTAAAATACAATAATTTTAAAGAAGTTTGAATAACTATATACTTACATCTGATGACACTGCAGCAGGCGATGTTGGAATACTCCCGCAATCTGTATATACGATGTTGGATTTCCCAGCAATCTGTATTGATATTGCAGCATGCGATGTTGGATTTCACCGCAATCTGTATTGACATGGCAGCATGCGATGTTGGTTGGACTTCCCTGCTATCTGTGATGACATCGCACTACGCAATCAACTCCCAAACGCAGTATTAATGTATCCTTATTTAAAGGGACACACGGCAATCTTGAAGTGTTTGAAATGGGTGTCTCGATTTATATATCCAGTATCAGTTTTACTTTTACCCTGGTTACATTTAAATCAATCAAATTTTATGTATTCACAATTTCGTCTTATTTTACTATAAGTTTAAATATATGTTTGGTTCAATAATATCACAAATTAATAATATCCAAAAACAAATTTCGAATACTATTTTAATAATTAATATTAATGAATGAACACATGCAAGTTATGCAAAAAACTAGCGGGACGCCGTGAGTTTTTAAAAAATAAAGATTGCCGTGTGTCCCTTTAAACGTGCATAACAAACGTCTGTAAAAATGCTTACAGACTAAAACCAGATACATAGCACTTCTATATTCAGGGTATTCGGAGTATTAATCGTAGTCTAGGGACATATTAGTATGGTGTTCTCGACATATTTATGTATTCTAGTGATAGAAGTAGACGTACAAATATAACAAGTTATATATTTAAAAGTAAAATGTTTTGTTCAAATATGTTTTGCCGCAATATCAAAGAAGTATACAGTACAAGTCGAAATTAAAACTTCTAGTTTTGCTTCATGCATTTCATCAATAAAATGTGCATTATATATAACTTTTAGCTCACATAACACAAAATAAGTACATTGAAATATTTACTGAATATTAACAATACTTTATTTGATGGAATTCAATAGCGGTACAAAACAAAAATACCGCTTCATGGGGTAGAGCTCCAAGCCAACGCTAAAACTACACTACGGGTAATAATTGAGCCATTACGTGGCCCGAGTATTAACGGTCATACCCCATTCAACCCCTTGTCCAAGAAGCGAGAACGGGGTCGGATGGACCTTAATTTCAGATAAAACAGTTTACATATTGTAAAATTGAAACATTTAATAGGTAATCTTAAGCAGGTTGTCGCATTCTTTCAGAATTTTTTTTTTTTTATAATTCTAGACGGCATAAATGCAATAAGACCCAAGTATATTACCCAAATACACTGAAATAATTGATCGATAAGTTGTAAACGTATGATTTAGTCAGTTTCAAGTTGCTGCAAGTGTATAAGTAAGTAAGTAAATATTTTATTAACGTGACATGTGCATATACATAACAGATATATACAAATCATTGAAACATAGTAATATATGGATAATACACCCGGCCCCATGGGCCTATAAGTCACCTAAACATATATGTATTATAAAAATCTCATGATCGCATGAAAGACATAAGTTAAACATGTAAATGATTTAAATAAATATAACCAATATTGATTTGAAATACATGTTATCTATTGTAGATTGTAGTCTTTCTTTTAAGGTAAGCTCTAACCAATTATTTTGCAAGTTTTGTTGTATATGTGTATGCGTGTGTTTATGAGGGGAGTGTGGGTCCTGGGCAATACGTATGATTCCGTGATACATATATGTATGCGTGCGTGTATGAGAGGGTTTGGAGTGGGGTGTGTAAACCGAAATACAAACATGTTTTCCTTACAAAAGGACTCTAAATGCGGACAAGTATAATTGTGTGCGGTTTGAATTTCAATGCAATTTTTTTACTCTTATCAGTGTCATTACGTAAAGGTAATTAACCGCCTAATGGGATACCACCACGGTCAGGTGCGTGATATATGGTTATTACCCTACTGTTTCGATAATTACTGTTATGCAATTTACTGTGGTATCCCATTAGGCCGTTAATGACTATCACGTAATGAAACTGATCAGCCATATTTGCGTATTGAAATTCATACCGCACACAATTGTATTTGTCCGGATTTAGAGTCCTTTTGTAAGATTTGTATTTAAAGTGCATTTATAATTATTCGTATAATTAGTATATGATTTTCTGTTTTGAATTTAATTTAATGGCTAATCAACACATTATAAGTTATTTAGAGCCGCCCCAGAGAGAGAGTGGAAAGTAGTATTATAACGTATTGAGTGGTGAAACAATGATTAAATAAGAACATTTAATTTAATTAAATTGAATTGTGTTGAACGGCTCATCAACACATTATAGGTTATTTAGAGCCAGTCCAGAGAGTGAAACTACATGTAGGTGTGAACGCGCGGAAAAAAACCAAGAAGCTCATCCTTAAGTCTTGACAGTGGATTGTCAGCTAAAACCGTTCATTACCCCCACCCGACTAAACTAATGTGCCAGTACGCATAATTAAAACATTTATTTATTCAGATTTTGGTCGAAGTTATTTTCATTAAGTGTAAACCTTTTTTATTATTAAATAATGTGCTTTCGGATGTGACTTTCTCGTGAGAGTCTTGCTTTTAAATAAGTGTGTGTGTGTGCTAATAGAGGCCGTAGCCCCTTGAGTCATTCGCCGTAATATCTACGACATTTTTTGAAATACTCTTATGTGTCAAGAACTGAATACTTTGAATTTAAATATTAATAAAAAGAATATGTTAGATAAAGTGAATGCGGCCAGTTTGAACGTACATGTTAATGAATGGAAGGACTGTATTAATTCTGAAAGTGGAACAGGTAAAAACAAATTCAAAACTTAAAGATTGTTTAAAAACACATTTATAACAGTACGATATTGTAATATTATTTTACCAATAGCTCACAGAGCGGCTTTTGCCAAATTCCGCTGTGGAAGGGCTCCTTCCTATTCGCATTGAAACTGATAGATACGAGCGTATTCCAGAAGCTGAAAGATTCTGTCGGTCTTGTAATAATTCGGTTGAGAATGAATTACATGATATATTTGCAAAAATATTCCACCCTCGACCACATTTTTGTTCTACAATTCTTAATCGAAACGTTACGATCCCAAAAGAAAAAACTGTTTTGCTCGTTTGTTGACTTCTCCCAAGCTTTTGATTCTGTATGGAGAATAGGGCTCTGGCGTAAACTAATTAATTCCGGAATTAACGGCAAATTCCTCCAAGTTGTGCGTAATATGTATTCTAATATTAAATCATGTGTGTCATCAAACGGACAGCAGTCCCCATTTTTCTTAAGCGAAATCGGTGTGAGACAAGGGGAGAACCTCTCCCCCGTCCTCTTCTCATTATTTCTTAACGACCTTGAAAGTTACCTGCTATCCACGGAAAACACGGGAGTAACCATGGATCATTCAGACGAAAATATAACTTACTTTTTAAGAATTCTTATCTTATTATACGCAGATGATACTTTGATATTAACCGATAACGCCGAAGATCTCCAAAAATGCCTTAATGACTTTCAAGACTATTGCCAACAGTGGAAATTAAAAATAAATCACAGTAAAACAAAAATAATTGTATTTGGCGCGAGAAACACAGCACAGTTTAATTTTACCCTTGGAGGTAACCCAGTAGAAATAGTAGATAAATATAAATATCTTGGAGTGTATTTTTCAAACTCAGGAAGCTTCCTAAATGCTAGAAAGCATATTGCAAGCCAAGCCAATAAAGCGTTGCATCTACTATATACTAGAATTTATAATTTAAACTTACCAATAGACCTCCAGCTCAAACTGTTCGATCAAACAATTCTACCAATTATAACGTACGCTTGCGAAATATGGGGATTTGAAAACCTTGACTTACTCGAACGTATTCATTCCAGTTTTCTCCGTAAAATCACAAATAGTCGAAAAAGTACCCCTCTTTATATGTTATACGCTGAGTTAGGACGCCAACCGATAGCAATTACAATAAAATCGCGTATGGTAACATTTTGGAATAACATCATCTTAAGCAATCACGCGAAACTATCACATATTTCATACCTTATCATGTGTAACTCCGAAGTTTACCAGTACAAATGGATTAAGCACATTAGGAATATATTTAACTCGACGGGTTTTCCTGATATTTGGATCAATCAACAACTTTTAGAGACGAGATATGTAAACAAACTAGTTAAACAGACCTTAATTGATACGTTTAATCAAGACTGGAAATCTCAATTAGAATTATCGTCCAAAGGAAAAAACTATAGTTTACTAAAAGATAATACCCAGTTAGAGTTTTACCTTAAGGCCCTCCCCAAACATGAGTACTTACCGCTACTCAAACTTCGCACTGCAAACCACAACTTTCTGATAGAAACTGGACGCTGGTCAAATAATCGAGTTCCTTACCAAGACAGAAAATGTTCTCATTGTCCCCTTAACGACCTGGCAGACGAATACCATTACATACTAGTTTGTCCCTCTTTCCACATCAAAAGAAAACAATTGTTAGACGAATACTACTACAAACATCCTAACACATTGAAATTCAAACAACTCTTTGAGTCAGAATCAATAGAAACAATTCGAAACTTGAGCATTTTCGCAAAATTTCTTCTAAAGCAAATAAAATAACTAGATTCACTTACTACACTGAGTACTATATATATTTTATATATATCCAATATTATCCACTAATTTCCATTGCGTTGACACCGTCACTCCATCTGTATAGTCTTGTTGTCCCCTTTAACACAATCCAAGTCCTAGATATCACCCAAAACAAATTTATGAACGACACGTCGAACCTAATATACACCAAGACACAGTTTGCACGTGCAAATGCAGCCAACATTAATACTATCGGTACATACAGTCAATGACAGCACGCCACTACAAACATTCCAACCATGCACGTTTTTCTTGTGGCCACCCTAGTCTCCAAAATAATAAACAGTATGCCTTTCAACGGTGAAAGGCCCGGCCATATTATTACAAACCCGAAGATTCCCACGAACGCATCCTTTCCTGTTTTCGTTTTCGCATTGGAAAGGGCTTTCAGTAGGGAACACTTTGTATTCTCTTCCTCATAGTAATATAATAATATTTATTTACTTTTGCATTTCACACCACCCGCTCCCCTTAAATTAGCTTTAATAGTTCGCAAGAGCTACATTTAGTACGAATTCGTGTATAAAATATATATATATATATATAACTTATATATATATATTTAAAAAAATATTTATTTATTTTTTGTTAAAAAAAAAAGAAAAAAGAAACTGACAAAGGAACAACTTATACCCTCTGTCATGTTTCTTGGTTTTTCTCTCTGCAGTGTGGTATATTGCAATTTAAATAGACTATTCTACTCATTTGTTTCTGTATCGAATTGTATTAAAATGTGCACCACACTTAAAACTGATTCATCAAGTGCATAATAATCGTCACAAAGTAATAATACTGAATTGCAACTGCTCTATTATTCTACATCTAACTATGTAATCATAGCCTCACTTCTCCCTTACCTGCTACTTCTTCTACCTACATCCCACGTACCCCTACCCCGTTATATAACATCATATTTTGTGTACTATGCCTCATGTTGTTATTTCATGTATTTCATATATGTTGTAACC